>WOVY01015121.1:0-204557 GCA_013436015.1 Rhipicephalus annulatus
TTACACGCTTAGGGTAACGTACCGGATTTTGTGAACTGCCTACAGCTGCGGCCAAGTCTGCGAAGAGCGTGAGAAGCCGGTTTTCGCTCTGAAGGTCGAAACTCTGAGGGAGTTTCGGGCTCCGAATTGGTGTAACGGAGCATGCGTGACCTAGTTGTCAGGCTTAGCACGTCTGAGCTCGATACTGCCTCAAGGTTTTTGCCCTGCTAAGTGAAAACTAGGTGCTCGCGTGCTCCTGTACCTCCTAGCCTCTCGTCTCCCTTCTACTCCTGCTGTTCCTTGCTTAAGAGAGACGTATGTTTCAGAACTGCCATTCCGTTTTAGCTAGAAAAAGAACAATCCCACACTCCGCACTCGTATTATTAGTGCATGACAGCACCACAAAATGAAGTGCTGTCTCACACAAGTACGACCATGAACGTACCATGGAAGTTTACTTATCTTCCACTTTCGTTCTCACATTTCCGTTACACGCTGATTTGATTGTACTTGGATTGGATAAACTTTTATTCAGTCTTCCAAAACTCAGACCAATATGCCACGGGCCAGTCTCATGTCGGAGCCGTGAGTACCGGCCTCTCAGCCGCTTCGAGGGCTTTGGTGCGAATCCCGGAGTTGTTTTGCCAAGGAATGGCTGCTGATTGCCACCTCTCATCATTGGCTAAGTTAGTTACATAAACGAGCTTGATACACTACCAGAGCATGTTATACAGTGAAGCTACTTCCACACAATGTGGGCAAAGATTGCTTGGATGTGGTTCATAGTAAATGAAGTCCAGTTAGGATATGTCTTCGAGCTAGGGTATGTCTTGGTTTGCTATAGCCTTAATAAAAGTGCTCGGGGCCTTGTTAGATTTTTGTGCGGGGGAGAGGAAATCCCCCTATAGAGTGATAATCTTGCTGAAACGCAAATTCTGAACGTGTCGCGAAGGAAAAAAATTTGGTCACTTACTACGATGCTCGAATGTGTGGTAGAGTCTTCATCCTCTGGATTTGAAGATGCTTCCAATCGCGCCAAGCCGCAGGACCAGAAGATTACCTGTTCAATCAAAAAGCAAAATTAGTCCATCTATGCATGAATCAATGAGCTAATTACTCACTCACTCACTCACTCACTCACTCACTCACTCAATCAATCAATCAATAACGAGTTTGATTTTGCACCCGTACCACGCATGCACTCGCGCACGAACAAAAATGCTTCCGATTACTCTTTCGACAAGGCACGTTTGCAAGGCCTGAACAAAACCTTATCGAACCGCTTCGACCTGAATCTCCGATTCACCTTCTTTCCTCTTTTATATTGTGGAACCAATGAAACATACATACGGGATGGCAAACAGCGGCCCTAAGACAAATAAACTTCTGCATAGAGTTACACCGGAAATATATACTAAGCGACAAAAGGAAGATGGGGATTACATCCTCATCGATGTTCACGGTACGAAAGTCTGCCATAATCCCGAAAGCACAGCTATAGACGCGTCGAAGGAGATTATAACGGATCGACGGATGTTTCGTTGTCGTTAAATAGTAGCAGGAAATACACGTCATACAGCGCTCGAGAAGGCGCGTACTGGAAGAACTGTGGACATAAAAAATATATCGACGAGTACAGACGTGTGCGCTTATAACAGAGCGTACGCGGCAGTGTGTTAATTCCCGTACGTTTCGCGCAAATCCATAACGGTGGCTCTGCTGCCGTTTTACCGTATAGGTTTTCATCCTTCGTCGCTTTGCGTATTTTTCTTTTGCGTTTTATTTACCGCTATTTTTTTTCTCTGGCCGTGTATTGACGAGGTAATAAAGGGTAAGATCTGAGTATTACTTGTTCCTTTGTCTATTTTTTTTCTTCTTTTTTTTCTTCTAAGTGGTTCAAAGAGAACAGTTTATGAGAGAGTTCACTTTTACGGCGTGAGTCCGCCCATGCAGGAAGGGAGCGTGTAATGTGCCTTGTACATAATCGTCGGATCTGATATTTAAAAAAATCATTTAAAATAAAAAGAAACCATTACTGCGAAAGAAGAGATCTAAACTCTGCGACAATACATGTCGACAAAGCGAGTGAGTGTCGTTAATACCTCGTTATTCTTTTTTAATTTTCCATCACAGTGTATTTCCACGCTTTTTCTGATGCCTCGTAAACATAAAAAAACTAACTTTTACGATAAATTAAGCCTGAACAGTTTTGAACTTATGATGATACCAGATGCGAGATTAAGGTACATACAACGAGCTTTGTTTCGTTTGGTTGGTTGTTTTTGTGTTGCTGCTTTTTATGTAAACGTAATAAACGTGCGCGCGTTGGAACTGTGAAACGTTGTACATATCCTTTCACCAAACAAGAGTTTTTTTTTTTTTGAAATGCGGACACGTGCGTATAGTGGTACGTTTTTCCACCGTCAGTGTGAGACTCAGGGAGTATTGTTTTTTTTTCTTTTATGAATTTTTTTCAGAGAACTTCTTGTTAGTAATGTACACTCTTCTAAATTTACCGTGCATGCGCTCGTCACAGCGTGCAGCGGTGTTTCTTCCCACGCTTATGAAGCTCTTCGCAACTCTACAATTCCTACGTGAGCCGTTGTGATTAACTAGAGCACGACCATCGTGATGCCACTGTCTGTTTCGCAAAATGACGAACGCGGTGCCAGTTTGTTTTCAGAGAAAGGCGCGTTGAATTAAAGCCTGTTGAAGTTTGGAAGCATCATAGACGACCAAACAAACCGAAGCGCACGGTATTAATTTTCCACGCAGATTCGTTTACTTTAGGCGGTGCGCGTAGGCTGTTATAACTCGGCAGAGACACGAGCTGCTGTCGTGCAAATTATAGTCACTCGGCATCCCTGTTCTGTTTTTTGTTTGTTTGTTTGTGTGTGTGTGTGTGTGTGTGAGTGTGTGTGAGTGTGTGTGTGTGTTTGTGTGTGAGTGTGTGTGTGTGTGTGTGAGTGTGTGTGTGTGCGTGTGTGTGTGTGTGTGTGTGTGTGTGTGTGTGTGTGTGTGTGTGTGTGTGTGTGTGCATCAACGCATTCATCGCAGATTGAATGCGCACCACAGATAAACCCTTAGGCGCGCACCGACGAACCCATTAGCGTCGTTTCAGAGTATAGCAGTAAACGAAAGAAATTAGTGAACAAATATTGTGTTGAGAGTGGATTCGAAATGAAATGACAAGCTGGTAGCGGATGGGTGTACAAACCCAGACACCATGCTCGTTTGAAAGATTGGGTTGTAACACGAGCTCTGGGATGAGAAAACAGTGGACTCTTTTCTCTTTCGAAAACTAATAAACGCTAAAAAAGACGTGGATGCAATATATAGCGCCTAAATATGAAAACGACGATGATTTCATGGGCGCAGTACTTGGAAAGGAGCATTGAAAAGGGCGTAAAAATGTAGGAGGCACCACAGTAAGTCCGCCTGGGAAACAACGCAGCCAGTGACGCTGGGCGCAATCATTATTCCGTCATAATCCTGCTCTGGATCACTCTGTCATTTCTTTATCATTTAAAAAATTTTACTTCTGTGGAAGTTTTTCTCTTTATTTTTTTTTTTTACTTTTTTCATATGATCACACGAGTACAGCACCTACGCTTCGACTCGAAGGCGTACGCCCCGATGCAGAGAGACGCGTACTTAGTGAAAGTCGGCTGCCTTTTCTTCATATTCCCTAACTTTATTCTTTGTTTCTTCCTATATTCCCTTTCGGGAATCTCATCTTGCGGGACATCCTCTACACTAATCCTCGCAAAGATTAAGGTAAAGAATGTCTTTGGTATACGCGCCGTGCGTCGGTATATCTTTGTGTTTTCGCAAGTGACAACGTCAAGGTCATGATGAGAAATTCGGTTTTTTTTTGGTGGGGGGGGGGTGAATATTAGAAACTAGTAGTGCCAAACTCCCGTCTCCTGACGCGTCGTTGCTCCGTTTTCTAGACTCAGTAAACATAGAAATATACGTGGGCAAGTTTTTATCTCTCTTACGGAAAGAAGAGGTTGGTGGGGAGCATTGTACATTGAGATCGAAGCCTACTCTGCCGTATACTTCGATGACGAGATCAAGACGTCAGAACGTGTGGCATAGCTTTGGTACTCTCTGTTAAGCTATACTCTTCTAACCTCATCTGTGAGCCAACTATAAGTGCACTGAATAAGCAACAACTACGAGATACCAAGCCCCCAAGTCTCGGCAAATCTCATTTCTTGTGTGTTTTAGACGCAAAACGTGTCGTGCTGCACCAACACGGCTGACTACACGGGGCGTTCGCCTACAAGTGCTGCTTGAAACAACGTTATAGGCTGCAGGAACTAATGCTGCCTCGAAATTTTTACATATTTCATGTTTATTTCAATTCTGTACGATGTAGCTTATCCAGATGCGTGAACGACAAGATTAGGGGTGTAACCAGGGTTTTTTTTCGCGGCGTAAGGGGAAGGGGGCCGGGTGTTTGAGAACCCTTTATGTTGGCCCGTGTATGTGTTCGTATGTGCGCATGTACGTATACACATGCACAACTAAAAAATGTCGAGGGAAGAGGCTGAAATCCCTAGCTTCCCCCCCCCCCCCAAAAAAAAACACCCTCTGGTTATGCCAGTGGACAAGATAAACCCGTGCAGCCCAACCGCGATGGTCTAGTGACAAAGGTACTCGGCTGCTGACCCGCAGACCGCGGAATTGAATCCCGGCTGCGGCGGCTGCATTTCCGATGGAGGCAGAAATGTTGTAGGCCCGTGTGCTCAGCTTTGGGTGCACGTTGAAAAACCCCAGGTGGTCAAAATTTCCGGAGCTCTCCACTACGGCATCTCTCATAATCATATGGTGGTTTTGGGACGTTAAACCCCACATATCGATCAAGATAAACCAGTGCACTTTCAGTAAAACTTGTTGTTGGGCTAGTTATTGCATCTTATAAGAAAATTAGACGACTGTTTACATTGCGACTAGATAACACGGCACTGATTGCCAGTGATGAAAGCAGAAAGCCAGCCCAACAAATGAGCCACGATGAAATGTCGAAGTGTCCAAAAGCAAAACACCAGAGCGCGGTAAGAATATATTATTATGCGAAACTCATGGTCGTCACGTCTGCGGTTGTCGAAAGCTAGCAGAAAATTACGTCGGTTCATATTTCCCGCAGCCTGTACTTGTGTTGCATGAAGAGTGGATTTCCACATCGAATGAGTCAACATTGACAAAAAGGAGCATTTAACTAGTCGAAACTAGCCGCGGGAGAAATGTACAGGTCGAGACGGGACAGAAAAGGCAACAATGATTCCTAGGCGGGCCACTGGCCTAGCCAGGGTGGGGAGGGTCTCAAGTATTCCCCCCTCGAAATTTGTCCATTTTGCGTGTTTTTGCATACATGCACTCATACGAGCACATGCACAAACATACAAAAGAATGGCTGCGCCCCGCTCCTCTCCGGAATGACGTCATGCCTGCGCCACGGAGGCGTACTTATGTATTCGAGTAGAAAGACCAATACTGCACTCACAGTCCGCAAGGATGCTTGGTGAGGTACTTTTCAAACTCCCGCGTTCGGTGGCAACTATAGTATGGCGCAAAACAAGGCGCAAGGCTCTTTATTTCTATGTTAACTAGTTAGGAGAAACGCGGTTCCACCTTGCGGAAGAAGGAAACAGCTGCCAACCCGTACACGTACATGCTAATAGTGCCGCACACCTGCGTATAAAGAAACCGCTTTGAGAGGTATACCTGCGCGCGCGGGTTGTATAGTCTAGATCAGTACCCAAGTGCTATCTTTCCGTTTCTCTGCGACCCGCAACGTATGGTGCCCTAGCAGATCTAAGTTAGCGCAACATTCTCCACGCAGCCGCCTCCGCCGGAAAACCTACGACGCGCGTTTCGCCATCTGCTAGTCTGTCTGTCTGTCCGTCCGTGCGTCCGTCCGTGCGTCCATCTAGAGACCACTCAAAGTACCGCCATCTCGCATACCCTGTGGCAAGAGACGAGCCTCGCTAGTTTCGTGCACGCTTCGCGACGCGTGACGACCATCGAGCACGTCGCTTCTCTGTGCTCTGTGGAGGCCGTTGCAATGCACTGACCTGCAGCGTCTTGTATATCTTGTGTATTGCAATGCGCCGCCTGTATCGGCTTTTGTCGCTAATTCGCTAATTCCGTGCAGTGGAACATGAATATAAGAGCTGTTGCTATAGCAAACTGGAAAGGTCAGTAAGGCACGATCGAGCACAACAAACCTTAACACCTCACTATGGTATCATAAACAGACGGGTCCATTTTTAAAGGGAACACTTTCGTACAGAGCATGTCCGGATACCACTCTCTTGAAAACTCATAAGTGAATTCATTTGCATAAGACGGTTTACACAGCTTAGGAAGTTCAGACTTCTTTTGACAGACTCGTGATGTGAACAATTTGCGGGGCTTACAATCTGGGAACAGCCATACAGAAAGAGAGAGAGAATAAAATGAGGGAAAGGCAGGGAGGTTAACCAGAAAATGGAGCATCCGGTTTGCTACCCTGCACTAGGGGAAGGGGGAATGGGGAAGAAAGATTGGAAAGAAAGCGAAGAGGGAAATAGACGCGCGCGAAAAAAAAAGGGGGGGGGAGCTGGGGTGCTACAGTCTATACAATAGGCCGCTACCACGCAAAAAGTTCAGTAGGGCCTTCACTGATTTTCTGTGAAGGCCCTACTTCACTACTTCACTGATTTTCTGTGAGCACACAAATCATGTCGTCTTTCCAGCACTGATTGTTCAGACAAAGGTCTGTCGTCAAGGCGAGCTAACGCAGCAGCTAGTTGCCGTCTTTGCACGCTGTAACGAGGGCAGTGACAGAGAACGTGCTCTATAGTTTCATCGCTGCCGCAATGACCGCAAGCAGCACTGTCTTCCATGCCGATTCGGAAGGCGAATGCTCTGGTGAAGGCGACACCAAGCCATAGTCGGCAAAGCACCGTTGTCTCGAGTCGGGAGAGTCCAGACGGAGGCCGGAGTCGACGAGACGTGTCCAGTCTACGCAGTCGCGTGTGCCGTAAGCACTCGGTGTTCCACAGGGATTTTAATTCTGCATTAGCGATTTTTCGGATGGTCATTGCAGCATCAGTCCTTGAAAATGGTATAGATTTTTCTTCACCCTTTTTCGTGTGCTGATCGGGCAGCTGGATCGGCATGTTCCTTGCCCAATATGCCGCAGTGACTTGGAATCCACTGAAACGTGATTCTGTGTCCTTCGTCGAAGAGGTGGTGAAGCAGCTCTCTAATTTCCAACACTAGTTGTTCATGAGGTCCCCGGCGTAAGGCGAATGTCAGACACTGTAGTGCTGCCTTAGAGTCCGTGAACACGCTCCATTTCTTGGCTTCTTGGTGTTTAATGACTTGAATTGCGCTACGTAGAGCAGCAAGTTCCGCAGCTGTCGATGATGTCTGGTGGGATAAACGAAACTTCACCGTTGTCGCTGTTGCAGGAAAGATCACCGACCCTGCAGACCCATCCACTTTAGTTGAAGCGTCAGTATACAGATGAGTATGGTCACTGTATTTCTCATATAACAAGAGAAGAGAAAGCTGCTTAAGCGCTGGAGACGAGAGCCGGGCTTTTGACCCTATGCCTGGAACCGTGAGTTCCACATGTGCACAGGTCATACTCCATGGGGGAGTTGAAATCCTCGATGGAGTTGTATATCCCGCAGGAATGTGTGTGTGATATGACAAGACTGTCTGGCAGAATGAGGCACGAGGTCGGGCTTCTGGCAGTGAAGCTAGATGATGGGCAGGGGCACGAGTAAGATGCCTCACGTGTGCTCTGAGCACTTCCATCATGATATGCGTCTTCAGCGGGTAGTCATTAGCGATCTCGATTGTCTCAGCTGATGATGAACATCGCGGTAGCCCCAGACAAACTCGCAGAGCCATGGCCTGGATGCTTTCGAGAGTCCTAATGTTGGTTCTACAGGTGTTGGTCAACACAGGCAAGCTGTAGCGCAAATAGCCAAGAAAAAGCGTCTTGTACAATTGCATCATTGCATGTACTGAAGTCCCCCAGGTTTTTCCTCCGAGATACTTGAATAAGTTAGCAATTTCTGTCAGCCTCTTCTTCAAGTAGGCCACATGTGGGCCCCAGCAGAGGTCTCTATCAATGAATACGCCTAGAAATCTGTGCGTCTTGACATACGGTATGACTTGGCCATCGATTGATATAGCGTATGGTCTCATTGGCTTTCGACTAAAAGCAATCAATGCACATTTCGCTGGCGAGATTTTCAGACCCTGGTCATTGAGGTACAATGATACCAACGTCACAGCTTTCTGAAGTCTTGCGCGTACCCGAGGCCTTGTCACGCCAGATGTCCAGAGTGAACTTTCTTACAGCGCAACACCAGGAAAAAATACAGGACAGGGAAGGAGTAGAACAGAAAGAAAAGACGGCGCTGTCTTTTCTTTCTGTTCTACTCCTTCCCTGTCCTGTATTTTTTCCTGGTGTTGCGCTGTAAGAAAGTTCACGATGGATCCTAACCAACTGGCCCAACTTACCGCCTTACTACAGTAGATGTCCAGACGCAGATGTCGTCAGCGTACACGGATAACTTGACCATACAGAAAGTTCTAATTGAAGTGCTCATTTTAGCAGTAGACCAGACCATTCTAGTTAATGGGGCAGTAGTGACTACAACAAATGGCCGTGAGTTTTGTCAGTGTTTACGTCTACATTCATGACCTGATGGGAATGGTCTTCGCTGATGTTTAACAAGTAAGCAAATGAAGAACATATACATCGTTGTATCGCTAACGATGGCCATATTAACTTTCGTTTAACCTGACCAGTCAGTTCGATTATGCCTGCTTCGTAACTGTGACATAAATATGGCGCCACAGAGATGGTCACTGATTGACAGTACCCAATAAAATAACAAGATTCCAACTTGCGTAGTCAAAAAAAGTAAATAAAGCTTGTCGAAGCAATACATGCATACACGTACGGCTATTATAACTTCTAAAGCCTATCAAACAGTACACAATTTAATCCTTATTCCAACTTGAAAGGACTAGCTTTGAGAGAGACGAGTTTATTTACAGAAAGGCAGAGAGGTTGCCCTGAGCGCTAACAAGCTCTAGCTCACCACTCTACACCGGAGGAAAGAAAAGGGGAGGAGAAAGAATAATGGATGACGATGTTGAGTCAGATGAGTATGCGTACAGTCTTGTTATAGCCGCGAATCTAGTCCAGTCACTTATATGAAGGCTATGACCGTTCTTTTTACGACCACAGTTTCACTGTAGGTGTCAGACCAATGACCCAACACAGTCTCAGCAGTTATCGATCTGTTGCGAAACCTTTCACTACAAGAAATCAGTGTCTCTCGTTTACGTTAAACAAGCACAAAAGCATTCGACCAAACGCTTTCTGAGCAACAACGCTTATACGCTAAGACAATGTGAACGTTGCAAGAACGGCAACTAAACTAAAACGAAAGTCTCATAGGACGTATCATCTACCCTCAAAACTTCCATGCCTTTCCTTACGAGGCATCGCTGCGGGGACCATGTCATTGTCGCACATTATTCTCATGATGAGGTGAAAGGAGCTTAAACACTGGCCAAGAAAGCGTTAGCAGTGTGTGGGCTTCATTTAGATAGATACTAATCATTAGGGTGTCACTGGGTCCCCATATAGTGAAGATAAAATTCCATGTGGTTTGGCTGAAATTTCGTTTCACTCCTATCTTATTCGCACTGACCACAAGGACGCCCGGCCTATAACTCTGACGATTCGCCTTGTCCTGGCTATACAGCTTGTGTTGATGCAGCTCTTGCAACGGTGCACGGATTGCGTGACGTGTGGGGCTTAATTTGCACGCGCACGCGCTATCCGCCATCTGGCGCTCGTCACGGGTCTCAGAGCGTGGTCGGTGGGGGAGTGTTGCGTGCATGCGTGTTGAACGAATCTCGGGCGTGTGTGACGCGTGCCGCCCACCTGCAGATGCGCGCCGAAACGTCAGCACAAAGTGTGAGAAATGAATCTTCGCTGCTCTTATACACAGTGCGGAGTCGTACGTCGCTCACTCTTATGTTGAAATAAACTGTGGTCGAATTCACGAAGCGTTTTTTATACGGGGGTACGCTCTGCCGTGGGATGGCTGCCTTCGCTAATGGTACGATCTGCGTCGCAACTGGCTGACAATTTCTGTTACGATCCCAGAGTAAGACGTTTCTCTGTGAATGGATGCTCTAGTGCTGCGCCTACTATTAGCGAAGGCCACCAACCAACCGTGAAGAGAACTCAGAATTGAGAAAGGTCTATTCCACCAGTTGCAACCGTTCACGCTGGAGTAACGTTTTCCGGCGCAAACGCCCCTCCCCCTACTGTTTCTGGGGTCCAGGTGTAAAAAAACGAAGAATATACTTTTTTACAGACAGGAGAGATGCTTAAACCAAATTGAATTGAACTTGTAACAAATTAAACACCATCACGGTATCTCACAAAACTAATTTGCGAGACTGAAACGTTTTATTTATCAACTTCCAAGGTTCGCTTCCTGGTCCTGGATGGGTCGTCAAAGCGCGGTTGACTTGATTTATTCCACTCAACGCACCTGCCATTATCGCCGTCTTTCCATCATAATTATAGGCATTTTCGCCTTCGTAACAACCATCCTGCCAGCGTCCTCACCGTTGCTGCGCCTTTAGGAGAGAGTTGCTTCCTTAGCAGTAATTCTTTTATGTTGCCCTGTACCGTCTAATTGTCTAATTGCCACCTCTCAGTGGTTAAGGTAAGCAAAGGCTCTTTTCCGGATGGCGCGGACATAATCTTGAGGAAGTGTCTCAACGGGGCTTCGTTTCGCGGTCTGCGCAGTTGTTCACCGACCGCGAGTCAGAGGTGTGGCTTATACGTTTCCCCGAGTTTTAACCGGTAGAATGTCCTACACTTCAACTGCCCTCCTTTCTTATTTCATACATACATTCTCTTCGTTTGAAGACTCTCTTCCCGTCTGTTTAGTCTGCCCGACTCGAGTGCTTCGTGGTCCACTAGATGTCGTTCAAGAACCCCAAGAATGCGTCCAGCCCCCCCACCAGCGGGAACTGTGGCAGCAGAAGGAAGAATGCAGGTGAAGAGAAGAGGCCATGTTCCGCGCCGCGGGGGCCCACGTTCTTGCGTCTCGGGACACCGAAGGAGGCCAGGAGAACGGCTCGAAGGGGGTGGTGGGCGGTGCGGCAGGGGTACGGAGACGAGGTGTGTGTGCGAGTACAGCGCGGCAACTATGCCAGAAAGCGGAATGCCCTCCGGGGTTGCCCCCAAGGTCAAGCGTGTGCCAGTAAAGTGTATTGTTTGGCCGCCAGGGAGCGCCTCCTAAAGGATAGTGTTCTGCCGCTCCTATCATTCGTGTTCTACACGGAGGTCATGCGCGACCCGCAAGGGAGGCCCCCGTCTTAAACGCCGCGGTTTCCTTTGCGTTTGCAGCTCAGTGCGCACCGCTTTCACTTTGCGAAACTCGGGCCCTTTCAGTGACGTCTTTGCATTGGTTTCAACTTTCAAAGCAGCGCATGGCTACTCTTGGTAGGCTGTTCTGCAACAGAATCATCCATACGGTTGCTCTGAACGGAGCTTGCTATACTTTATTTAACACATCCCGTGCAACGCTATGGAAGCTAGCGGGACTGCTTGCAGTAAATGCGTTTGCACCAAAAAAATAGTTCAGTAAACTTATGACATTTGTTTTTCGTTGTTGTCTTTGTTTTTAGACTGAGTAATAAATTATGTTTTGTGTTTAGAAATGAACAAAACCCATTATGTACACGCTTGTCAACATCATGCTTGTTGCTCTGGATCGCTTAGCGCATCTTTCTTTTCGCATAGTTTCCTCCGCCACTATTACCGGTAGTGCACAGCCGGAGCCAATCGCGGAGGCCTTACAACTATGAAATCCAAGCGTGGGACGTGCCGATTCATACATTTTGCTGCCAAGCTTCTTCCATCGCTTTCACAACGTTTCACCTGATGTCTGAAACGAGGTATAGTTACCGTATATATTCCTTTATTTGATTGCGACTACAAATGGACTCTACCTGACGGCTTTACAATGTTAGCCCGGGTAACTATTTTCGAACTAGTAGTCAGTTTTAGCCACCATTTATTGGTCGGTGCTTGGGTCCCTGTATTAAGTTCTTTTGAAACGTCAACGTCATTTTGGCGTACCGGAGCTCCTCGACACAAATCAGAGGAGCGGATTGCACTTCCGAGATTCGCTCTTGGAAGCACAAGTCTAAGAGGCCACGCACACACTCATTTTGTAATCGAATCAATCCCACGAAGTGTGACGCGGCGTCCCCTTTGACGCTCCTGAATGACTGCGTCATAGCTCGCCGGTCTTTGCAGCGACTGATCGGGCTACGGTGACGTCGGGCCGAAGTGGACAGGTTCATTAGATGTTCAGTTCCGGGATTAGACCACGGGATATTTATGTTTGAAACAGTACGTGAACGTGCCACGTGGCTAGCTCTTACGTGATGTTGTGATTAGAGTCACATGACTGTTATCTGACGTAACGCTACGTGATTTTAGTCACGTGAGTAGTGATGTGATGTTACGAGATTTTGTCAAGTGGCTACAGTTGATATATTGATGTGTTATTTTTAAATACATAACAGACATGCTTGCCATACATATTAATATTCCAAGATGGATGAATCGGCACTTGTGTTGTGCGAGCGATGCAGCAGTTTAAGAGAACGGCACGCATCGGTTCATTGTGATGATGATTCCTGTTCGTACGACATGGTACAACGAGAATTTTAAAACGTTCTTCTCTTAACACTGTGCACACGTGTGCTGCCTAATGTGCTGTGTTCATCTCTCTTCCCTCTCTCCTCTCTATCTTTCATCTCCCCATCCCTCTCCCATGTGCAGGGTAGCAAACCGGCTGCCTATAGGCTGGTTAATCTACCTACCGTTATTTTCCTGCTATTTTCCTTCCTTTATTCTTTTCTTAAAACGACAAATATTAAACCGTATGCTTTTCTTGATTTAATTGCCTGTTGGATTCATTTGTTTGAAATACTTTTTTAACGAGCCTAGACAAGCAACGACGCTGTAGTTACTAGTGATCCAATCGACGGCTGGCAAATTTCAAAGAAAAGTGCGATTTACGATCACAGATCGTTGAGGCGCACAGCCCGGAGACGAAGGTCCGCTTCTGGCGGCGCACGCGCAAAACCCAGAATTGACATAGCGTTCCGAGAATCGCTTCTTTCTTGCAAAACAGGCCCGTAAAGCAGCAAACCATAACGATGTTTTGCGGTCTCATCGCACGCGAGCGACCGCGCGAACAAAAATGAAGGCAGAAAAGTCGCCCCGCAAAACAAAAATAAACATTAATACTAAGGATAAGCCTGCTGTGTTAGCTGCATTAATTTGTTAGCGTGCTCCTGGTAGCCACTCGTTATACCACCATCCTTGTCCCGTGCATGCGCTTAGGCGTCTCGGCGAATGCAGATACAAAGATCCAGGAAGAATAGATGACTTATGGAGGGAAGAGGGGGAGATGCGTTGGCAGACAAAAGGAAAAAAATGTAATAAACGGCGTTGCGTGCGCCTATCGATTTTGTTCGGCGAGTTGTTGAGAGCGACAACGCGAAGAGTTTTTCTTGGAGCTTCGTTGCTGACAGGGGAAAGACGACGTAACTTACGTAAGTCTGAGAGAGCACGCACTTCAGTAAGTAGTTCACAATACGCAGTTTAATTTTCCCGCGCTACCACGTGGGCAGCAAAATGTTCCCGAATGGGCGAAAATAGCGGCAAAAAGAACTTCAACACAACGTGTGTGGTTGATTGTGACGGCGATTCCCTCGAACCACGTCATTCGGGGGCTGTGTTTCGGCTCGATGTCGTTTGAGTGGCGTAAGTATTGTTGCTTACAACTTGAAAATAAATAAAACATCCACCCACGGAGAACACTCCCAAATAATCATATTAGCTCGTGCCGTCAAGTTCTTATCGCGTGTCAGATTGTTCGTGTTGATTGATAGATATGTGAGGTTTAACGTCCCAAAACCACTATGTGATTATGAGAGACGCCGTAGTGGAGGGCTCCGGGAATTTTGACCACCTGGGGTTCTTGAACGTGCACCCAAATCTGAGCACACGGGCCTACAACATTTCCGCCTCCATCGGAAATGCAGCCGCTGCAGCCGGGATTTGAACCCGCGCCCTGCGGGTCAGCAGCCGAGTACCTTAGCCACTAAACCACCACGGCGGGGCTAGTTCCTGTTCCCAAGCAGACATATGTTCGCATTGCTGCTTTTATTCTGTAAATTTGAACGCCCCGGCCATATTTCGCCACAAATTCTAACATAACTGACTTGACCAAAGTTTATGTAGAAATGACCAACCTTCAGTTTTTGGTGTGCGTGGCATTCGCATTAGCACACAAAAGGTGTGTTAGGTTCGACACAAATCCAGTTTGCACGACACTACTATATACGTAATCGACAATTCGCTGCAGTCTTTGCGAGCGGGACGTATAGAGTGCAAGCGACTGTTCGCGGTGAGACCGCTACAGGTGGCAGCACCTACGCCTCGTTAGTGAGGACCTAACCAGGCACGGAACAATGAAGAAAATCAAAAAAGGGTGCGGGAGGGGGGGGGGGGAGTCGTACTTGAAAAAGGTGTCGCCTAAGGTTGCCATTTCAATCGGTAACTTTTCCAGATTTCATGTATGAGTAAGGGAATTTGAAGTAGGTTTCGAGAAAGATATCGGTACCTATCTTCAAAATTACTAAAATTCTGAAATAATATTTTTGTTCTACGGTGATGATCTGAACTCACAATGAACAGCATGAGTTTTATCCTTAGAGGAAAAATCCTTGAGACCAGTCCCATTTCTGCAGCTCCCCCTCATAAAGCGTCATTAATCGCAATGGGGGAGAAAATAATGCGAACACCATTTCCCAAAGTACAAAGGCTCATTTTTTGTGAAAGCGTGGGATGCGAGCGAAAGAATCGGGGGCCACGAGTTTGAGATTCCTGATGTACGTTGTCCATGCGCGAAGTTTCGCCAGAAGCCCGCCTAACGTTGATACCATTGCTTGTGAAAGAAGCGCTACCTGCCAATGATTGGAGAGCTGGCAGTCTTTCAGTGAATGTCGTGCGTTTTAACACAGCGCCATTTGTTTTCTTTTTTTTTTGTTTTACCTTTTCGTTTACTGCAATAGCAATGCGGTTGATAGAATGAATATTTCTCTGTGATGGGACACAGACCGTACAATTAAGTCATCTTAACCGCCGCTAAAGCTCGTGGACATTCGATAAAATTAGCAAAGAGGAAACCGGGCGGGGAAATTGCCTGCAAACTATGCAAGGCTAGATCCGCCGGCTACCTACATCCTAACCTAACCTAACTTCACTGAACGACATTCAGGAACTTAAACCACGCATCGACACACTTACATAGGTGTGCCGCCATAGATTCACACGACTTCGAGTCATTGTTTTGTTGTGTTTACACCTAACCAGCTTTTGCAGACGCTAGTTCATGTTTTGCGATATCCAAACGATTCCCAAATTGCCAATACTTCACAAGTTGGTGTCGCTAAAATTTTCCCTTTCCACCTCGGTATTTAATGCGTCCTTTGTTTAGAACCATGACACGTGCACTATGTGATGTGCTTTAACGGCAAAATGGCACCGTTTGCTACAGTAGTGTAGCAATTACTGTGCTTGGCTAGTGATCCGGAGGTCTCTGGTTCGATCCCAGTCGCGGCGGTTGCTTTATTGGTGGAGGCGAAATGCCAGAGGCCCGTGTACGACGCAATGTCAGTGAACGATAAATAACACCAGGTTGTCGAAATTTCTGAAGCCCTCCGCTACGGCGTGCCTTAAAATGATATCATGGCTTTGGCACGTAAGACCCCAGATAATATATAAGCAAAGTATCATCATCATAGAAACTGTTTCGGCCTTAGCGCAATCAACCCATGGGTGAACTCATTTTTTCTGTTAGAGCGCATACAAGCCTCGGAAGACGAAATGCTCGGATACATATACTGTGCTAACACAGCGAAATAAAGTGCCTATGAGGACGTGGATTACGTTCGCACACGTGCGAGAGCGTTGACGCTAGCACACAATGCAAGGAGCCATTCACACTCTAGGGTTTTGGCCGCCCGCTGCTAGGTACCAACTCTGCTAGACCTGGAGGCAAACAGAACAGTGAAAAAGAAATATGTGCGCAGCAAGCAAAACGCTTTATGTTGTTATTTTAACTTGTCAGCGAGTCAATCACAAGGTTCTTGGCCCACTGTGCTAACGTTCTGATTAAATGTACGTATCCTAGCAGCTGTCGATGCGAGGTGACCGTACGTGTATTATCTACAGACCTGTATTATTGTCAGCTATCAGCGGGGTTTCGCACGGCCGAGTATACCTTACACAATGCGGCTTTACGTAACATTCACTCAGTGTTACTATATGTGACATCATGCGTTAGCGTTAAAGAGCTGCAGGAAATTCAAATGCAGTCCACTGCATGCGAAGGAAAGAAGGAAGGAGGTAGAGAAAGGAAAGGCAGGAAGGTCAAACAGGCTGGCGTCCGGTTTGATATATCTTACACCGGGGGAAGGTAATTGAGAGATGAAAAGAGAGAGATAGAGAGAAGCGAACATAAAAAAATTAACCCGTGAGACTAAACTAGACTGCTGCGCTCGATAGTAGTAGTGGACGCAGGACTTCAAGCGTATCACGTTCCACTGTGGATCATCTATTCATGGTGGCTACTGAAAGCTTGCAAGCACTGGACGTAGAATGTCCAGTACCTGTTGTGTGAAGTGTGTGGTAATTTTTGCCCGCCGACGAGCACTCGAAGTGTGTCTTACAGTGATTGAAGAATGATTATGATAGTCTTGTCTTCTTCTGGCAATGACGAGGTGTGCTGTGAATCCGCATGTCACTGCGACTTCGGCTACAGAAGCCAAACTGCGTCAGTTGCGTCCATGGTTGGTACCGACCATCGCTGATTCATGTGGCTGCGGCTTTGGCAATGTAGACCTAGTGAAATCCGCAGAAACCACGCTTTTCGTTGCATTCTGCTCATACCAGCTCTCTACAATGCGGGCGGAGAAGGAGATGGTGAAGCAAGGCATCGAATGGGCGCTACGGGTGCAGAGGCATCGGATTTTTGGGACGAACTTTGCCACCAATGGCGCCGCGCTTTCTGGTGATTGTGGCGGCCTTGTGATGCGATGTGTGGGCTTTCGCAATTTGCCCCAATACAGCTATCTCCTTTTTTTTATTTTCAGGCAATCTATTGAAGAAGCTTCGAACACTTGGACACTAGAAAATTCTGGCTTTACGACTGCCCACGCAATGGACATACGCGTCTCACGTGGCAGAGCTTCATGCAGTTGAGACATTGCAGCCGCTTCGGCACAAACGGTCTTGCAAAGGGTCGGAAATGGCCCATTTTTATACGTGCGAAGGTAGTAAGTTACCCTAAATTAAATTTTCACGCAGCGTGAGGTATCCAAACGAGCAACCGTGACGCCGACACTAGCTTCAATAGCTGGCTTCACCAGGCCACTCAAGTTGGAGCTAAGAATGGCAGCGTCGACGTCGTAGATGGCACTGCAGTGACTATGTTGGAGCCCATCGGTATACATACGAGTCGACTTTGATAGCACCCACCATATATAGCATACTGCATACTGCAGTATACTGCAGTATACTGCATGGGAACAAACACATGAAACAAGCGTTGCGTTTTCTTAAAACGTATTTCACGTCCATTATCGATTGCCGCACTAAGTAGTGCGTCAGTGATTCAACGTTGACTAGCAAGCACGTTCCTAATATCGTCCTGATTTCGCTCACGGGAATGGCTAAAATCTGTGGACAAGGCAGTATGCCCCGAGTAGAGGAGGAGTGTTTATTACTCCTTCTGAGTCCAGGAGTAATTGAGAAAACTTAATTGAAAAAACTCTGTCGCAAGTGCGTTTTGCCATTGACCAGCCAACTTCACGCGGTCAGCTGCATTTTGATTGAGTGCAAGAGTCTGTTCTGACCTTTTTATTTTTCTTTCTTGCTCAGACGTTTTTTTTCTTTTTTTATTACGAGACCTGTTGTTGTTTTTTCTCCTCTTGGACGCCGTGGAGGCATCTTTGGTGTCTATCAATGTTTTGCACAGTTCATTGAGGAATTGATGAGCAAGGCCCCATTGGATGCTTGCGATGCACGCGCATTCATCTGATGCAATTAGGTTGCATCCACAACCTGAATTAGGTTGCATGAATTAGGTTGCAATGAATTACGTTGCATCCGCAACCTAATTCACTGTGCCTGTTTTAAAGACGGTCAAATCGTCGTTGTACGACTCACGCGCGTGGGTTGACATTGGGAAATAACGGACTTTGGCAGTGCTTTTACACTTTGCTGCCGCGCGTTATGCTCCGCAACCCCTCCTCTATATATACTATAGGGGAACCAATTATAGGTACTATCGGCCTCAAATGAAACAGCGCAAAACGTTCGCAATGGTCTAATTCATGCTGTCCAGTGATCACCTTTGAACGGAGCACGCATTCGTTTCGACAACACTGCGCATAAGCATAGTGATTACTGGACGGCACTCAATCGAATGTTTGACGCGGCTCGGTTTTCACTTTACGCCGATAGTACACGTTTACTCCTCAGTATATAATCGCCCCTTTATTAGCTTTCACTTCTCGATTACGCGCGAAGTCTTCAAGCTTGCTTTCCATACATCGTTATATGTGCGCACAAATACGTAATTTAGGACCATTACCCATTGTGCGTGCTTGCGATGTATTGTATTATTATCATGCTGAGTTTGCACAATCATTTTAGCTCCTACATGCTCTTCCGAATTCACAAAGAGTTAAGTTCTGAACGATTCATTTCAATTGGCCAGCCAGTTATGCTGATGATGCGCAGCGTCACTATTAGCTTGCGTTGCTTCTTTGGAACACTCATACCTTAACGTGCTTTTGAGTATACGGGCTGACCTTCAAAACTGAATGAGAGAGCACTCAATAACAGACACGCCAAGTTTCATCGCTGTCTCGTTCGACATGCCAAGTCGGCGAGGGGATCAACCTCCGTCGGCCCATTGTGGAAAAAAAAAGGGGTACATCGCGCCTCCAACCAATCGCCGCCTCCACGGAGGAGTATACGTGCTTCATCGTTTCCGGCAATACGTCAGCGGAGAGGCCATTCCTTCACCGCGCGCGCTTACTTACCTGGGCAACGCGCCGCACCCCCCGGTTACAGACGCTCACGTCTTTCTCTTCCGCCCAACAATAAGAGGCGTCGGCAGCAGATGACGGACACAAACTACTTTTGCATCATCTTGTGCTTCCTCTAACTGCGCCACGAATCCAAACTTGAGACGACCGAGAGAGAATAAAAAAGAGAGGAAACGTGCACCTGCATGCGAAGGAAAAGAACAACGCGAAAACAAAGAAACGAAGCTGGTGGGTGGTTGGAGGGGGGAGAGATTGAGGGGAGACTAGAGAGGGGTGCTTTTCTACTAGGGCAGTGCATCCCGTTTAGTGTGCAGTCCCAAATTACAGAGCGCTCGATCTCTTTGATTCCTCGTTCATGGCCTTTCTGCATAGATCTGAAAGCGGAGGGGGGGGGGGGGGGGGGTACAGAACAAGTCTTGAGCATGGTTCGCCAGTCGTGAGTACGCCGAATTCTTTCCCTGTTTTGCGTGTGGGTGTGCGGAGTACTGCTGTGTTCCAGCACGAAGCTCCGTACGACGCCGCAGACACTTTTCTGCGTTTTCGAGTGCGTTTCGAGAAGGCGCCGACGCCAATTCCTCACTCCCTCCCCACTGCGTCGGTCTCTCTCTTTCACTCTGACTGCGTCTGTCTGCGAGTGTTCATTTCAGCGTCCCTATCGGCCACTGCGTCGCGCCACGAGAGTTCCGCGCACGGTTTGACCTCCGGCGATGACCATGGAGGGGAAAGCGGTGCTGCACAACGAAGAGAAAGAACCGGCGTTCAACATCGTTCCGTAATGTTGAGTGTTTAGGTGGCCCAAAATGATTCTCACCCGAGAGTGAACAAAAGACGATAAAGACAAGCCTTGTTCTGTACTATCCTGCCAGGTTAATAATAGATTTAGCGCGCGGATACGTGGGACCCGTAGATCTCTGCTCCCCCGTCTATATACCTTTCGATTGCCCGTATAATAGCAATTAGTTTACCGGGGTGTCGTGGGCACGAAATGCTTGTAAATCGGCAGTTCATGAGTTTTGTCGTTCATGCTGTTTCTTGTTGGTTCGTCACCATTAGCCTCACCTGGGCGCGCAATGGATCTAAGTGGTCACCGGAGGTGCTCCGGTCAACCTCGTTTAAACGAAAGCGTGTAACATCTACACTCAGCACGTGATGCGTAATGACCCTCAAGACTGTGAACGAAGTTCACACGTCATGGCATCGTGGATTCTCGGTGTTCCTGTTGGGTAGAAAAAGTTTGTGAAAGATAAGTGAGAGCTTTTGTGCCGGGGCCACAAGACAGCTTGCGTATGGAAGCCCTTGCGTTTCTTCGTATATTTCACGGGTGTGGCTGGGAGTACAAAAGAAAGCAAGAGCTTGCCTACTCAACCAGCTTAGAGTTTTATGCTGTAAAACTCCCTAGACGAGGCTGTGCAGTGGGTTTTTATCACCATTATTTTTCAACGCTGGTATCAAAATAGACAGAGCCGTTACGGGATTCAAGTAGCGTACTCAAGTTATCTAATACCGACATATGTAAAACCTGTTGAATTCATTGCCCTGATCTTAAACAATACAATTAATATATCAGCTGCACATTTATTTTTGTACCTAAATTTACCTTGTGTAACTTGCCCAAACGATGGCAATTAGGCACTAGTTTTAGAAAATTTCTGATAAATATAGGTGATAGAGGTCCCACAGCGTGACATTTTGATTAAAGCTTAATGTTTACATCAGTCGTAGCAAACGTTTGGAGCACAGAATTGTGACGTCAACCGTTACATTGCAGAATATGTAAAGCGACACCGAGTGCTAAAACATCCATACCCACAAATGTGCTGCTATCATGTATGCATCGATGTAGCACGTATGTATCTATGGGAAACGTGGATACGTACATACATATGGAAGCCCATTTTCTTTGTGGTTTTCATACATTCCTCGCATTCAATGTCCGCAATGAGCCACATCATCAATCTATAGACGCATACAGTTGTACATTTGCGAATCTATTCTTTACTTTAAAGAGAGGACCCATTCAGTTCATCCTGCGTCTGCCTATTGCATTTGAGCCTGCGGTCATTTCGCACAAAAACTCATCAGTCGTTTGACTTTTGCGTTCCTTTACAGTACATGTGTCTACACGATTCATAAAATCATTTGCTGGGAGGCCTTTCACGTATGAATATTATAGCTGTTACGATGCCGTATATTCGCTTGTATGGAGCAATGATTTCACCATTCAAACTTGCCAAAACCAACGTGTCAGGCAACGCACGAAGCGTCCTACGCCCAAGTGTAGGGTGAAGCCACGTTCCCTATATCGAGGACATAGTCAATTCTCATTTAATGTCTTTGTATTAACAACTTAGTTCATGACTAAGTAGTTAATATTGCTTGGTCTTCCAGGAACTACCATTGCAGTGGAAGCTCCAGGAAGTCCGAGCAAACTGATCTCAAGCTAACAGCACTGCGTCTGCTTGTAATGCAATACTCTGTGCTTCACTGAAACATCGCCATCGATAGCTGTTGTTTAAAAGCAGAGAAATGTGTTGACTAAGCCACAGGAAGCAGCCTCACTGCCGTCAGAGAAGTGAGGGTAAAGCGCTTTTCAAGCGCACCAACACAGACGAGTCAAAGAGGAAGAGCCACATATTCACAAGCAAAACACGTGAAACTTCAGAGAGCATGTCGTAGTTCTGGCGGATAAACTAACGATTGAAACCGCCTTGGAGACGACGACTGCTTCTATGTGAGCATGCATGCAGTACCGAGTACAGCGCGCTCAAAGTTTCCAAGGCGCGGTGTCTCAATACATCAGCTTATTGCGCCATCTCTGACCGTGCTTAGCGGCCAACAAGACCCGCTTCATTTGTTTGTATCACGTACAGAGCCGCAAGGAGCGCAGTCTTCTAAAGCGTTGCCAAGCAAGAAAAATAAGAAATGCAATGCTACTCGTATGGGAAAAAGCTAAGGCAAACTACGGGCAGGGAAATGATAGGACGGAAGTGGCACGAAAGCCTTTCTTGGAAATCGCTCGTCCCGGACCTGGAAATCAGCGAGCTTGTGTGTACGTAGCAGCCCGAGGAATCGAGAAGGGAAACAGGAAGAGGCATTCAATCGGCCGAAACAAAGCGCGGCGCAAGATGGATGGCCCAATGAATTGTCGATAGCCGTTTGCGCACGACGACGCCGGCTGCGTGCTTGTGTGTGTTGCGAGCATCCACCTCGGCCTCCTTTTACTGGGAAAGGTCTGTATGCACAGGGAAAGAAGGATGCTCTGTTAGGCGTTCTCTGGCCCAGTTCGAACGTCGTACGTATAGCGGTGCAGCACTTTGAACCCTATGCTTCTCCCTAGGGTCAACATGGTGTCGTCAGGCTTCAGCTAATATGGGGGCCGCTGTGAAGTCGCTCCGAATTTAGCGGTGTGTTAAGGAGAGCGGCAGTTGGAGATTAGGTGTTGAACTAATGGGGACGCAGTGATTCAGGTACTGGAACAAGTGCATATAGACGCAATGGTGGCGGAACGCGATTCTTCTATCGTTTTGAATGAATTACATGCGTGCATTCCTTCTTCATGGTTTCCATGGCAGTAAAAACAGTGTCCAGGTAATTTGTCGGAGAGAAGCCGGATGAGAGAGGTGTGCATATATATTCGAATTTGGGCTCATGGTGTATACGTTCGATCAGGTTCTATCGTTTTGGAGTGGAAGGAGTACGGTTAAGTTCAGCAGGAGAGGGAATGCTCATGTTCTAAATATACGCACGTGCATATATTACATCGAAGTCTATGAGTTATTTCACAATCGTTAAGCGATATCTCCAGGTATATATCGCAAGCATGTATTCAAGCGCAGAGGCATTATACATATCTTCAGCGTCTATACAAACAAGAAAAATTGCCCGCGCAAGTTGTGGTTTTTCAATACCGAAGGGTGCATCAAGTGAACGCAGTCGCAATTCAAATGATAAGCGTTTGGAGCGTGGCTCACAACAGCTATATCTTTCAGTGACAACCACTGCATTTCACAGCGGTGGATGGTCGTGAAGGCAGCTAGAAAGAGAAGGACTGTGGTGTAGAAAACAGCAGACGTCTGGCTGAAATGACAGATCTAAAAACGGAAGACGGTTCGAGGAGAGACGATGGGCACATACATATGATGCCGAAGAAGAGTGAGTGAGTGAGTGAAAAGCACATGAAACAATGCAAGACTAAATCACTGCAAAGCCTAAATGACTGTAGCCTGAAATTTTTAGCAAAGTCGCCAAGCGTCAACCACTGTGCATGGTCGATCATATTGCGGTCACCCTATACCTACGCCTCACGAATTGAGAGGCTATGCTACTCAGCGAGTGCCCGGAGGACGAACTCTGGGTATCCCGGCTGGCTGGAGACGCTGCCAAGATTCAAGATCTAGCCTGACGAAGGAAGGCTCCGGTAGAGTTAGTTTCCTGGTCCCTGCCTCCCTTAACCTAAGCTAGGGCACAAAATATACTTTGGTCTCTTTCTCACTCTCATGCACTTCATCCTACTAGTTTTTATACTGCCTTCCGTTTATTTCTCGCTGATTCTCTGTATGTCCGACCAGTCGCAACAGCCACCTCCTATCAAGAGAGACCATGGAATTCTGCAATCACACGTGCCATTTACATAGGAGGTCGCAGCTTCGTGTACCCGATCCCTGTTTAGCTGGTGTAAACAACACAGCTTACTGCACGGCTTTCGTCAGAGCTCGCGCCGCCAACCCACACGCTTCCAGCTGTTCCTCTCCCGCGCTCCACGTGGCATATTCGGCTTCCAATAGCGCCGCTCGAATGCATGACCGCCCGTCATCGCGTCATGAATGCCACCCGTTGATTTCGGGCTGAAAATCTCAATATTTACGAGAATGAGCGCGGCCACGACCCTCGTCGTGTTATTGTCTCGTCGTAGTTCAATCCTTCCCATTTCGCACCTGTCCCGGTTGTCTTTATTTTCATGCATATGCTTGCTCAACCCGCAGGTATACGTGTATTGTTTGCTTCCCGCCACCTCTATTCCAGTCTTTGCCGATTTCGTGATGGGCTCCGTGAGGAACCCGTGGCGTTAGACGTTTGGCCTCGACGCACGAGTCCTCTGATTGGAGGCGAGGTACCACCGATCAACGTTGTGGAAGTGAGCAACGAATAAGAAGAGAAGGAAGCACGGTTGCACCGCAATCTGTCTTGCCTTGTCCTCCGGATTGACTTTGTACTTCGTTTTCGTATTCTCCCGGCGCGTGGCGTCGTTCATTCATTGTCTGGCGATCGATCAGCTCCTCAATGAGAGTTGCAGCTGGTGTTGAGAGGTATGGAGCGATGATGTGATGAAAGAATACAAGACTTCTGTTTCCGCCAGAGGAGCTTGCTACGTGTGGCGCTATGCAGAAACGATGTGGTTTGGTAATTACGTTTTTCTCATCGCGTAGCGCTTGTCGGCGGGAAATGCGCAGCACGCTTCCTTGATAAATGTTTGCACGTACGTTTATACGCGTTCCGACATGTACTATGATAAAACAACACTCTGTTGGGCGATGTTGCGTGCGGTTTCGCGCGCCTAATTATCAACCATGACAAGGCTTCACACCACATCCTTCATTATTTCACTCGCCCAACCAAAGCCTAACCAATTAACGCGTTGGTTTCGAGAGATGTGTTCTGTTACGACGGCATGCGCCAGCCCCGACGTAGCAGATGTTTCGCGGAAATTGGGGCACCGATGCAAGGAAGTGCCACGTTACGAATTCTCCGTATACGCGTAAGCGTATTGGAGACTCGTGTAACGCGCTTGTTATCGCTCTACATGTGCACAGCTGCATTCTCGTAAACACCGTACGTGCCACCACTTATGCGAACGCGTACATGTGACAACCGGACAAACTTGCGCGGCCTTCCAAAGAGAGAAATCGAGAAACTGTGGCGCTTCAGTATTGAGCATCTTGCTTGTACAGGCGCAGTTATCGCACTACATGTGCACAGCTGCATTCTCGTAAACACCATACGTGTCACCACTTATGCGAACGCGTACACATGACAGCCGGACAAACATGACCGGTTTTCCAAAGAGAGAAATCGAGGAACTTTGGCGCTTCAATATTGAGCATCTTGCTTGTACAGCCGCACCCACGTTGTGTGCAGCACGAGTGCAGCCGGCCTTGCTCTGGGGGTAGACACCTTGCGGCTGTTGCAGGCTCTGATATGGAGTGCCCAGGGACATGCGAGGCCTAAAAGACATGCTTACCTGCTTTGCACGAGTGAAAGCGTTGAAAGGTGTGCTTGTTTAACCGAAGATTCGCACTCTATCGGGGCGCTTTTGGCCTCTCGATTCCTTAAAGATGACGCTATGGCCTGACAGATCATGATTATTCGGTTAACTAAGTGCACCTCTCAACGTTTTCACTAGTGCAAAACAGGCTAGCGTGTCTACTAGCCCACGTATGTTCCTGGACATCCCATATCAGTACCCGCAATAGCCGCATGGTGTCGCCCGCTGTGCAAGGCATGGTGTCGCCCGCTGTGCAAAGAGAACGTTGAGGTTAGCAAGGGTCTGAGACAGGGATGTCCTTTGTCCCCGCTGTTATTCATGCTGTACATGGTGAGTATGGAAAAAGCGCTAGAAGGTAGCAACATTGGTTTTAATCTGTCACACAAACAGGGCGGCATGATGATTGAGCAGAAGCTTCCAGGTTTATTTTATGCGGACGATATCGTCTTATTTGCGGACAGTCGAGATGATATACAGCAGCTGGCGAATATATGCGGAAGGGAAGGTGAAGCTCTTGGACTAGGATTCAGTGTAACGAAGTGTGGATTGATGGTATTCAATGATCCCTGTGATCAGACGGTGTCCATACAAGGCCAAGAAATACCGAGGGTAAGCGAATACAAGTACCTTGGAGTATGGGTAAATGAGAGTGATAGATACATGGAGGTACAGGAAAAAGCCTCGGCAGCAAAAGGAAAGAGGAATGCGGCAATAATGAAGCACAGAGCGTTGTGGGGATACAATAGGTATGAGGTGCTTCGAGGTCTGTGGAAGGGTGTAATGGTTCCAGGGCTTACTTTTGGGAACTCGGTGGTGTGCATGAGGGCAGAGGTGCAATCGGGAATGGATGTAAATCAAAGGACTGTGGGACGCCTCGCGTTGGGTGCTCACGGGAAGACGACAAACGAGGCTGTGAAGGGCGATATGGGGTGGGCAGGTTTTGAGGCGAGGGAAGCGCAGAGCAAAATAAGGTTCGAAGAAAGGCTAAGAAATATGAAGGAGCGTAGATGGGCAGAGAAGGTGTTCCGTTATTTGTATAGGAAGAGCGTGGACACACAGTGGAGAAAAAGAACTAGAAGACTCACTAGTAAATATATGGCTGGTATTGTAAGCCATATGTCAACAAAGAGCGTTAAGGGAAAAGTCAGGGAGGCGGAGAGGATTTACTGGATGGCAGCTATGGAGAAAAAACCGACTTTGAGTAACTACCGAAAGGGCAAAAATGAAATAAGGAGGGAGGCATTTTACGATAATTCAAGGGGAAGCGCTTTACTGTTTGAAGCGAGATCGGGTTGCCTTAGAACGCGTAGTTATAAAGCAAGATTCAGTAAAGAAGAAGAACAATGCACATGCTGCGGGAAAGATAAGGAAACGGCGGAGCATGTTCTGATTGAATGTGGAGATATCCACCCAGGTGTACGTTTGGGCACGAGCCTACAGGAAGCCTTGGGTTTTAGGGACAACAATGGAAAGCTGAACACACCCGCGATTGAAATAAGTAAGAGACGGTTAGAGAATTGGTGGCAGAAAATTAGAGAGAAAGGACAAAAATAAATATTGGAAAAATAAAATATGGACAGTGTGCCGTAAATGGCAGAGAACTTAAGCTGAAAATTTACCTTTTTTTCCATTAAGATAGAATTTATCGAAGTAGAGGCATTAGGCCAACATCAAAAAAGAAAAAAGGTTTTTTTTTTGTCGAGCCTGGTGGCATACTTGTCACCACCCCGTTATAAAGGGGACGCTCATAGCATCCATCCATCCATCCATCGTGGATGCTCGTACGCTCTAGACAGACATGAACGCGGCGATGCTTCTCTGGGGTGGTGACATATACGCGCCAACAGCACGCAGCCTCGGCAGTACCGCGGGGCGATATTTACTAAACTCTGCAAACGACTATCTAGAATCATGAGGGAGTGCGTTGGCGGTGCACAAGTAATTCGAAAGCGCTTCGGAAATAACTAAAATCGACAAATATCGGTGGTCACCTGTAGCCTGGATGTGTTCCCCCGATTATGCTTGGGATTTCGTCCATCACTACTTCTTCCTCTGATTCTCTTTTCACCCCTTTATCCCTTCTTCCAGCGCAGGGTAGAAAACCGTACGTGCGTTCGGTGGAAGGGACACTGAAGAGTAAAATAATTTTCAGCGTATTAGTAATGTACAATTTCATAATCACCAAAACACCACTCTCTATAATTAGCGCGACACACCGCTTGGTAAACAAGAAAACACGCGGTAAGAAACTGTGGTGGGAGACGCCATCTCGAGATTCCTGCACTAAACACCATGACGTCACAGATTTTCAATGTGTCTACTGGGTCCTACGTAGCTGCCGACCGCTAAAAATGAAGTAAATTGTCCTCTGTGAGCGTCGTAAACTTTGCACACGAAGTTTTCAAAATTTTTATTGATACAATGTCGCAATAATAAAAAAAATTCATTTTGATTTTTTTACTTCACACTAGGAAATTACGACGCGAAATTTCAGAATGTGACTTGAACCTTGATTATGTCCCCTACAGTAATGAACTCACTACAGTGAAGCATGTGGCATTAGAGTTCTCAAAGTGCACTTTGTCAATCGAAACCAACTCATTGTTTTTCGTGAGTGTCCCTTTAAACTCCATGCCTTTCTCTATTTCCCCCTCTTTCTTGTCAGATGTCATCATCCGCAGCACTGTATCCTGCTGTACTTGCAGAAGTGCAGCCCAACGCGCCATGCTAACGCCTAGTATACCTTGACGATGCGGATTTGGATCGGGTGATGTCTTTATGGAGACAAGGCGAGCAGTTCCCGACTAATGTCCTAGCAGTTACCGGTGCCTGTACAACGTAGACAATGGCGAAAGTAGAATGAACCCGTTATTTATAACATGAGAGGACGTATAACAAACTAAAAAAAATAGAAAAAGAAACTTCATTGAGCCGTCGCACAAACAACCTCCAGGCAGACATAACACTTGCGGCTCCAAATATAACGTTGACTGAACCAAATGGTAATTCTCCACTTTACGCAGTGGGTGCTCAAGGTAAGGTGTGGCCTGTAAGAAGCTATATGTGTCAAATACAAAGGTTGAAATAAATGTTTGTAACAATAGCCTGATGGTTCCGCTGACTTAGGCCTGTAAAAGTGTGTAGCCCATCCGCATTCGTCTATGCATATATGTGAGACACGCACCTACTTTCGCTTGTATACACTGCCCATTATCACGTGGCACCTCCAATTCATTCCAAATGAGACCGAAACAAAGCGATAGACGTGAACCAAAAACAAATCTAAGAATACTTCGATATAAAGACACCGCTTCGCACGGGTATCGATTGCGCAGCAGCCTTTCCACGTCCTTGTTTCTGTAGTCGTTCGCTCTTTCGTTCTCCACCTCTGTGCTGTACAGTTGAGTAGGCACATACTCGAAAGCAACGCTACTGTTGATTGCTCAGGGGGTCTCCTTTTTTCATATACTTTCCATCACCAATATTACGTCTTGCACATCGCGCAATGGATATCCGGAGCACACCGGCTGTCACCATGCGGGCGCAAGGTACGCACTGATACGCACTAGCTCATTCTCGAGTGAACAAAATTTTAGAAAGGAGAAAAATGGAGCGATGAACATACGGTGTTAAAAGCAGTGGCACGAAACGAATAACACAAGAAACAAAAACACGGTTGCGGGCTCATTAGGCAAACGCACTCGCACACATGTGCGCTTTGTCACTGCATCTAACACAGTTCTCTGTTAAGCTTGCGTTCTCTGCGGTAGTGCTTATTTCTTCTTCTTGTCAAGACTACTTTTCCTTCTATTATAAGTGGATTGTTCACTTTGTATGTATGTATGTATGTATGCGTGTATGTACGTACGTATGTATGTATGTATGCGTGTATGTATGTATGTATGTATGTATGTATGTATGTATGTATGTATGTATGTATGTATGTATGTATGTATGTATGTATGTATGTATGTATGTATGTATGTATGTATGTATGTATGTAGTGTATGTATGTATGTATGTATGCCTCCTAGAAAATAAAATTTTGGGACCCTGAAGCTTCGCCATTAAGAGTTGAACGCGATAGCGACATCCAGCCCCTAGTGCGTCCTTAACCGCTAAGTGCATACTTATTAATATGTTTTGTTACACACACACAAACTCACGCACACACACACACGCACGCACGCACGCACGCCAATGGTACATAAAGGTTTTTGATCTAAAGCAAGAGTCGCGTGGCCTCCAAGATACACGCTGCGCGCTTGCCATAGGCAATAAAGAGTCGCACAATGCCTCAGAGATGGCAGCACATCATCTAGCGTTTGCTGTTTGCTTGATCAACGCGCCTGGAAAGCCGTAATATGTTTTCCGCTTGATGGACGTAGTTGTCCATTTTTAGAGCTGTTTGAAAGTTCGTGTGTGCTTTTAGCGGCGATGGCTGCGCTATCCCGGTATTTTTCGACGTAGTTTGATGCCCTCCCAAATGCATCTACAAATCGCCGAATGGGCTCGTTTTCGTCGTGACACCTGTCGAACTAAGTGCGTTAAGGAGACTCCTTCAACTACATGGCACTTATGTAGTGTTTTTTCTCGAAGCACCTGCATGTAACACCGTAGCTTTGTGGTAGGACACCTGCTTGCCACGTGAATGGCCCGGGTTCTATCCTCAATCGGACCGAAAATGTTATTGTTTATTTTATTTGCTTCTTTCTCGATCTTTCGCTCACGGACAATTTTTCGCTCACAACCAACGGTGCCGACACCGACAGTGGAATTTCTGCGACACGAGCTCTCTAGCGCTATCGCATTAAGACTATGCCTGGAACGTGAGCCACGACCGTGCTGACCTACCCTGCTGACCAGATACGTATCGACTAGCCGGCTGGTTGCACGAATTCCTGTTCTGTAAGCATTTGACACAGTGTGCAAGCCACATGAATCCATACTCAGGCACTTAACTTAAAAGTCGTCCTTCCTGTGCTGCTGCAACTTGTTGAAGCGACTTCATTTGAAATTCGGTCCATACATCGAGAGCTGCACAATCTTGCTCAGAGGAACTGTTTACGTCAGCTTCTGCAAGAGGTCTTCTGGCATGTGACTCACGAATGTCCAAGTCAGATATCTGGTTGGCACCTAACAGTTGTTCCACAGTCTGACGTGAACATCAAGTTGGTTCCTTTGCAGGCAATAATTCAAGGTTTCCTCAAAAATTACTATATCATGCTCAGACTTTGCCATCATTTTTCGTACTTTTGTTGTAGTAAAAAATGGGCACACAACATGGCATGCAATGTATATAGGCGCATTTTTTTCTTAGAACAGGCGAAGCTCCACGCAATATCACTGTATGGAAACATCTTTTGAAAAAGTTGTGAAACGGATGCACTGGCGCTATAGGAGCAGTGTGAGGGCACGATTTTCGTCGTCCAAAATATTCCTGCTTCAATTACGGAATCGTGCTTTTTGCGTCTTCGTCAAGTGTCGCAGTTCGATAGGAAGTTGCCGTGCTTTCACGCTGACAGGTCATCTCGGACGTCAGGTTTGCCGTTTACATAAAACTTGCGAAAGATGAGCAGCCCTATCCCGCTCCCGCTTCGGATTGGTGCTTCGCGCCTTTCTGATGGCTCTTCAAAGCACATTCCTCCATCGTTGCGATGCCGACCACCTTCTGACTTGTTGTGCACTTGGCTCGATAAGGATCGCTAGGTTTCGGTCGCACCCACTTACGATATTCCGTATGATGCAGCCATGCTGGCTGAAACCTGTCATTTTAACCTGAAACCCTTTTCAAAGCATGTTTCCAAGCGAACATATAATGCAGTGGGCTCAATGGAGCACACGAGCCCATCACACAAAAGACAGCTCACTAGTGACCCGAGCGCGGGTGTCGCGGTGGCGCGACGAGAGATGCCTGCCGCCGTCAGCCGCTTGGTGCGCTGCGCTACCAAGCCACACCGGACAATGACTAGTAGGCACGACACGGCAGGCGTCGCTTTTTTCGTCCGGTCGCAGCTGGGATCGCGTCCTGCACGTACCAGTCGCAGCGTGTAGGAACAGAAAGGAAATGAGTCTTCCACGCGGGAGCCCAATATTAAAAGCAAAGACACGATACACCACTGATTTCAACCACGCGAATTTCGTGGCACCCGCTCCAATTGATCGCAGCGCCGCCTGAACCTGCATAACGCCACTGTCAAGGCCTAGATTTACACGGTGCGGAGATGGCAGACTAGTGAGATTTAAGGACTGTAGCACGACCGAGCTATGCATTTTAGATTGAATGCATTTTCAATCGATATTACTGACCAGATGCTGTAACGGACGTCCGATTTATAACCAAAACGCACTGACCCCTTTTAGTCAACACAGGTTGTTTTTATGGTCATTCGTAAGCAAAAGGGCCTTTGAAGTAAGCTTGACTTACAGAGATACGTCAATAATGTCCTCTAGTGGAACAAATCTCATGGTATTTTCAAAGATTACAAGGAGCCTTTGAACTTATATTGTCAATATCTTGGTGTTCAAGGATGTCAAGGGGCTGTGCGAACCCTGAGTAAAAGAATAGTCTTGCGAACAGCCCACGTTCTGTTTCATGCGGGTTGCGTTTAGAAAAAGTTGTTAACAATTTAGAGTATACTTGGTACTCTACTATGAGAGAGCATAGAGCCGTCCCGTGAGCCTCACATTTGATGAGGCCCTATACAAAAGCCAGAGCACAATTTGTGGTTTTTTAAATTGTTAACAATTCAGAGTACTTGGTAATCTATGAGAGAGCGAAAAGCTGTCTCCTGTGCCTGACATCTACCTCCTAAGTATGTGCTTAGAACAAATGTTTAATGATTTCAAGTACTTCGTACTCAACAATGGGAGAGCACTGAGCCGTCCCACTAAAGGTTCCACACCAAAAAGATATTTTGTTTCCGATGTGGGCTGTTACATTGCATGCGACAAGGTGTGCGCTGACGAGTCTACAAAAATACAGTCGTAAAAGGTGTACTATGGCGTGCGTGTTTATATGCGTTCTTTTTCGGAGATTAATATCTTTCAGATCGTGGGCTTGTTTGCGATCGGTTGCTTTTGATATAAAAAAACCGGTCTTTTATCGAAGTGACTTTAGTGTTGCCTGGATATGAACGCACAATCGTAGTTTTTGTGTGTAGCAAATTAACTATTGCGCTTGTGTGTAGCAAATTAACTATTGCGCTTGTAAGCGCGTGAATTAAGGCCCCATTCCCAGCATGCAGGGAGGAAACAGTTAAAGGGATAATTGCGCCATGCCTTCAGAAAGAAAGAAAGAAAGAAAAAAGAAAGAAAAGAAGAAAGGAAAAAGAAAGAAAGGAAAAAGAAAAGAAGAAAAAAAGAAAGAAGAAAGAAAAAGAAGAAAGAAAGAAAGAAAGAAAAGAAAGAAGAAGAAAGAAAGAAGAAAGAAAGAAAGAAAGAAGTAAAATAGTAGTAGTACGTCGGGCCAGCGCCTCGGGCGCCAAACTTCGCTCGTCCACTTTTCTCAATACGTCAAGGAATTCTGAGTTCTGCGTTTGTTCGTTGGTCCGCTGCTTAATTTCGCAAATATTCCTGGTCACACTCAGCGTCTCAATGTTCGATCATTTACTTCTCCCTGCTGGCCCCGAATGCTAATGGATTTTGCTTCTCGAATTAGCTGCTTATGTGATTAGAGTGGAACTGCCTTCTGGACAGCCTGCAAACATACGTTATTCATACCCTACTTATGTCCCCTTACTCTCCACCCCTCACCTCTCTCTTCCCCCCGACAATGCCATGGAACGTTGTTCATATAGGCGTCGAGTCGGCCCCGTTTTCTCGTCAATTCAAAGTCACTAATAAAATTACGCTTCACTCAACGTGCGTTTGTTTGGGACAAGAACATGGTATTGCGAGTTCATTTGGAAATCCATTCGTTTTCTCCAGATTGAAACACGCTGGTATTTGTCAGCCACTCGTTTAGCTTTATCGCTTTAGTTTTAAAAGAAATATCGATAGGTTTTTCGATAATTAATAAAAGGCAGAGTTATGTTCACAGTTTTTTGTGCAGCTGTAGAGAACGTAGCGCAGTGAATACTATATAGGTTCCCATAATGAAGCCAGATGTACGTGGTGTCTTTTCGCAGGACTTACGAAAGTGTCTCTCAGTCTTCGGCCTACAAAAATACGAATGACCATTTAGAGATAGCCCCGCATTGAAGGAGACTGCTTTATACCTGAATGGAAAGCTTGATTTCTAAAAAAAAACCTCTTCGTTCAATCAGTGGGCAATTGATGATCGACGTGGTAGAGACTCAGCGCCAGACCCATAGCCAGATATATTTCGTGAAGGGTGGGTGATGGGTAAAGGTTTTTCTTTAATATTATTTATGTTCCTGCAAGAGTTTGCGTACTGATGGATGTTTACGCCCGCGCACTGCGTGCCTGGAAAACAGCCTCCCAGAAGGTGACGCCGCATAGGTACACGAACTCACTCCCTCATACCCACTCAGACTCAGACCGAGCCTTGAGTCTGAGTCCGAGTGAGTCCTTTGCACGAAATATATTCTGTTTCTGAGTCAAAGTGAGCTCTAAAATTTTTGCCGACCTATCGTGACGCGTCACCCAGCTGACCCATCACATCAGATCAGGAATAGTGCAGTCTTTATCTGAGGCGATCACTCAGTGAGTCTGGCCTGGGTGCAGATTACTTGCTGTACCAGCAGCTCAAGAGAAGTCTGAAACGTCATAGTTTCGAGAGTGTTCCTGCCGTCCAGCGGGCTGTCACAGAGTCTCAAAAATAGGTCAGGTCAGTTGATTTTCGGGGAGCCTTTGCGATATGCGAGTCATGTTGTAATTGGTGTATCGATTCCAAAGAAAAGTATGCTAAGTATTGTAGTTGCATATGTACAGATCGAACAGATAAGCTCGTTCTATTGGTTTGCAGAGTACATGGACTATTTAACCCACACGTATAAAGAAATGCATCGTTAGACCTAAGGTTCATACATAATACATACATACATACATACATACATACATACATACATACATACATACATACATACATACATACATACATACATACATACATACATACATACATACATACATACATACTGCTGACCCGCAGGTCGCGGGTTCGATTCCCGGCTGCGGCGGCTGCATTTCCGATGGAGGCGGAAATGTTGTAGGCCCGTGTGCTCAGATTTGGGCGCACGTTAAAGAACCCCAGGTGGTCAAAATTTCCGGAGCCCTCCACTACGGCGTCTCTCATAATCATATAGTGGTTTTGGGACGTTAAAACCCCACAAATCAATCAATCAATTACATACATACATACATACATACATACATACATACATACATACATACATACATACATACATACATACATACATACATACATACATACATACATACATACATACATACATACATACATACATACATACATACATACATACATACATACATACATACATACATACACACATAAGCCTCAAACGCTGAAAGAACGGCAAAAAGCTTCACAATTGAATAAAGACGGGCGTGTCATTGTCTATAGCAGCATCACTAGTAACATTGGTCTATAGGGCATATACTCGATCCTTGTTGATGTCGTAGGTCTCATCGAAGTTTGAGTTTAGCGAGTCAGCCGCGAGGACACGTGGGACAATTTTTTGGCCCTGTAGACAAAGGACGCCGTGCGTGCCATCGTTACAATGGTCTCAGTCGTACCTGTATGCTACGTGCAGGCAGGAACGAGTCATGACAAGGTAGATGTGTGCACAATACGCCTTTTGTTTGACTGCATGCTTTGTTGCCTCCTTGTTTGCCTACTTGGCTTGGCCATCCCGTTACCATGCTCTGTTCCTGATGGACCGGACCAGCCTACTTCAGTTCCTTGACAGCGATTGTTTCATGTGTTCTTTTGTTTTGTCTTTAGAATTCCGGGTATGTTCGATATACTTTTAATTGATCCAGTCACGAAAGCACCATACCACTGCATTTTTTTTTATTTTTGCCGTCGTGGACACGTTTCGTGTGCCTCCCGTGTCTGTTTAGACGGTGAAAGTGAATTCTGCATCGCGTCTTTTCATGTGGCGATGAACTCTAGCAAACGTGCGCAGGACGAGACAGGTCGTTGAACAACGCACCAGGCATCGTAACGCTTACAACCGCGCAATTTAGCCGTGCAGTGATGCCTGAGGGTGTGATTATGGGAATAGCCCTGGCAGCTGACGATGTACACAGAGAGAAACAAAAATGAAGTTTTCACTAGCCGTGTAATGCGGGAAAAAATATCACAGCATATCCATGGAATTAATGATGATTGGTGGGGCGAAGCGTTCGTCAGTCCGTCCGTGCTTCCATCCATCCATTCGTTCTTGCTTGCGTGCGTGCATGCGTTTGTCTGTGTGTCCGTTCATCCCTGTGGTCATCGGTGCGTCCGTCCGTCCACACGTCCGTCCGTACGTCTATTCATGCGGCCGTCCCCCTGTCTGTCCATTCGTCCGTTCATCCGTGTGTCCGCCCCCTATGCCTGTCTGTCTGTCCATCCATCAGTCCGTCCGTCAATCTGTATGTCCATCCGTCCGTCCGACTATCTAGTGAACACTTCAAGTACCACCATATCACATATTTTTTATCATGTATTCATCATATACAAGTATTGCCACCCAGCGGGCATTCTAAGAACCGATCTTTCGGATATGTGCCACCGGTGGTTACGCACTACGACGAGGGACGCACAAGCCACGCCATAAGGAGCTTCGCCGTGGCAGCATATTCACCGGGTATTTCTAGCTCCCATAAACGCACTGTTGGCGTTTTTTGGGCGTACACAACTGTTTGGCATAGTCGGTATTACCTACTTGCAGTTTGATGCTGACTTGTTTGTTACTGTTACAAAAAAAATCTTTATGCTGCCATTTGGCAGCATAAGGATTAGCAGCATATCCACGGGGTGAATGATGGAGAGCTGGGCGAAGCATCCGTCCGTCCATTCGTTCCTGCTTCCGTCCGTTCATGCGTACGTCTGTGTGACCATCCATGTGTCCATCCGGCCATCCGCGCGTGCCTCTGTTCGTGCGTCCACACGTTCATCCATTCGTCCATCCCTGCTTTCGTCCATGCATCCGCCTCTGCGTCCGTCCATGCGCCCATCCGTCCGTGCAGCCATCCGTGCGTCCGTCCATGCATCTGTCTGTGTGTCCGTTCGTCCATATAGTCAACACTCAAAGTACCACCATCTCGCATCTTTTCATCATATATTACGCATATAGAAGCACCGCCATTCAGCGGACATTCCAAGGACTAAAGGAGAGGTGGAATACGCACACTTTCTTACGGCTTTCGCTTCGTGTCTACTTCCCACCTTCAACCTCCTCGAATTCATAGTATATACTAGTTCACTGTATTCATGGCACTGCGGCCCAACGCTCGCTAAACCTTTCTAAAACCAAGGAGGTTACGCCCAGCGAGTATACCGTAGCAATCCTTTTTTGACCGATAGTGCTCAATGTCTATGTCTATTAGCAGCCTATGGCGGCTAATAGATATTGAGAGACAGTAGAATTCGGCTTTTAGTTAACGCGCACGCTGCGAATTTTTTATTGTTCAACAACGCACAGGAGAAGTCTCCCACCGGCACCACCTTGCAGGTCAAAGCGTAAGACATATCACGCACTACTACGAGGGACGAACGGGTGCCGCTTTAAGGGTGCCCCTAAAAATAATTGAACAGTTCTATCTTAGGGGCTTGACGTATAGCCTTCATGGGTGATTCTATAGGTGCTTTATTGGCGTAGACAGAGTAGAGTCGAACCGCAGCCTGCCACAAACCAAGCAAGAATGCCCAACCTCGTGCACCAGTAGCACACGTGCAATACTGGCTGTTGCACCTCCGGCAAAAGCGCGGGCTTTTCGTCACTCGTACTGAGCGAGCGCTACGTCGGGCAAACTCGGTGCGGTGGCTGCGCGGACAACTGCCTCCGTCCTTGAGCGTGGCGGCTGCTCCATGGAGCATGCTGTGTCTTAGATGTTGCTAGGCGACGGCGTGGTGGGTCTTTTGCGGACGGACACATGGATATTTAGCTCAATATTTACCACCTTCGCTGCTAAATTCCGTGCACTTCGGTACAGGTAATCGAGTTCCTCAATTGTGAGTCTAACACCACTTTTCGAACTTGCCGTTATGCTTTTGCATCGTGGGGGTAGTTTTTTCTATTATCTTGAATATCCTTCAAAGCCCACTCTGCGGAGATTACTAAAGGAGGACGATGACCATGTTAAAAGTATACTGATAGTAGTGACGTCACCCTGGCGTCGTCGTGATGACTTGATTTGATGACTTTGATTTCAAGTATTGTCGCGGTACAACGCGAACAAAACACAGGCGTGCCTCGAGACAGCGAAAACAGCGTGTTCTCAACAGCTGGCCAATGATGATGATGATGATGATGATGATGATTCCACAGCCATGGCTTGTACCCACTCAGGGGGATCGGTCAAGAATCGATGACTTAATTCAGTGAGATTTATTTTTATACTCAATAACAAAACCACCCACCGGAGAAATGAAATAAAAAGAAAAGACATCCTAGGAAGAATGAAAGGAGCGCAATAATTATTTGTCACTCGTTCAGATCAGATAATCATTCATTATCTTGAACAGGAAATAGCATGGTTCAACAAAGCTCCTGTTTATGCCGCAAGATTGTCTTCTTTGTTCTCGAGTAAAGCCAGAGGACCACTACCTGGTGTCCGCTAAATCCCCCCCATCATCGTTTTCGTTCACATGTAAACACGCGTCCTTTGCCTCCCTCTCAAACAGCATCGGCCTGATGCGAAGTCAGCAATGTAGTTTTATTTAAGAAAAGTCTCACGCAATCACTCGCTGACGTAAGGCTTCATGCGCACTACGTGAACGAGTTCAGGATGGTGCTGGCGACGCCTCGTGCTGTACGAACTGTCGGGAACGCCTTCGTAAGTGACATCACTCAGTTGTCGCAGCACTCGGTATCGTCCAAAGTATCTTCTTAAGAGCTTTTCGGAAAGTCGTCGTTTCCGTATGGGCATCCAAACGAATACTTTGTCGCCAGTTTGGTAGACGAGTGTTCTGCGATGAGCATTGTAGCGGCCTGCATCGTACTCTTGCTGCTAGCGGACCCATAAACGTGCAAGTTGCCTAGCTTCTTCTGCGCGTTCCGTAAACGTGTCGGCGTCAGGGTCGATGTCGTCACCTTCGTGCGGTAACATCGCATCTAACATGGTTCATACTTCTCGTCTATGAACGAGGCTGAACGGGGTCAAGTGGGTCGTTTCTTGCTTGGCCGTGTTGTACGCAAACGATAAGGCAAGATTTCATCCCAATTTTAGGGGCGAAGCTCTTTAGGGCGTGGGCTGTGCGTCCCCTGTAGCCTGTATGTAGCCACCTCTAGTTTAGTTCTTGCAGTGTTCACTAGATGGCGGTACCGTCTCCTGTATGTAGCCACCTCTCGTTTAGTTCTTGTAGTGTTTACTAGATGGTGGTACTTGTAGCTGATGATGAAAAGATGCAAGATGTTATAAACTAGAAAGCGGTACGTGTAGTTGATGAAAGACGCGAGATCTTATAAAATAGGAATGATGTCACATATGGCGCGTGTCATTGGTTGGAGGCAATCGTTCGATTTAGTGCGGCGACGTACGCTAGGGGGAGCGATGTAATAAAATCGAGTGGGCAAAATGTACAGAGGATTCATGGTTTACCAGGTTTACCTCCGGAGCTTCGCCCACTCATCGTCATTCACTTCGTGGATATGGCGGAATTTTTTTTTGTTCAACGACTGCGTACATCGAAAGCATGTCTTCAATGGTTTTGTTTATGCACTGTCTGCCTGCTTGTTTGTGGGTGGTAGGCGGTGGTCTTACGATGCGTTGTTCCACTCAGCATCAGGGCATGATCCAAAAGAGCTGCTGTAAAGGCGTTTCCTCTGTCTGTGATCACGACAGTTGGTGCACCATGCCTCAGTGCAATATTCTCGATGAAAAACCTTGCCACCTCCACTGCTGTACATCTCGGGATGGCCTTTGTCTCGCCATAACGAGTCAGATAATCTGTCGCGACGATAACCGAGCGGTTCTCTGCAGTATATAGAAGTAGGAAGTGGGCCGCAAATTTCCATGCCAATTTAGTCGAATGGAGTCGTTGGGACCTGCACGGGTTGCAGGAGGCCAGCTGGTTCAGTCAATGGTGACTTACATCGCTGGCAGTCGAGACAGTACGAGCGTGGTGCTTCACGGCTGTGGTTAGCTTTGCCCAGTAATACCTTTGCTGTACTCTGGCCAACGTTCTCGTGTAACCCAAATGGCCAGAGGTCACCTTGTTGTTGCATGATTTGAGTACTTTGGTGCGAAGGGCTGCTGGGATGACGAGCAGATAGGCGGATCCCGTCGACAAAAAGTTTCTTTTGTAGAGTACTCCACCCCGTAAACAAAATGATGACAACACTCTTGCGAAAACTCTTGGCGCCTTCTCAGATCTGCCATCCAAGTAGTTAATTAAGCCAAGCAACTCAGCGTCGTCACGTTGATGCTGCGCAATGGCGGTCGTGTTAAGGACACCGAGAAATACTGTTTACTCCTCCTCGGGTAGGGTTGCCGACTCATTGGGTGAGTGGGATAGACAGTCAGCGTCCATAAGTCGCTTCCCTGACTTATGTACGACTGCCATATTGAACTCTTGCAGCCTGAGACTCCGACACGCTAATCAGTCGGCAGGGTCTTTAAGATTTGTTAACCGACACAGTGAGTGGTGGTCACTGATTACTTTGAAGAGGCGGCCATATAAACACGGGCGAAATTTTGTAACCATTATACCACGGCGAGACATTCCTTCGCATCCGGAGAGCAATTAGCCTCAGCGCGTGTTAGCGTTCTGCTGGCGCCTACATTGAGGCCAGTGCTGATCAACTGCTGGGATGATGGCCGTAGTGGCAGTGACGTATTCGCGATGGCAATTATTCCGAAAAAAAGTCACACCTTTCTCGCGAAGGCGAAGCAATTAACGCGATAGGAACAGATTCGAAGGTCACGCGCAGAACGGCAAGCCGATCGAAACGTGCCCCGCGTGTCTCACGCAGAAATAACGCACGAAATGTTCTCACACGTACAGATGAACGCGAATAAGCGTCTCAGTTGTTACTTCGCTGTGTCTGAAAAGCGCGCCCTTTTCGCAAACGGAGACAGTGCAATGATTGCAGTGACTTTTGTGCGCCCGGTAACTACAACATAATTGTTTTGGTGAAAACCCAAGGCCAGCCAAGACGTACGACTCTCCCCACCACGAGATAAGTGCATGCGTGAGCATTCACTCTGGCCCCTCTCCGCGGGCCATAGTACGTGTGGTAGATGAGAGCACGCGCCACCGCGTGGTGACGATGTGGTGACGCGCGTTAAGAATCTCGGGCTATACGATAGTTTCCGCGAGATGCCCGTCACGAACGGTAAGTGGCAGATATAAATAGCTTACCGTTTGAACGTTAAAGGAGGTGCTCCTTCGTGGCTCAGTGGCTAACGCCTTGCACTCACAGTTCAGAGGTCCCACGTCTGATCCCGCGCGCTGGAGTCTTTTTCAGGATTATTTTTCTTTCTTGTGTTTATACAAATGCGTATACTTATAGGGTGACTGATGGCCACGCCAACGCCGGCGGGAAAATCTAACCGAAAGTGTCCATATAATTCCAGCCAAGAGTGTCCAGCCGAGAGTGTTCAGCCATGAGTGTCCATATATTTGCTATTGCAAAAAAAACATGAAAGAGATGTAAGGAGAAAAAAAAGCTGGACACGGAAATCAGAGTTAAGCTCTGTTGGCTACTTAATGTTCAACATTCTAGATAGGGACAGAAATACAGAGGTGGCAGAGGCAATTGTGGCAAACTAGTGAGACGTGAAATAATTGCAGCAAATGTGGAGAAATAAAGGAAATGTGATAGTGCTTGAAGAACGACACAATCTTGAATAGAACAGCGGGCAAAAATATAGTATTTGTCTGTAGAAACGCTATAAGCAAGCCATAGCCTGTTATAGCCTTGACCACCAAGAGGTGGCTGGCAGTATGCAATAAATAAATAAATAAATAAATAAATAAATAAATAAATAGAAATGCCGTAGGTGGACGAATGTGCGAAACTGATCTCTGTTCACCGAGGGGGCACAACGCAGGCACATGATGAAGTGATGAAGCACGCAGAACACTAGTTGTTAGATATGTACAGAGTAGTACGTTTCAAGTGCGACAGCCGAATATCAACACTACAGAATCCCGACTAAGAAACTCATTGAACTGAAACATTAACTTTATACAAGACGTGCTCTCCACCTCCCGGGCATGAGTTGCTAATATTCCGCAAAATGAAACGCCGCCGCCCCCGATTGGTCTTTCGACGGGTGCTTCTTAACGTGATAGTGTTAAAGAGCTCATTTTTGCAGAAATTCCGGCGTTGGCGTCGTTGGTTGTGAGCGAAAAATCATCATCTTATGCATGGCCGAAAAATCGATATTGATGCCAATAAAATAAGTGATAAAAGATACGGGAGCAGAGTGGGGACTGAACCAGGGTTGTTTGGGTCCAAGTGGGGATAGAACCCAGGTCGCTTGCGTGGCAAGCGGGTGTTTTACCACACGGCCACTCCTCTACTTATGAAAGCAACGAAAGGGACATTCTCTGCTTGAAAATGCCGTGAAAGTAGCGTTCATGCTTCCCAAACACTTGCGTCCTGTACACATGCTTCACAAGCGTCCATTGCCAACAAGCGTCAGAATATGTGATTATCATAATGGCTCCGTGCATGGTTGAAAGCCAGCACCCAACTTAAAACACACACGCTACTGTGTACATTCCGTTAAGGTGACGTAGTAGGTTCATAGCAAAATAAGGTTTCATGCACTAAGTGTTTAAAGTACACACTAGCAACATTATGTCGCTAGCACGTTCAACTCCTAAAGGCGAAGCTTTAGGGTCCCCTAATTTTTTAGGGGCGAAGCTCTTTAAGCCGTGGGTCTTACGCCCGCGATGTCGGTAGTAGTCGTCGCCGTAGTAGTAGTAGTAATAGTAGTAGTAGTAGTCGTAGTAGTAGAAGGTAGCCACCTCCACGGCTGGACTAGAGGAGCAGCACGCGCGCACTCTTTTGAATTGAGGAGGAAACCCACACACATTAGTCATAATTAAAAAGATAGTTGTTTCTGAGGAACTAACCTACAGAGACGAGTATCGGTGACTTCATCTCCAATAAAATTTGGCTTGAATATGATGCTTACTAAAAAAAATGGTAACAGAAGGAAGCACTTTGAGCACTATCTGAAGATTGCCACGTTAAACTCGCTGGGCGTAACCTTCTTGGTTTTAGCGTGGTTTATCGAGGTTAGGCCACAGTGCCATGAACAATGGGTAGTGTAAGGTGGGAAGTATAGACACTAAGCGCAGGCCGTAAGAGAGTGCGCGCGTGCCGCTCCTTTAGTCCGGCCGTGCCACCTCCGGTTTAGTCTTTGTAATGTCCGCTGAATGGCGGTACTTCTATATGATGAATATATGATGAAAAGATGTGAAATGGTGGTACTTGTAGTATTCACTTGATGGACGGACGGACGGATGGGCAAACAGACAGACATAAGCACGGGCGGATGAATGGACGTGCAGACGTGTGGACGGACGCAAAGACGGATGCACGGATGGACGCACAGACGGATGAACGCTCGGAAGGACGGACGGGTGCATGAACACATGGATGGATGGACTGATGCACGCTTCGCCCCACTCACCATTATGCACTCCGTGGATATGCTGTGATCTTTTTTTCTTCTTTTTCTACTGCTAAGCGGCCTCAGTTTCTATTGTACAAAGGCGCGTTTCCTCAAAGAAACGCAGAGTACCTCGCGTGGCGCGGAATCCGCATAAGAAGCGGAAAGGGGGTGGGGAGGAAGTGACGTAGGAAGGAAATCCCGCCTGATGAAGTAAACAGAACCGAACGTCGTCGAGGCCCCTATACAAACAAGTATAGAAGTAAGGTCTCCGCGAAAGAATTAATTTAGCCACGTCTACCGGAAACACGCGATCGATGTTAGGGCAGCGGGGATGGTTGCGTGTGCGAACGACAGGGGCTTCTGCATTCCTTTCTTTACATCTTTTTCCTTTAAGTACTTTTCTCCCTTATTATCCCACCACTCCTTCACAGCGTCTGCCCGTATTGGGCTTTGAGGCGTTTTCTCGTGCTATAAGCGTGCGAAGTGCGTCCCTGCCTAGGACGCGTGTAAGCAACCTTCGCCTCCTAGGATGCTTCAACGTCTCTGCGAGGATTAGAAAGAAGGTGAGTAGACTGGTAGAGTATTGACAACCGATGCGGGCGTCGTGGGTTCGCTTACTGCTCACTCCAGTCGCAATGGGTGGACTATACTCACCTTCCCCTACATCCCCATTCCTGCGCCCCGTCTCTTTGCCGCCGTGATCCCGCATGTCACTGCTTCCCTTCCAAACTTTGCGCTCATTTCTTAGTCCCCCCGGTTAAACAGACCCCCTCTCCCCACTTTACCTGTCAGCTGCGCACGACGAAGGCAACAATAATTCCTCGTCTTGTCTCACCAGCGCTGAATCGCGAAGAGGAGGAGATGGTCGTGTCTCCGTGGCCGAAGGCGACAACGCGAGTTCTATTTGCGAAAGAAATAAACGAGCTGAAGAGGCATATGATAAAGGTAGTAGCTGAGGAAACCACGTCTGGGGATGAGTATAAGTCGAGAAATGGGAAGGGTACGGGTAAAGGGAGGGGGGTCTTTTTCTATCTTTACTTTTTTCTGCATGGGAAATTGAACGGCGTGGGGGAACTGAATCGGACGCGGTTTCGACACGAGAGAAAAGCGGTCTCGTCTCTGTGTAGCTAGCTGTTCTCATCGCGAGCTGATTGAAATGGACGCGGTGGCGGCGGCGACGTCTTTCCATTACGAGTGCTGCTTTGAAAAGGGTTCTCTCTTGTCCAGTGGACGAGAAATCTCGAGTTGCAAAGCGCGCCCACCGTGAGCGAGAAGGTTTAATTTCAACTTGCCCGATCGAGAGGTGGGCGGCTAGAAAGGAAAGCAGGCATGGGAGAATCATGCGTGGGAGGCTTTTGCGAAAACAGGCGCCTTTTTAAAGCGATGGTAGATCCTGTTTCGATTCTCGAACAGCTGAATGAGAATCTGTAGGAGGCATCTCGCAGCACGCGAATACCTATCGCACGCATACGCACACGCCCACATGCGCATAGACAGATACACCTATACGTTCACAGCATACCGTGTAACAAGCGAACATGCGAAGCACGAAACCAGTTGTAGTGACTGTTGCTACCTCAATCGTCGTCGTCGTCGTCATCGTCATCAGCCTGACTACGTCCACTGCAGGACAAAGGCCTCTCCCATGTTCCGCCAGTTAACCCGGTCCTGTGCTTGCTGCTGCCAATTTTTACCCGCAAACTTCTTAATCTCATCTGCCCACCTAACCTTTTGTCTCCCCCTAGCCCGCTTGCCTTCTCTTGGAATCCAGTTAGTTACCCTTAACGACCAGCGGTTATCCTGTCTACACGCTACATGCCCGACCCATGTCCAATTCTTCTTCTTGATTTCAGCTATGATATCCTTAAGCCCCGTTTGTTCCCTAATCCACTCTGCTCTCTTCTGGTCTCTTAAGGTTACACCTACTATTTTTCTTTCCATTGCTCGCTGTGTCGTCCTCAATTTAAGCTGAACCCTTTTTGTAAGTCTCCAGGTTTCTGCTCCGTAGGTAAGTACCGGCAAGATACAGCTGCTATATACCTTCCTCTTGAGGGATAGCGGCAATCTACCTGTCATAATTTGAGAGTGCTTGCTGTGCTCCACCCCATTCTTATTCTTCTAGTTACTTCAATCTCGTGGTTCGGCTCCGCGGTTATTGCCTGCCCTAAGTAGAAATAGTCTTTTACAACTTGAAGTGCACTATTACCTACCTCGAAGCGCTGCTCTTTTCCGAGGTTGTTGTACATTACTTTCATTTTCTGCAGATTCATTTTAAGACCCACCTTTCTGCTCACCTTGTCTAACTCCATAATCATGAGTTGCTACCTCAATACAGCACTCGAAATGGGCTGGTGCTGTATCGCATATATTCGTTTCAGAGATATCTGAGAAACGTTTTCGTACTGAGAAACAAATTTTGTGACTGTCAGCTCATTGTCTATCGTTTGTCACTGATGATCTCACAAAAATCAGATTACGAGGGTAAACACGCAGGCACGAGAAAATCTCACACTTATGGAAACCCCTAAGACATCCTACGTGTGTGTTTTTCATCTTTGTCTGCTTAGCGTCTAGTTGTTTTTACAAGTACGTATGTATAACTAATTGGCTTGGATCAAAGCTTTACTGCAAGAAAATCTCATGAGCTCGCTCGTGCTGATTCTGTGGCAGTCAAACACCCCAAAGAGACCTCCAGCCATTCCGATCGCAGAGAGCGAAGTGCTATCTATGTCCATCTTGTGTGCCTCGCGAGCGGTTGCACCCAGGCTTCAACTACCGTCGGTCATCTCATGGGCCTCAGACAGCGGCGTGGTGACGCTATCTGGTGCGGGTCGGTGTTGTTTGTTCCTCGTCGTAGCAGAGAAGACCCCGGGGTCAGCGCCACTCAGATAAGGAATTCGCAGGAGGTCCCCGGCAAGTAGCATGGACTCCCGACGACGTCCACTTTCGAGCAGCTGTTCTCCGGCGCCGTGGCCGATCCGTCAACCAGCGCCATTACAAGGCCCCACGGCCGCTTCGACGTGCATTGGCGAGCTGCCTGACTTCAGTGAACATCGTGCTAGCATACAGCACGTGAAGCTCAAGTCACAACGCCTCTCGTCCGTGTTAATTTGCCAAGGACAGCCGGCTCGCTATTGAGACAAATAAAAAAATCTACGCATCTCTATGCAAGAGAATGATGACGAATGGGCGAAGCCAGGTCTAAAAGTCCATAATGTCTACGTTGAAGTCTCTAGCAAGTATAAAATGTCTGTGCTTGTAGATGTATTACAGTGTTCGGTCACAATTCAGATTGTTGTTAATGTATTGCTAAACTTTTTATGTGAAATATATTACGCGAGCGTCGTCCCATATAACTGCTTTAAAAAAGTATTTAACGATTAAGAGCACTTCGTACTCTACTCTGGGAGAGCACTAAGCTGTCCCTAGACAGGAAAATTCTTGCTCAACTTGCAGAACTGCAAAAGCGATCATAAAACTTTTGTACTTAAATTGAGTGACATTATGTTACATTCAACGTCGACGACAAAGCTATCTATTAAGGGCCATAATGTCTACATTGAAGTCGCCAACTATAACGAGTTCGTGATTCCGGGTGTTCTTATAATTGTTGTATGTCTACTGTAAACTTTTTTTATTATTCACATGCGCACGTTTTGACTATAGCAGTGATTTTCTAACCACCATGACAGCGAACAGTGAGCTTCAATGACAAAATTACAGGCTTTAAGGTCCAAATTGTGTACGTTGAAATCACTGACTAGTATAAATAGTTTGTGCGTCCTAGTAGGTGGTTTGTATTATTTTATTACAATTATGATTGGTAGTAATCTATCGTGAAACATTTTTTCTGTCTCCCATCTGCACCTCACCTCCACGAATCTCCGCGTGACGTACGCGGACGCCGACAAGGCCTGTCCCTGAGGAGCTTCTCCCTCAAACATGCGCCACGAGCGCAAGTGTAGCCGAATAAAGGGGTGCAACATGTAGTTTTCAACACTTTGTGTATCATCAACTTAAGCACCACGAACGTGAGGCTGCCAATTCAAGTGGGCCCTGCTACACTTTTTCGAATAGCCGTGAAATGTATTCACTAAAAGAGATTATTGCCTCAGGAATGCACCGCGGCAAAAATTTCTTTAATCTGTCCAGTACGAGCGGTGTTACAAAGATTTGGCGCACCCTCTGAAATTACATTCTTTCTTCTCTCGTCCTGACGAAGGCGCTGGAAGCTAAGCAGGGAAGAATGGCACGGGGAAAGAAAATACGTCATGCACGTCAACGCTGATGCGTGCTTCATGATCTGAAGGACTTTTTCTTTTTTCTTCAAATATGCGGCTTTTCAGTGCGATCACGCGCGCACGCGTAAACAAATCGCGGCCTCCCACGGCGGCTCCAGTAACGACTGACCACGTCATGCTCAAATCAGCAAATGCAGATACAATGGCTGCGAAGAGTAATTTTTGTGCCTGTAGCATCATTTGTCGAGAGAAAGGAAAGCGATTTTGAAGTGACTGTGGATATATATAATATATGGCTCGCGTGTTCTCGGTAACCTCGACTACAAATCGGCAGCGTTTTCTGACCATGCTCAAAACGTGTTGAAGGGCACCTTTAAGACAGTCCTCACCGTGGATACATACATAATATTGTTGTTGTTTTCTCTTAATTCGAACATGTGCACAAGCATGTATAACACCCACAGTTTAACTTTCTTGAGCGCGCACAGAACACAAATACAAGAAAAATAAAGATACGCGAGTGCTATCAGTTTTAATGAAATACACACAATAATAGTAAAAATTATACTTAGAGTGTTACGTCCCAAAATCACCACATCATTATAAGGGACACCGTAGTGGAGGCTTCCGGAAATTTCGATCATATGACGTCCCTTTAACGTGCACTAACATCGCACAGCACACAAGGCTCTGCCGTTGGGCCTACATTTGGAATGCAACCACCACCGGAAGGGATCGAACTTTCAACCTTCGGGTCAGCAGCCGAGTACCGTAATCACTAAACCTCCGGGGCGGACGCGAAAGCAGCACGTGATCGGCGCTGCTTTACCATAAGGTAATTATCAGCGACGACAGGGAAGCCGCAAGACCTCGAAAACATTCACGGGCAAGCCGCTCACTCGGACGCAAGATTTCTTCAGGCACTTCATGAAGTACAACGAGCGACCTAAGAGGTTCAGGCCACACGGCGCTAAAATTGTCTTTGTTTCCCGGGCCTTTATTTTGCACTTGAAAGGAGATTGAGATAGCTAGCTCTTGGAAAAAAGTAATTTATTCGGTGTCCGACTATATTAGAACCCTATTCTATTCTTTCGAGCACATAAAATAAGCGTTAAGCGTAGAGTTTCCGACGAAACCATGCGCTCCCTGTGATGCATGCTGACGGTTCATGCAAGCACAACTGCTCCCTTTACAGAACCTGCTAATTCATCTTCACATTAACGCTTGTAGTTCTAGAAACCTGACCTAAACATAATTTGGTGGCGGACAGTTGCTTCACAGGGACATCACGCTGTTGAAGGAATAGCCCGTGTGTGTCGAAAGAACGTATACCACCACTGTTTATCGTAACATGGAATGAATAATGATTTAGCAATTCAACTAATAGCAACGACGAACCTGGATGCCTATTCATTTTTGCGTATTTAGTCTGCAAATGATTACGTGCTTCCACTAATGTTCTATTCTGGTAGGCGAAAACTTCTGTATTCAGCTGCGCTCAATTCCAAGCGGACATCTCCAGCTCAAAACTCGCCATTGGTCACCAACAAAGCGCTATGAAACGTCGGCAAGAGCCGTGGTTAGTAGCACGCCTTCAAATCACAGCAACCTCCACAAGCATTCTTCTTTCTACTTCTCTACAGAACAGTAAAACATCGCGGCGAAGCGAGCCGCCACAGGCAATAAGGAACGCTCGGTTGAGCCCAGGGGATCGAGAAAGGGGAGCCGAATTGGCCGCAATTATAAATGACCTCTCCCAACAGCCGCCCCGCTCTCTGTCGGTCAGACCTACGAGAAGTACAAGCGAGAAGTACAAGGGGACCTGCAGGGGTAAAGGGTGCGCCCACCGTGCCAATAGGGGGCGTCGTCAATAGCACTGCCTGTCGCCTGCCACCGTTCAAATTCTTTCGCGCCTTATTAAGAAGAGGGACGAACCGGCGCAGAGCCGCTCCTTTGTTTCTCCAAAACTTTCCCTCCTCGAAGTTTTCGTTGACGCCGCTTGACGAGATTGCCTACACGCCCTCCACTGGGCACCCCGCTGCCCCGCACCGGGAGAACAGCAGCAGACGGCGGGCCGTTAATGACCAATGCTAGAGCGGTAGGAGAAAAAAAAAAAAAGGTCGTTTGTCTCGGGCGAACCCATGGGGCGTCACGGGAAACGCCTCGGGCCTCCGAGATGGGTGACCGAATCCCTTCGCGGGTGCGCGATGCTACCACCGCCTGCAGGGCCTTGATTAGATCTTAACAATCTACCATTGATAAGCCAAAGAAAACGGTTGATACGAGTTACTTTTGTATTTTTTGATGGGCGCAGAGCCGCATCGAACTCTGGTGAGTGGCAACGAAAAATTGCTGACTGCATTCACCTTCTTCAAGGTCTTGGAAGTATATCACTATATCATACATTACTTACGCGTATAATATAAAACATTCACTTTATTGCATTTTCTTTGTGGGTACTACCCAAGTTTTGTAGTTAGCATGGTACTTCCTTTTTTTTATTCATAATAATTTCATAATTCATAATATTAATAATAATAATAACTAATTACGCCTACGATCGTTATATCAAATAGTTGGATGTCTTCCAAAGTTTTCCAAAGTTCCAAAGTGGTTCGTTTATTCAAACATATCGTTTCGTTGAGAACGGGTATCGTATCATTCGGAGCAGAAAACTGGAGACTTACATAGAGGGTTCAGCTTAAATTGAGGAAGACGCAGCGAGCAATGGAAAGAAAAATGGTAGGTGTAACCTTAAGAGACAAGAAGAAAGCAGATGTATTAGGGGACAAAAGGAATTAAGGATATCAAGTTAAAATGAAGAAGAGGAAATGGACATGGGCCGGGCATGTAGCACGTAGACAGGATAACCGCTGGTCATTAAGGGTAACTAACTGGATTCCCAGAGAAGGGAAGCGGGTTAAGGGGAGACAGAAGGTTAGGTGGGCAGATGAGATTAAGAAGTTTGCGGGTATAAATTGGCAGCAGCAAGCACAAAACCGGGTTAACAGGCTGAACATGGGAGAGGCCTTTGTCCTGCAGTGGACGTAGTCAGGATGATGATGATGATGATGATGATGATGATGATGATGATGATGATCGTATCATTCTTAGCAGCCATACAGTCGGGATCTAATTAGCAGCATCATAATCAACAGCATAAGCAGCACAAACAACAGCGGCCTCAAGAAGTCCATCTCTCCTAGAATATCGCTCTAGTGCCCCGTAGTGGCCCACGAGTCGATTCTAGTCGCAGGACTACTGGGGAAACATTTTCTTACACTGCTTGAATACTAATGAATAAAAGTGCGTCTTTTAGCGCTGCGTGATTCGTATCCTCATCGTTAACGTCATCGCCTTTCTCTCCAGTGCTCATACCTATATGCATGGCGTACCTTGACTGTATTGCAGCAAAATGCCGGCTTATGAAATTCTCATCTATCATCGACCGTCACTTGCTAGTCCTTTCACTAACGAACACACTCTTTTCCCTCATGGGCGAAGCAACGCACTCACCGTTACTGCATGGAAAGTGGAAAGACTAGAAAAAAGAAAACAAAAACAAACAAAAAACACAATCACTGCTTTCCGCTATGTCCTGGTCAGTGTGCTGCTTCTCCTATAAGGTACGATGATTAATCACCAACTCATCCTATTTATCACCATTCTTTCTTTACTTTTATCTTCTGTTACAGTGACCAGGTCCCAGGAACCGTGGCCAGTACTGTCACGTGTGTGTTGCTGCTACCGTTCACTATTTTCTGGTTCACTGGGCAGTAAAGCAGCAGAACGCTCAGCGATTTAGAAGAGTACCATCATTTGGGCTCGAAATAATATGAAAAACAAGGAAAGCAATAAAATGAAATGAACAATATTGTGCATGACGCTAAACTGTGGGAATCTGTTTTAATTGATGCATTTCTCCGTGCTTACGAATATTTTACGCTAGTCTTGGTGCAGGTAACGGAAATGGGTTGCGTGTAATAATATAACATAATTAGACGAAGTATTGGAGACCTCCTCGACGCGACGCAAGCCTTCTTTATCGTTATTGAGAATAATCAGCACGTATAACTGCATCTGTCCTCTACTTGTCAACTGTTCTTGTTCATGTTCACCTTTAACTGTTGCTCACACCCGCTGTGGTGGTAACGGCCAAGACTTGAGTGATATTTTATAAAATGTTGTAGAACTTTCGAACGAGAGATGCAATAGAATAGAAGCATCACAAATCGTGGAGAAAATTCTGGTGCCTGATCATATGCATTAAATGAAGCTTTCTTTATATTAGTAATACATAATAAAAGATCAATACCCTAATTTTTTTAAATATATCTGTCGACACAAAAAGATAACATAACAGGTTAGCTAGCTAAGCGATTGGTTTTATTGAGGTGATTCCGCACGTCCACGCGAACCTTCGCATTGGAGAACCCTGAAATAGAGGCTTCAAACAGCTCTGTCGTTATCAATGCATAAATGTTGAAAAGGCGAAAAAATTCAATGTAATTTATCCTTGACCAATCCGTCTGAGTGGATTTGAGCCATGGCAGAGACATTATCATCACCACCACCACCATATCCTTCAGTTTTTTTTAACATTGTTCATTTGAGTCAGATGAACAATGTTGAAACAGTGAATGATATGGAGGTGATGATTATGATGTTTTGGAACGCTGGAACAAAATATACCCCTGTGATCGACTGCATTTATAGGACAGCTATGGTGGCGAAGCATCGATCAGAGTCATTATTAGTTGGTGGGGGCCTATTAAGTAGCGGATAACTGACTATAGCATATCAACTAATGGCAGAAGGAAAGGTTTTAATTAATGCAGTAAGGCAGCGGGTAGCACCCTTGGAGTGCAGATAGAGGCAATCAAAGGTTTATCGACAATGAAAAAGAAAACTCTCTGGTTTCTTTACCCATTCGCTTAGGACGATTTGGAAGGCAAAAGGCAACCAGTGAGGGGTATTTTGCCGCGTACCTTCATTCACTTTCACAAATCGGCTCTCGCGCACGTCGCTTTCTGTATTTCTCTCAAATTAACTTTCACCAATGAACTTACTGCTCACTTAATTTGCGTTGCTTGACGTCGTATATATGCAAAGACCTATTATCGCTCAAGTTTTCTGTAGCTTTCGCTTTTTAGTGAGCCAGTAAGCCGCATCACGTGAACGCCGATCTGTTTACACCCTTTCGGAAGCCGGCGACACTCCGCGTTTAGCTGCTGCTGATGATGATGATGCGTGGCATTATTGGCACCTACCCACTCTGTGAGATCAACCAGGGCGCTAGGGAATCTTAGAGAATCTTCATCTTTATCACTGTGATCTGGTGCTTTCGCAAAGCGAGAGTCACGAAAGCGCTGCTAAGTCGAACTCGCACTAAACGCGCAGCTCAGCGCACACTTGTTTCCCTTTGTGTGTGTGTGCTCGTGTACTCAAGTGCTATTGCGTACCACTCGTCGACTTTTTGTGACGCGACCCTCCTCGTGACGTATGTAAAGCATTTTTATTGATGATAGATGAGACATTGTTTACCCAGTGGTTGAATATAATCAGCAATTATCAGCAATAATTTGGCGTGAGGTTTCCGATCCCAAACAACTTTCAACACACATCTGCTTTCTGCTTATTCACCACTGACTTCCGATACTGTATTTGATCGGAGCGACGTCCGACTTCATGCCGTAGACAGCACTGACATTTGCCCTCAAACTTCGCTTGTGATCTGCTGGCCATAAGTCCCTCACGCAGACCTGCTGAATATGTGATCAAGCATTCAGCGTGAGTCCGGATCATTTCACGCAGGTTAAAAGCTGATTTTTTTCGGCTGCTGTTCTTTCGATTTATGTCCTCCTAATGCAATAACGCGTTCACCATGCAACAGTTAAACAATGTTATAGCAATGTTTACCGTTCCTCGCCTATACTTATTTCCAATATGCTTGTTATCTTTAGAACGCAGATGGGCTTCTCCCGAGAGATCCTCTTGATGTGGAAAAGCCAATTTATGAGAAGTGAAACATGTTGTGTGTGTGTGTTGTTGATGATGATTGATTGATTGATTGATTGATTGATATGTGCGGTTTAATGTCCCAAAACCACCACATGATTATGAGAGACGCCGTAGTGGAGGGCTCAGAAAACTTCGACCACCTGGGTTTTTTTAACGTGCACTCAAATCTGAGCACACGAGCCTACAACATTTCCGCCTACATCGAAAATGCAGCCGCCGCAGCCGGGATTCGAACCCGCAACCTGCGGGTCAGCAGCCGAATACCTTAGCCACTAGACCCCCGCGGCGGTGTGTGTGTGTGTGTGTGTGTGTGTGTGCGTGTGTGTGTGTGTGTGTGTGTGAGTGAGTGAGTGAGTGAGGTGCAGGTCAAAGCGAAGAAGGAAATGCAGTGCTATTAACTAGGCAAGTTTTTATTATTTACTACCGGCCACTAAAATCACCACACGTGCAGCATGTGCTGGCGAAGAATTCGCGGCATGGCAGCGTGCTATACTGCAAGGACCCTCAAGGAAGTGTGGTGTTAGCGTGTGCGTCCCAAGGGCACATTAGCAAGAGACCATGTTATTTTATGGATCGCAAAAAATGGAGCTGCGTTTTGACGCACTTTCACATCGTCGATGCATGACGCAACGAACTCGCAAGCATGCAGAGCCAAATTCTCAAAGCTTCATATTCTTAACTGACTGTTTTCCATTCGCTAGCGACTTTTGTTGATATGTCCAGATTCAGAACTGGCTGACATCTTACATGCTCTAAACCTTCGTATTGCAAGAGGTATTTTTTTTAAAATTTTATTACGAGTTTCCTTCTACATCCACCACATTTTTTTAGTTGCACGCCGTCTAATCTGCATTAGATAGCTGCTTGTATAGTACTTCAATGTCTACATTATAATTAATAATACAGCAGATGTCCGAAAACTCAATGTGACTGGCTACTGAGCATTGACTCGAAGTGACCCACGTTCACGCCGGCAAATGCGACCAGCTCATGGTCAAAACGAAATTTTGTGCTTTGCCCGTCTCTCTTCGCTGCGAACAAATCATAAAATAGGTTGGTCTCCTCTTCCGGCGCATCTGATGGGTCCACAAGTATTGCGGGTGGAGTCTCGGGCGTGAGAAATCCAGCACTGGGCCACTGACAAAATACAGTTTTTTTTTTGAACCGAAATGACAGTTTGTCAGAGGTCGCTTTGATAAAAAATGTCACGAACTCTTAAAGCCACCGGTATTAATGAACCCTTAATAATTGCTCATTGTAAGCTACGTAAGTAACATAGGCCAATGTCAACCATTTCAAGCAAAAACGAGTTTTTACGCATTCGTAACGAACAAAGTGACAGGCATTGAAGGTATTCACCTATACGAGTGGTGTGGAAAACGCAACAGCACAGTTAATTTCAGCAGTTTGTGGCTACATAATATACGCATACATGACATCAATTCCACTTGTGCATTGCAGATGCCATCGGACAAAAGAAATTGTCTTAGTGAAGAAGGCGCGTCAATTAAAAAATAAATAAGGGACTTGAGACAGACTCTCGATAACATCTCGGCTGCCGTGAATAATTTTTCGAAATAAAGTTGGTCATTACAACAGCACGCACCGCTGCCCACGTTCATTCAGTCGCTAAATCGTGTTAGTACATTGACAACGTAGCAAATATAACATGTCTTTTTTGTGCCTTAGTTTACCTAAATGGAAGCCGATTTACATACGTACCGAGCCTGAGAATGGTTATATAGAGAAAGGAATTCCTGTCAGAAACTGATCCGATGGGGTTCGAAAAAAAAAGCCTTGTCAATTTCACTTCCATGCTTAAGAGAGAGAGAGATAAATAAATAAACGGTTATTTCTAAACAGTGCTCCGATCGAAGCCCGGTATCACCCTAAGGTGGGAGGGTTCCCTAATCCAGGAACCCTCTGGCTTCAACTGCCCTATTCGCCCTGGCGAAAAACAAAAAGAAATGTAGTACAAAAACTGTGTTTTTTTTTGTGCTTGCAGTATAATGCTTCAGAAGCGGGCAACATTGAATGTTCTATTATAAAACGCAGTCAAAGCTATGCTGCCGCATATAGCTTCGGTTTCTTTTCTAACTTTGACCTGAACTAATACCAAGCAGTAACTTGAAATCGCCTTTCATGTTGCGTCATCCCTCCTTACAAATTTCTTTCGTTTCCGAAGTGTTGTAAAAAAAAAGTTCTGCGTTTCTATCAGCTCGCCATTCTTCTATGCAGCTACGGTTCTTCGCAACTGCTAAATCAGGTTGTCGGTAACCGCGCCGAGCCTATATATATATAAACGTGACCTATATCCTCTGCTTTCCAAATACGAAGTCATTTTTCAAAGAACCGAGTTTCTCCTCGGATTCGCATGTTTGCCCTTGCTGTGTTCGTTCCACACTGTGTTTTGTCATCTCATCTCTCGCACAATAGCGGGAACGGTATGTCAAGTACATCTATCCAGTCTACAGCATCTGTTATTTCGCATCGAAAATCCGAATATCCTCTTCAGGCGGACTACTGTCTTCGTAAAACTCGTTCTGCTGTGAAAGTCTGTGCAGGTAGTCTATGATGAGTTTGTTTACATAAGTGCGGCCGTGCATCAAGCTCTCAATATTTCGCAACTGGAGGCATTGTCTGATGTAAATTACTTATTCTTAGCCTCCTCAGCAGCGTTCAGAACGGGACACTCTACTGTGACTCCAGGGACATCGTTAAAATATAGCTTGTACAGGCTTAAAGTTGACGTCAATCTGTTCAACCGAAAAATTCACGTTGTTTCTTTGTGTTGATATATTTTCCGTTTTTCCTGAAATTTTTTTACAGCCACACAGATTTTATTAGGCTTTAGTAGCGGCACAACTACTCACCCATTATACAACGTTAAACCGAACCTTATGTACTGAATTTTACAGCCCACTTCTGCATGACTCGGCAGAACCGAAATTTGTCGGTTCTATGTATTCGAAAACACCAGCACTTACGTCCCGCGGAAACTGGACATATTCTACTATTCTCAAATGGTCCACTAAATATTAAGAAAGAAACTGGCGAGCGGCAAATACTATGATTTCTGCACATATGTAACCGATAATTGAGACATTTTTACACTGTTTGGCATAGGTTGACAAAACTTGTGGAGCTCACTCAGACTCATTTATGAAATATATTTTGAGTTTTGAACTCACTCACAGACTCACTAAATTTTTCCTGGGCCGGAATCACTCGGACTGAAACTGGTAAAAACATTACTCGCGTGGACTCACTCAGACTCAGAATCATGGCTTGATATTAGTGTGAGTGAGTCCTATTGAGTCTATTGAGTCCGTCAGCCTAAAATTAGCTTCTTTCACCATGGTGTCAATGGTATTTAACACCAATATCTCACGTAATCATTGCTTTTCGTGATGCCATTTGACAAAGTATCTTCGAAAACGAGTGCTCAGTGCTTCCAAACCAGTAAGGACATTTTTCGTGGAATAGAGGACAATATAAGATAACAGAATCAAGAAATTATCTGGAAGACTTGGTAAGGGGAGATAAATCCACCCCCCTACGTAATTGACGCCTCTAATTGGTAAATATTGAAATGGTGTATGAAGGACACTGCTTGGTAAATATTGAAATGGTCTATGAAGGACACTGCTATGAATACCTGTGAGTAGACGTGAGTATCAGAGAGAATTCAGGTAAGGCTGATAGCAATGCTGAAGATGACTAGGTAGGTCCTTAGGTCGGCAAAACAAATCGGAACTCATCCAGACTCACTCAAGAAGTATATTTTGTACTTTTGACTCACTCGGACTCAGATTCACTAAAGTTTTCCTGAGTTGGACTAACTCGGACTCACTCACAAATATATTCTTCTACCGGACTCATTTGGACTTAGACTCACTAAAATTTTTCTCAACTGGACTCAGTGAGACACAGACCCACGGCTCGATCTGAGTCTGAGTGAATCTGAGTGAGTCGACTCATGAGTCAGTTCGCCGACCTATGCTGTCCGGACAAACCCAGTGATAAATAGCGGATTCGCACGTTCCAGCTTCGCTGAACTTAATTACCTGTGCGAAGCACTTATGCGGAGACAGTAAATTCGAATCACTACTTTGCGCACTGCAGGCACTTTGACCATCCGTCCGTCCGTCCGTCCGTCCGTCCCTCTGCCTGCCTGCCTGCCTGCTTGCCAGCCAGCCTGTCTGTCTGTCTGTCTGTCTGTCTGTCTGTCTGTCTGTCTGTCTGTCTGTCTGTCTGTCTGTCTGTCTGTCAGAGATCTCTATCTATCTATCTATCTATCTATCTATCTATCTATCTATCTATCTATCTATCTATCTATCTATCTATCTATCTATCTATCTAACTAACTATCTATCTATCTATCTATCTATCTATCTATCTATCTATCTATCTATCTATCTATCTATCTATCTATCTATCTATCTATATATCTATCTATCTATCTATCTATCTATCTATGCCCCGCCGCGGTGGTCTAGTGGCTAAGGTACTCGGCTGCTGATCCGCAAGTCGCGGGTTCGAATCCCGGCGTCGGCGGCTGCATTTCCGATAGAGGCGGAAATGTTGTAGGCCCGTGTGCTCAGATTTGGGTGCACGTTAAAGAACCCCAGGTGGTCAAAATTTCCGGAGCCCTCCACTACGGCGTCTCTCATAATCATATAGTGGTTTTGGGACGTTAAACCCCACATATCAATCAATCAATCAATCTATCTATCTATCTATCTATCTATCTATCTATCTATCTATCTATCTATCTATCTAATCTATCTATCTATCTATCTATTGATCTATCTATCTATCTATCTATCTATCTATCTATCTATCTATCTATCTATCTATCTATCTATCTATCTATCTATCTATCTGTCTATCTATCCGCCTACGTCTGGATGCTCTCGTGATCGCCCCCTTTTGAGGTAAACCAAAATTAGTATGGGAGGGTAAGATGGTTTGACGAATATGTCTCGCTAGTCATGATATGACGAAATTCGGCAGATCATACGTGCTTTCGGAATCGACGTTATGCGAAGCATGCGGAGGGAAGGTGACCATGTTGTATTTTTTTTATTGAGCGACAGGTCATGAAATGACGCTAAATATATGTATAAAGGTAGCATGCACAGATATATGTTGAAGATTTACAGATATTTATATAACCAGTTGTTTGCATTTACGCAACGATGCCAACTGGAACATCCGTATTAGCAACACCAGAAGCTGATATCAAGCGCTGATGCTCGCGAGGATGCTGGCCCTGGACAATGCTACATAAATCAACTTCAGGGCACGGACTAACCACAATTGACGTTAACCTGACGTGATGGCTCTATCAAAGAAGTACATATGTAATGTATATAAAATTAAGTAGGCAGCACTACAACTACTATTGATGTTTCACGAAGATTAGCGTCTATTTGAAAAATGTTCCGAGGCCTGGCGTGGCTCTGTGGTAGAATGCTTGGTTGCCACGCAGAATGCTTGGGTTCGATTCCTGCTGGGTCCCTGACATTATTCACGCATTAAAATTGCTTATGCGTGTTATCGTCGTTCCTGGGTTGATGTTAAGTTTCAAACACCTGTGGCCCATACCCGTATACAAGTGACACATGTCTGCCCGTGGTTATGTGCCACTGTTTGACGAGAAGTGTTTGGCGACGTATGCCACGGAATTCTGACATTATTGATCTGTTGAAGAGCGCGTCGAATTCGTACGTTGCCATACTTTTTCCGCCAGACGTGCGGCACCTACACGCGGTTAGGTATATGCCACAGTTATGCGGGTATATGCCACAGGTGATTGAGAGTTTAGAAGTACTTAGGAATGGCGAGAATATTCATGTGTGTTTTAACGCGTGACCATTAAAACTGATTTCGGCTGCGTTGATCCGATCAATCCAAAGAATAAATGTCAGGACCTCAGGAATCGAAAATGTCAAGGAATCAAACGCAAGTATTCTGCGTGGCAATCAAGTATTCTACAACAGAGCCAGGCCAGGTCTCGAAACTACTTTTCAAATAAGCCCCAATATTTGTGAAACGTCAATTGGGGTGGCAGTGCTGGCTGTTCAATATAAAAACATTACATACGTGCTACCATTACACAGCCGTCCCGTAGGGTGAACATCAATTGTAGTTAGGCGTCATTTGCTGAAGTTGATTGATGTAGCCGTGTCTCGGCCTTGCATCCTTGCGAGAAGTAGCGCGTTATATCAGCTTACCGCTTGTAGTGTTGCTAATATCCATGTTGCTGTTAGCATCGGTATGCAACTGTAAACAACCGGTTATATAAAACACACGCGGCTGCTTAACGTATGTCTGTACGTGATTTTGTACATATCTATAGCAGCACATCACAATGTCTCGCCCAATAAAAAAAATTACAACACTGCCACCTTCCATCCGCATGGTTCGCGTTACACGGATTCGCGTAACACCAATATACATGGTATCTGCGGAATTTTTTCCTATTCTCTTTTTCAACTGCTGAACACTTTAGAGCTCCGGGCACTCGTGTGCCATCATTGACGTTTCATGCCGCTACACGTAACGCCTGCAAAACCGTGTGAAACAGAGCCATGTATAGCAAGGAGGCGGATAAAACAAGTCAGGCTGAGGAGCAGTGACATGAGGGTGAACGGAGAGAAAGGAGGTCTAGGGTATAACGAGGGGGCAGAAAAGGGATGTCGGAAGGGTTCTGAGGAGGATGGAAATGAAAAAAAAAGAAGAATGTAAGGCATAGCATAGTCACACGTTGCATCACGCAGGGAAAAACCATGTATATTTTATTGATGTATAGTATTGCATTAGGAAAGAAAGTGAACTGAGGGTGAAGAAAAAATAGTAGAAAAGAGAGGGTAAAATAATATAGCCATTTCTGTCACCACGCATACAAAAAACATGTACAGCACATTCATCGATATCGTACTCCTGTATTGCAAAAGACGGGGAAGGGAAGAGTGGTGAGTAAGCTCGAAAACGAAAAAGCATTAAAAAAAGATCATTGAATTGAGCGGATGCAGTATACTGAAGACGCGACCGAAGCCAGCCGCGCCACAACGCGTCTCCGAATGAAAAGTTTCGACATACGCGATTTCGGAATCTCTCACTTTCTCTCCTCCTAAACCTTACGCGCTTTCGCGAGGATTGCGTTACCACGCTATAGTGGACAGAGCGACTCTTACGGTCATTCCGCACAATAGGCGTCCGCCCACACGAACATTGAGAGCACGCAAGATGCAGTTGCAGACATCGTGGTCCGCTTTTGTACGTCTCTGTGCATCGTCGCCTCACGACGACCACGCAAAAAAGGGAGAGGGGAATTAGGAGGAGGGTGAGAAGTGGGGAGAGTAGAGCAGAGCTTAACCAGGAGGCTCATCGGCGAGGAGAGAAGGACGACCGTCCCAAGCAGATACTGGCCGATTACCCCGCCAGTTGTGCGGCTCTCTTTGACCGGGGCGTGAGCTTCTTTCGCTTTTGCTTCACTCCACGTAGCGCCCGGGACGCTTGAGCTAGTCTATTTCCCCCATGACAATTTTTTTCTCTGTCTCACATTCACAGATGTACCACATTTGTAGATTCCAAGCGTCTCTTTTTTTCCCTTACTCTTTTCCACTTCAACTTTCTATATACGGCGCCTCCTCGTCTGCCAGCGGCTTCCGGAAATTCTATCGATCACGGAAACGAATCTCGAACTTTTTTTTTTTTGACGACGTGAACGCCGACGATGACTGGTAGGCACGAGAGACCACGCTGTATGAAGACTCGCAACTGCTAGTCAAACTGCGAAGGAGATTGTGGACAGCGGAGAAGGAAGTGGGTGGGAGCGGAAGAGAATCGTCACAGCACAACCTCCTTCGTTTCAAACCACTGTGTCTTTTTTTTTAGCTATCTAGATAGTGTTCGGTTCCCTCCCTACGCCTCCTCGCGACCAGCGATGAGCCCTTGCGACCGAGTCGTACATTGCAAGCGCTTGACGTTGCCCTGGCGAGGCGGGCGGACGGGTCATTACAGAAATGAAATTTCTCTCCCTTTTATGCTTCCACTTTCGGAAAATTAGCCCCGGGAAAAGCGAAAGAAAAGGGGGGAGTTGTGGGCGAGTGAGAGCAAGAAACGCTACGAATGCCTGGCAGCCCTGGACAAACCGTGGGAACTTGAAGGCAGAAGAGAGAAAGAAAAAAATGAGGAATGAAAGAAGTGAGCTTTGGGGGGGAGAGACTCCAACATTGGGCGAAATAGAAAAAGGCTTCCGATTGTCTAGTGCTGCAAGCGAAAGAGTCTACAGCAGCGCCCCCCCACCTTCCTCTCGAAATACCGCTCCGGTCGGGTAACTAATGTTCGTAGCCCAATAGCGCTCGTCGCCGTATTTTCTCGTCGTACCCTCCTACATATCTTTTAGACTGCAAGATTTGTCGTTGCTTAACGTTCAATCTCTGTCTCACAACCCTAACGCTACACTTTTCTCCCCAATTCCTCCTTGTCTCTTTCTCCTCTCCAAGATTTTCCATTCTTCGCAATTACGTCTTAGACTTTTTTTTTTGGAGCCCCCCCCCCCTCTCTCTTCCCCCAATTTTGATCACAGGCGACCTGGGTGATGAAGAGTGAGAGACGAGAAGATGTCGATGTTGCAAAAGATACCACAATGTCCTCAATTTGGTCTTGCCGATTTTAACTGAGGCCCCCATTCAGCAGCAGAAATGCCTATTCTGTCGAGCTGCAGATGGAAATAAAGCCACTGCCCACTGGGCGGACGTTCAAGAGAAGTACTACGTGGTCCACCAAACGACTTTCGGACGTTTCAATTTCAGTAAGTTGAATGGGGCGGTTCGCTTTTTTTTTTCCCGGTACCAAGTCAGTTCGTTCGTTCGGATTGCGATGGCCACAATGCAGTTGTCCGTTACTAGCGGTTTTCGTGTTTCTTTTTCAATCGCGCGCACCATATCCATTTGCCGGGACAAAGCCAGCTACTGAAGTAGTCACTCAGAGAGCGGACGCTACGTTTAAGCCGGGATACTAATTGGGATGTTTCATTGTACGACTCAGTACAATGGGGAATATGATGGCTTCGAAGAGGTTCGCCTAATGCACGGAGTAGAGTAGGATTTCCGGTTCCCAATGATTGAACTTATAGCTAGGGCACATTTTTGTTTTACAAGGTAAAGTTCGTCACACTTTTAGCTAAATTGATCACAAGTACGCCCAACTCTTCACCAAGCCACCCCATTAAAATATATAAATATATTACTCACATTTTTTCTCCCGGATGAGGAAAGCTTCAATGTCATAAACAGGAAGACGATATTTACAAATGCGGGGAAAGCTATATAGAGCGTCCGCATTTATTTACCTATTAACTCCCTCGAATAAAGTAAATCCATCGGGTGATACGGAAACTTACAAATAACTAAGCTTACCTTATTACTAGAGGAATTTGCTGCATGACATATATGCAGCAAATATTGCCCTCGGCACTAAATACGCACACGCAGCCATGTTTGAGCGAGTGACTGAAAGAACGAATCAGGGAACTTTTTATTGGGGTGACATCTTCAGATCGCTCACCAAACGCGAAAGGCGAGCGGCGCCCCGCGCGATAGTGTCCACACGATTCAAGCAAAAAAAATGTCACCACGTGATGTTTCCTCATGACGTCATCATAAGGTGACATGATCGTAACCTGTCGTGTATGATGACGCCATCCCACGGCATCCGTCCTTGGTCAAAAGTTGGTCAAAAGCGGAGGCGCGTCCAATTTTGGAGACAATGCAAAAGTCGCATTAGGTGCATAAATGTTTCGGAGGTTGTGATATCGACTGAGAAGAAAAATAAGGTGTCTTTCACGTTCGAGTTGGCTTACGTGAATGCGCAGGAGACTTTGGGAGTTTGTCGCTGTCCAATGAGAAAGCTCATCTGCAATCGCAGTAATGGGACAAGCCGGGCTTGTCGGAAAGGGTGCATATATTCTGGTCAGTGCGGAAACAAACAAAAGTTCTCTGCCCTTCTCCGCTTTTTGATTCCGTCGCTGATTTTTACGCCCTACCAGCCGTGCTGCTTTTTGAGGAAACTAGCCTCTCGTCACACGAATCGCGAGCGTCGAGACTAGGCTGTTTGATATCGATGTAGGAATAAAATTAGATTGACAGAAACTCGAAGTTGGTTGCGAAGATCTGCGACATGTTTTGTTAAGAGACACGCATTTCCGAACATTATGTACCACGGTCATTAATTGCGCCGCAACATGAATACTTCAAAGCTAAATGCACTCTGTTCTGTCACAGGGTGGCAGCAGTCTCGCGGCGGAGAATACAACGCAAAACATAAAAAAAGATTTGTCTTATTCTTCTCAACGAAGCATGCAGAATGTGTTTCATATGTGAGTGATAGTATTTTGGGAGTATTCAGACGATTCCCGTGGAGACGGTGATGTTCGTTGGAAGTTACGTCATATAAGATCAGGTACTTTGCTGCCTATCGTAATTTGAGTAGCTTGTTTTTAAGTGTATTCATACTGGTATTCTTATAGAAGCCGTCATATTGTTTTTACGTTTGTTCAACCTTATGCCAATACAGATCCAGGAATACTAACAAGATACAGTCAAGCATCTAGCAAGCAGGAATGCCCCGTGACAATTTGAAATCAAACTAGTTGAAGTTTGTCAAATAGCAAACGTTCACTTTCATTAGTTAGTCGGATACTTCGTTTATTTGAAACATAATACTTTTAAAAAGCTTCGATTCTCGTTAATTTACGCTTTATTTTTTTTCCGACGTGCTGAGCAATTATGACGTCTAGCTCGCACCGTAATCCGCGGTTGTTCCCCAGCACAAAGATGCACTTATAATGAGCCAACCAGGGAGTGAAGCCCGAAAGAGCGCTCCCACCGCGACAGAACAAAAAAAAAGCGTATTAGTACGCTATTATGCCAAAGCGGTATTACCCTATTTTAAAGCCTCAGAAAGCTATACTCTTGCTGTCTCGAGAGGCATACCTTTTCTTTATTTGCATTACTTTCCCCCACTTAACGAACGTCTCAAGAGACTGGCTGGCGAACTGCATTTGGAAAGGTTTGGAATATAAGCTCTTATGAGTTTTTTTCCCCCTCAGAAATAATGACGCTTCGTGCGCTGCCTGGGCAAATATAGCTATACGCCTAATTATCAGAACGCGACGCTTTTGGTGAATCGGCAGAAAATCGCCGCAATTTGAATGTAGACATTTATCCCGGTCAAAAGAGTCTTGATTTCCTTTCGAGTGTGCAGTTCACGAACACTTGGTTTATTCGCCTACATTAAGGTAAATGCTCATCCGTTATGCATGTACAAAACATAAATATATTGGCGATGCGTAATGCTTCTTTAGCTGCCACCTGAGCTTCAATATCGCGAATAAGGCACTGCTTGACAACCATCAGACCAGGACACGAATTGAAAACGCGTCTTACGCTAGAATTCACTGAGAGAATATTCCAGTCAGTCGCGACGTTTCACATGTCTTTAGCAAAGCCTATAGGTCATTGGTAGAAATAAGTTACGAAGAAACATCATAGTAAATTCAGCACCGGCGGATTTCTGAACGCGTGTGCGCAGTATTTAGTGTTCGCAGGAAGATCAGGAATAGTCAACCAGCTGGCATTACACATTTTTCTTCAGATATATGTGCTATACACTGAACTTTTGAACGTTCAGTAGGACTTTGCCAATGGACGTTGCCGAGTTAGTTGCTTAAGATTCATAGTTCATATGGCGTAGCAGATCACAGCAGAGGCAAGGAAGGACACACGCGCACAGCGCTAACTTGCAACTGATGGTTTTATTTGCGATCACACAAGTGTCCTTCTTATTTGTGCCTGTTGTGATGCCGTACACGCCATGTGAATTAGGACTTAGTGAAATGGTTGAAATGGTTTTGAACAATAATAGATATAAAAATGTGGCATGATTTCTGGCCCAAGTTATCAGGCTAACCCTGATCACGGGGGGAAATGCATAAACCAACTAAACAAGCAGTCAACTATCACGAGGTTGTCAAAAAGCTTCTTTGAACAGCCATTGTGCGTCGTTAACTATATGCGGTCGTGAGGTTTTTAAATGCGAAGCATTTCTCGGTGAACTTCAGCGACTTTGAGTGTATCCAGCTACCTATCTATCTAGCTGCTTACGTTTGGGTGCTCTCGGGGTCACCCCCTTAACTTGCGTGAACCAAAATTAGCATGGGAGGGTACGATGGTTTGATGAATATGACGCGTTGATCAAGACATCAATAATGTCACAATCCAGTCGCGTACGTCGTCAAACACTTCCCCTCAAACAGTCGTACACATCCACGGGCGGGTATGTGTTGCTGGTATGCGGGTATGTGCCACAGGTTAGTATCTATCCAGGAACGACGATAACACACATGGGCAATTTTAAAGCGCGAGCATTAAGAAGTGCCCGACATTGGTATAGCGTCGACCCGATGAATGCAAAGAGTAAACACCAGGGTCCCAGCTGGAATCGAACCCAAGCATTCTTCGTGGCAATGAAGCATTTTACCACACAGATACGCCAGGTCTTGGAACTACTTTTGAAATACACGCTAATTGTCGTGAAACGTCAATAGTGGTTTCAGTGATGCTTACTTAATTTTATAAACATTACATATGTACTGTTGTGGTACACCCTTCACGTCGGATTAACGTCAATTGTGGTCAGTTGCCATGCGCTGAAGTTGATTTTTGTAGCAATGTCCGGGGCCAGCATCTTAGCGAGCATCAGCGCTTCATATCAGCTTCTGGTGTTGTTAATACGCATGTTCCAGTTGGCATCGTTGCGCAAGTGCAAACAACTTATTATATAAACATTTGCAACTCTTCAACGTATGTATGTGCGTGCAACATTTGTACAAATATTAAGCGCCATTTGATAACGTGTCGCTCAATAGAAGAAACTACAACACTGACACCTTCCCCTCCGCAAGCTTCGCATAACGTCGATTGCCAGGCATGTGGCATCTGCCGAATTTTTTCTTCTTTGTTTTACAATAAAGTCAGCGTTCTGATTGCAGCCGAGTACTTTAACGCTCATTTTTCTATGGATTTAAATACGTCGCACATAACTCTGGATGATTAAATTATGGCAAACTGTTCATAACTTAATAACTTATAACCTATGCGTAATTTTCGGACGTTCAGTTGAAACGATCGAACGATCAATCACTCGAAGAAACAACTGATCGATCAATAAGTCAATTGTCCGTTCAATCAATGTGATCAAGCAAAAAATTGAAGTATTGTAGCTGCGTTTTGACAGCTGGTAATGATGAATGGGACAATGGGTACAATTATTATCAATATGGTAGTCATAATAATGATTACGATATGGCTTTGTGAACACGCAAACTAATGTCTCAATCGGTGAATTCTTTTCATTCCTCCCTCAGCCCTCAAAAGAGTGTCTCATTATCAAAGAAGCGCAACGACGCATCACTGACGTAAATATTGTTCAGCTTCTTTAGGTAGAATGCTTCCCGAATACCTCATTCAGTCTTTGCATTTCCTAGGTCAAAAACACGTATGTTGCCAAATGCATGCGTGCCCCATCACCATTTGTAACAACTTGCCAGTCCCGTCATTGTCTTCTCCAATAGTATATATCAGGCTATCCGCTGTTCTTTATCCTGTTTTATAATGTACCAGTCAAAGCACAGTTCAGTGCCTTGTAACATATACTACACAATGGTATAGCATTTTGTCTGTCTCTCCTGACTATTGTGAGCTGTACTGGGTCTCTTAGTAGAGGCACATTTTCCATCCTATATGTAGTCAAACATGCATATATGCCTCTCAATGCCGCAACAGAATCACATCTTTTTCGCATCGTGTGCTGCAGCATTACCTACTTTCTGATGCAGTCAATGAGATATGCTATTTTCTCACAGCTGTTCCAAATTCAGCACTTACATGAGGTAAACAGCGCACGGAAGACACTGCCTTGTGAATATAATAAAGAATTCGGCTTCCTCTAAATTAAGCCTCACACGTGTATGTAGGGCACATCTTCTTAAAAGCGCGCAGACATTGACATCGGACCATCTTCTGCATTATAACATGTTGCAATAACGTACGGTCAAAGATTTCTTTCCTTTTTATTGTTTTCATAAGGAAGCAATTGCAGCGGCCGTGCCAGTGCAGACGCAGGGACAGCAGAAGTGACGGAACGACACGAGTGGTGTCTCACAGATGAAAGTTGATTTTATCGTTTGCACATTGTGTAGGTGCAGGAACGTAAGCAGAGCTTGTGTGTGTGTGAAGGGGGGGTTGTGGTGAGGGGGATTTCCTTGACTACAGGGGGGGGGGGGGGGAGGCGGCATCGTCCATTACGCGGAAACGCGTTCGCTCGCTCCTGGAAAAATATAGGCAGGATGTACAACAAAACAAAGGGTACGTAATATCCTCGCCGCGACGTTGACCCCGTCGGCGGCGTATCCATCCACCCAACCGAGCCATTCTAACCTCGGCGGCGGACGGTTAGCTCCCGCGTTTATACCGTCATCCGAAGCAGAACTGGCGGACAGCCTGATTTACGAGCTCGAGAAGACAGTGCGGCCGACGCCTTCAGCTCGGAGGCGCAAGGAGAGATGCGCGGCCGCCAGAGGGGGCCCCGTCTTTAGTACGCATGCGGCATGCGAATAGCACCACATAACGCACGCACAACAACGAGCACGCACGGGCCCGTCACGGTCAACTGAGAGGTCCAGCGTCAGGTGAAGACGCGGGATGTGGGTCCCGTAGAGCACGTCCAACCTAAACGAGCTACGGAGTATAGGGGCCGCAGTGAGATGCCCGCCCTTCGAACCCCGCCCGTGATTTCTTCATCAGCGGAGAAGTCGACGGACGCCCAGACACCGCTCATATTCCAGGCACCGGTGCCTTTCGCTCCTTATGTACACACGTGCACTTCCGCGAAATGATGCGAGTGGGGTTGTCTTGAAAGTCTGCCGAGCTGCGAAGAAGACGTCAGACGTTCGTTTTTTTTTTTTTTTTTTGCAGCCCGCGCAACCGCATTCCTTGTTTCTTGTAAGTACTTTGTTTAGATTGGTACGAAAAAGGTGCTTAGTTTCTCATTCACACCCCGCAAATAAACGATAAGGTGAACATAAAGTGTTTGGAACAAACTGTGAACGATCTCGGTACTGCATGCTTGTACTGTGCTATGCGAGAGTAGTGTTTCGCCCCGAATATCCGCGAAAATTGACGTCGAACTGAGGGAAGTTGCATTGCGCATGTAACTTGTACATAAAAAAGCAAACCAAAGAAAACATGTAAGAACAGTGTATACAATTTACAGATGGGCAGTAAGACAGCAATTTATCTTTGTGTATCCTAATGTGACATGTTAAAGAAACATTAAAATGGATCAAATTGTTCACATTTCCAAGAACATCGCGCATGCATGCGTACTATAAAGGGGGGGGGGGGGCGTTAGCATGGAGCAAACGCAAACTCCAGCTGTCCATTCTTCATACTCTGACGAAACGTGCATGCCGTCGTCGAAGGAAAGCCTCCTCTCTGTGGGTTTCCAGCTGCTCATTGAAGTAATTCCATTCTATGAGGCTTACGGCGTACTTCCGTTGTGTTTGGAAAAATAATTGATGATTTGGAGCACGTTACGTTACGTATTGTACTACGGAAGAGCAGTAAGTCGTGTTTACAAAAATCTATCTTCATTTTCACAGATATCAATAATATTTCAACAAAACTCTTTCTGTTTAGACATGCATTGACGATGATGATGAAACAGACATCACTTACATGAACATGGATATAAAAAGACGCGGACAGAATATGTGCAATCGATGTTTCATACAAACACGGGCACACGAGATATGTCGTAAAAATATAGGCACATATACGCATATTGCATGGTAAACAAGAGGCACAAATGAAACAAGAGTATGTGCATTTTGCGTATTTACATGTTGACATGGCATTACTGCCGACACCCACCGATGCATCAGCCTACTAATATACCACGCCGGCCGAAATACAAGTTTCTCTGAATGTGTGCCTAGAAAAATCGGCCCCGTATGCATGTTAATCTGCAAATGCCGTCGATAGACGATAGTCTAGCGTCTGGAGAGATTGAACAAAACGTTTATTCGATGTTCTGCGCAAGAAAATCAGTGAATGGTATTCTGGAGGCACTGCCTTAGAGTGCCTCGAGCCAACACCACATAAACTATTGTGAATAGTCTAGGTGGTGTTGCTCGTGCGTGCAGCGGAGGTAAGCGAGCACACCAACTCACGTCACACGTGAGACATGAGTACTATCTGGCAGTTATCTTGGAAAACGAAACGCGCGGCTCTGAGATGGGCGTGCGCGCCCATCTGAGAGGTGATAAGGTGTAGAACACAAGGCGACGGATAGGTGCCACCACCGCGTCGTCTGAGCAAAGCGTTGCAAAACGCTTCCCTTTTCGTGCAAGCGTCGCATGGTCAGCGCCGCGTGATAAACGCTACGGTCCTTAGAATAACCTATGTATGCCTTTTCTAGTAAAAGACGCACATACAGAATGTATACGTGTTGTTATGGTGCCTCAGATGTGCGTGATAATTGCTTTTTAATTGACAATCGCACAAGTATGAACGCTGAGCCTTGAGCAACATTGGTGGGCGCTGTGGATGGGGTCGGCCGTTTGGGGTATCAGCTGGTGCCGTTTAAAGGGCCCGATACCGTTCATCATCATCATCATCATCATCATCATCATGTTTGTCCACCCGCTAAGGGTGGACAAACAGGCAAATGGACAGACAGACCTAAATTTTTGCGTTGAAGGTTCCCAAGAAATACTGTCGTCTTTAACAGTGGTTAACAATTTTGAGTACCTGGTATTCTACCATGGGAGTGCATATTGCCGTCACGCGGGTCTCACACTTGGGGTCCTGTTGCCAAAATTACGGCGTCAGCCAAGGGGACAACAGTGTTCATTCAGCCCACACGCTGTAGAACTATATATATTTACAAAAAGTGTCCATATAGGTCTACAGAACTGTGTTTAGAAGTTTTTATTTTCACAAACGTCAATAACACTCAACAGAACATTTTCTTCTTAGACATACACTAACGATGACGACAAAACAGACGTAATTTACATGAACATTGGCATGAGATGACGTTGAAAGAACATGTACATTCGATGGTTCACACAAACAGAACCACAAAAAATATTTCAAGGTAAACAAGAGACACAAATAAAACATTAATATGCAAATTTTGCATATTTACACGTTGGCATGCCATTTCTGCCGGCACATCGACACACCAGCCTACAGAAGTGTGCTTAGGAAAAGATGTTGACGATTCAGAGTACGAAGTACTCTACTATGGGAGAGCATTAAACTGTCTCGTGAGCCTCACACTAGACTGTTTAGACAAAAATGTGTAACGATTTTGAGTACTTGATACTAAGTTAGGGAGAGCAGTAAGCCATCCCTTCCTGTCAACTCTAGACCAGAAAGACAACAATATACTAGACTGATTGCCGAAAGGAAAGAGTGCTTGCTTTTGTCACTCCATAAGGATCATTGACTAGCGAACCTCAAATGTGTGGCCCGGGTGTTTATCTCTGGTTAATTGACAACTTTTTTTCTGAAATATTTCTCAAATATTGATTTCTTCAGTCGAGGCAACTCATTGGTGTTTTCCTCCCGTGGGTTCCTTTTTTACTTTTTAGAAAATCAGTGGGAAATAAGTTGTGGGGATTACCCAATTTTCGATAGCACATGTGCGCTCGGAGTTCTTGCGCGGATCGGACGAATTTCGGGGCGTCGCTGTAAGAGCTCACTATGAAGCTCGAAGCGTCGTTCTTAAGGCGAAAGCCTTGAATGTCCCATGCTCACGTCCGTCCGTCCGTAGCCTGTCACGGTCGCACTCTACAGCGTCGCACTCTACGGCGCTCACTCTTTGCTTGCTTAGCTTCACTGCGCCGCAGCATGTCCTATTAGGGAGTTTTAGTGCTGGGTACGCATTCTCTTGGGGCCTTGCGGGCTTGGGAGCGCGCGGCGTTGCGTGCCCAACCCATACCCAACCGGAATGCCTTTTAGTTGGCGCCACGGTGGCACGCACGCAAACGCAAGCCGCACGAAGTTCACACGCGCTCGCAGAGCCATAGCGTCTTGTCGCGTAAGTATTATTTAAGTCTTTTTATGATTTAAAATGTTAAATTAAACATACATAGTGATCAGGACACTTTTCTTATTGTGTACAGTAATCTGGTATACGCAAAAAAGTGAAATACAAGGTTATTGTAACGACAGTGTCGACATCTTGTGACGCTTTGTGCAACCGCAGTCATGAACATGTTAGCTTACGCGTAATGTTTTTGAGGTGAAAATGAATAAAAAGGTTACTCATTTGTAGTATTGTCGCTGCGCAGTTTTTCCACCAAATGTACAATGCACAATGTTTCTGCAATAACAAAGTTGTGGTTGTTTGTTTCACTCTGGCAGCGCTAGATGGCGCCACCTATTCAGCTGGTCGGGGGCTGGCATATGTCTTTCAGTTTCTGTGTTCCAGGCCATTCTAGCTTTGGTAATCTGGCTGAAACCGTGTAATCGCAATAAGTGCTTGCACTTTGGCTTATTTTAACTCGACGGCTAGAGTATCCGCAGTGCGGATACCGTGAGTTCTTGCGAAGGTGGACCGCGCGGACGCATGGCCCCATCGCCCCAGCGATCTTGCGACGCATCTGTTTGGGGTTTCGCGCATGCGCAATACTGCCGCCCCAACGTCCTGCGTACGCAAGCCGCTTGGGTACCCAGCACTAAAACTCCGTATTATGCAAAAAGGGAGATGCGTGCCCCGCGTTCCGTTCTGACCTACCCCGTCTCAAGGGGCACAGGCGTTCACCGAACACACTTCTGATCTTATAGAGTGCCCTGTTGTCCATGCTTGCATGTATAATAACACATACAAAATGCTGCTAAATGCTGGCTTCGTGCCAAGTGCAGAACTTGAAAAGCCACGCCACACATTTGCTGATACCACTTCTAACAGACTTGTACAGCCCCTTTGTCATGATTCCGGAGTCATGGTACCGGTTTGCTACTTGTTTTTTCTATTTTACTGATTGGCTACCAAGGAGATTTAAACCTCGTTGGTGAACAAGCTGTGTTTTTTTCTGTGACAGTGATGTCATTTATTATATTGGTCGTCGCCATTGTGATCTCCATCATTAAAACATTGGTTCTTATGTCATTTCATCTCTGAATACAAGACGGCTACTGGCTGTCGTATGCGGTACTCAACATGTACAGCTTTGGTCGTTGTATCTTTCTGTCTTGGGTAGCAAGTGCGGGAGCCGGACATCTATTGTGCATGACCAAGAAGAGTTCATCCGAAGAAGAAAGATTAAAAATGTTTGCGCACTGCAAGCACTCCATACGCGCCAATTGTTTCGACCATGCAGTGGTACGCGTTATTGGCGCTATTCCCGCTGAGATTCCTCGTGTTCCAGGGCGCCCTAGACGTTCCGAACAAGGCGTAACGTAAGTGTGCTCTAAGAGGCGCATCTCGTGTGAGGTCTGCGCTGCTTTGAGCTCTGCGCGCCACCCGAAGCCAGAAGACAAACGCCGCAGCACTGCAAGATCTATCCCTGGCGCTAACTTCCCGTGCCTGCGTATTTTCCTGGGCCTACAGAACGCGTTCGCGTGTGCATACAGAGGCGCAAGCACGAATGCTTGTGCGTGCAAGCCAACCGAGGAATGCAGCTGCGAAGCTGCACGCTCTGTTGTCCGATGAGGCCGAGCATGGACGGCAGGGCGTAGTGTGGACTCGGAAAAAGAAGCGGTCAGGGCACACGCCCTTGCGAGTGTATTACGTGCGCGCTTTTGTTTAGCCAGAGCACACAAGACTGTTGCGGACGGTGTGCAGTTTTCGTTCCGTTGCAATAAAGAACGTTTCCGTCTTGGCGCACACGAAAAAGCATTCATTCGCGTGTTTCTTTCTTTTGCTCCTTTTTATTTCGACCGCTTGGCGTTTGGGTGTGATGCTTGACTTTTTCGAAGCGTGTTGCGTACACGTTGCCCGAAAACGACGCATGTGCGAGCGGTCGCCTGTATAGTATACAGGGGGTTTCAAGAAATGTGTCCAATATGATTTAAAAATTACAGAAAGGAGGCATCTGCCTGCGACTTACGGCATTGCCTTCCTGTGGCAGAAGGCATCTTCAGATGGGTAGAAACAGTAATTATGGCAGTAAATATAGAAGTTAACACATCATCATCATCATCATCACAGTCATCATCATCATCAGCAGCAGCAGCAACAGCAGTAGCAGCAGCAGCAGCCAGACTACGCCCACTACAAGGCAATGGTCTTTCCCATGTTCCGTCAGTCAATCTGGTCCTGTGCTTGCTGCTACCCCTTTATAACCGCGAACTTTCCTATCTCATCTGTCCACCTAACTTTCTGTCTCCCCGTCTGCCGCTTGCCTTCTCTTGGAATCCAGTTTGCGATCTTTAATGACCAGTGGTTATCTTGCCTTCCCGCTACGTACCCATGCCCGTGATCATTTATTATTGATTTCGACTATGCTATCCTTAATCCCAGTTTTTTCCCTGAGCCACTCTGCTCTCTTCTTGTCTCTTAAGGTTACACCTACGATTTTTCTTTCCATTGCTCGCTGCGTTGTCCTTAATTTAAGCTGAACCCTCTTCGTAAGTCTCCAGGTTTCTGCTCCGTAGCTAAGTACCGGTAAGATGCAACTGTTATATACCATCCTCGTGAGGGATAGTGGCAATCTACCTGTCAAAATTTTTGAGTGCTTGCCAAATGTGCTCCACCCCATTGTTATTCTTCTAGTTACTTCAATCTAGTGTTTCGGTTCCGTGTTTATTACCTGTCCTAAGTACAGACAGTCTTTTACAACTTCTAGTTTTACAGCAATCTCGCAAGAAAACAGCGCTTCGAGATAGGTAACAGTGCACTAGAGGTTAGCACAATCCACGTTTTAACCAGTGGTAATAACCCATCGAGTCGAAAGGGGGAATTCAAGTCGTTCCTACGAATAGCTTATAGCCATTTTGAAATTTTGGAAAAGCGCCATGGAGCGAAGCAATCTGGCCAATTCAACTGGAGAAACCCAAAGCGGTGCACCAAATAGCGCATCTACCATTGACTTCGACAAAACCCTCAAACACGCTCGTGTGCTCAGGCGATCAGTATAGATTAGGTTTGTTATGTTGTTCGGCGCCTCAGCAAAAACTGAGTGAAAGTCTGCCGGAATCACGGAATTGGGCTTCTGAAAACAGATACGTCCGGAACCTCATCTGCCTCGCGGTTTGTGTGCTACGAGCTCCGTCTAATTCACTTATGCGAGCGCGTTTGATTGGCTGGAGTGGCCGCCCTTCGTGCTGGCTGGACTAGCCCCGATGCCGGGTGCAGTTGTCATGGTGCTCGAGTGCTAACCCAGGACTGGTTGGCATCGAAAAGGCGCCGGAACTCGAGCCAAATGTAGCCAAAGTATATTATTGCCAAAATTGTAGCCAAACCGAACAGGAGTGCTGTTATGAACAGAGTATTTAGTATTGAGAAATTATTAAAATAATTCTGAATAAGTACAACCAGAAATTTAAAATTGGCTATAGTAAATAGCGATGGAACCAACAGGAACTTTTTGTCGTTGCCAGACTGGTCTAAAAGTAGCCATTTTGGCTCAAACCGACCATCAGCGGCAATCCTTTGTTAACCCGAAAGTTGGAGGATCGAATTCCCACCGCAGTGGCCGCCTTTCACAGGAGGTGCAATGCCAGTAGCCCCTACACTTAGATTAGGCACATGTTACGCAGTGCCAGAAGATCGAAATTTCTGGAGCCCTGAATTAGTGAGCCCTTAATAATCATACTATGGTGTTTGAACGTGTGACCCCAACTACTATTTATGCATTCACTCTGGCTGGTTGACTCCGGACTGAAACGTAGCGGTACGCGAGCCATCGCATTTCTAATCTTCTGTGCGTGAGAGATGGGCATCAAGTTCACTGATATTTACTTTGTATGAATTATTTGTTGGACTGTTCGTTCTTTATAATGTGACGTTCCCGGTGGAATATAATAATCACGTGATAATAGCGAGCCTGTTCTCTAGTTTCTCTTGTCTGCTGAGTCAGTATCAACTTCAGTTTACTTTCATCAATTTTGTGGTCTGTCTTTCTTTCTTTTTTTCTGGGCTTCCCTCGCGACTTATGCAGGAAAAGAGAAAGGGAGAAGGCAGAAAGGCTGACCAATCTACCACCCCCATCGCATCTATGTGCTGTGGGTATATGTAAGAAAATATGTTGTAGTAAAGGGGGCCACCTGGTGGAACAATTGCTTCGGCTTTTCGAGACAAAACCAAGATATTACGAGGTACGTCGTACTGGTGGACACCACATTAATTTTCACCAGCTGAATTTCTTTAACGCGCGCCTCAATAATAGTATACACGGTTGTTTCTCAACTTCTACGCCATCGGAGTGAGGCCGCCGTCACTAGGAATCAAACCAGGGTCCTACATCTAATCGCAGCGCGAAACTTAAGCATGCTAAACTATACAACTTCAGGACCCCGCTCATGCTCCATTCTATCACGGGCTAATTATGATCAGTCTGCAGCGGTGAAGTCCGAAATATGCTTAATAATATAAACAAACAGAATATATTGTGCGGCCAAACGATGTCTTACGATATGAAACGGTGTCATGTCAGCTGTACTATATACATGAATATACGAAATGAAACGATTAGGAATTATTGGGGACGGAGTACGCAGCACTAAGAAAACTTCGGGTTTTCTGACACTCACCCCCATCCCTCGTATACGCACATAAGCACACACATACACATTGGCTACGGCTCTGTGATACAGTGTGTGTGTCACGAAATTGTGAATTTACGCTTCTTCGTGCGGGGTCGTGGAACGCGACGCACGTATACGCCACCGCATAGGAGTCTCACATGCCACTCGAGTGCACTCACACAATCATCTGCCAGGAAACATGGCTGCCCACTTGGGACCCGGAGGACGGCGAACCGGCGTTCCCGGCGGCCGAACCGTACAGCCGACCGAAGTCGTGTACTCACAGATAACACGCAGAGTTAGCACATACCAACACACGGCCAACGGAGGACGATAATAGCACCCGTGCGATCATTGAGCGACCTTCTGCGGGGGTGACGCAAAGCACTGTGCTGCCTGCCTGCTTTACGCCATCGCTTTACGTCAACGCCCTACGTTTCTACAAAGCAGCTACAGCTGCTTGCCAGCAAGGGTGCCTTCAATGTGGGCACTAGGAAGGGGGTACCCTCTATTTTTTTCGGCAACACGTTTAATTGATTGATTTGTGCGGTTTACCGTCCCAAAATTACCATATGATTATAAAAGACGCCGTAGTGGAGGGCTCCGGAAATTTTGACCACCTGGGGTTCTTTAACGTGCACCCAAATCTGAGCCACACGGGCCTACAACATTTCCGCCTCCATCGAAAATGCAGCCGCCGCAGCTGGTATTCGATCCCGCGACCTGCGGGTCAGCAGCCGAGTACTTAGCCACCGCGGCGGGGCGGCAACATGTTCAGAAGGTGCGATGAAGTTAAATAAAGTGAGGTTATTTTCACATAGAGTAAGAGGTGTTGCCCGATGACGTCAGATGAAAAGTCTATTCGTTACATGTGGTATGCGCACGACCTCACGTGCAATGTTAGAGTAACTAACATGTGTGTCCTTTTGTACTTTGTTTATCTTGGCATGAATTCTCGCACCACTGTACCCCTCCTTATTTGGTTTCCAGACTGGGTATTTAAGTTAAATAAAGCCAAAATACCCTCCCACCGTGTGATTTCCCGGCTAAGCATTTAGGAAAAGAGAACTAACAACAATGTCACATGTAGGACGTTCTGAGATTTCATTACAGTAGTTTTTTTTTATAACTTTGATTTCTGTATTACTGCGTAATTGGTTGAATGTTCTGTTGTTGTGTTTCGTGTCACTTAAACTTGAATGAGAATGCCAAAAAACTTTAGAAGCTACGACCACCGTAGTTCGGGAAATCGTATAAGCGACTTCGTTACGCCTACAATAACAATTACAACAAAAAGCACTGTGAGCTTCATTTCTTTCTTTTTCTTTTTTTGTGAATAGAATGCCCTTCTCTTAGCCTAACCTACTTACAATGATAGGCCTTGCATCTTCTTGTTCTACGCTGCCGCGCCACAAGATATTCCTGTGATTGTGATATCCCGCGTTTGGAACAATCGGCGAATAAAACTAGATAACGTTCTTGTTCTGTTGTTTAGTTAGAAACATGAAGTGTTCGATACACACGGAGCTGATAAAGTGCACGCAGCAGCATTAATTTTTGTCTCGTAAGTTGTCCGTCACTGGAGTACATACCGCCATCGAACGACACGAGAAAAAAAAACGGCCAGGCCTGTCGTGGAACGCGCAGCACAGTCACAGCGAAAGCTGGATGGGCGGCCTCTGAGAGCCTTTTTAAAACACTCTTTGGGTAACTGCTATAAGCACATTTGCTGGGTACCCACTACGCCATAAATAATCATAATTTTTGTATGGCATGGAGGCCTTCACTATGGCATCCTTCGTAATTTTTTCGGAGAAGCGCACACTCTATGTCGAAAAGCACTTAGGTGGGACGCGCCATTGATCCTTTAAGGGACTGAATGGACTGCCACAGATTTTTAACCAATTTTGGACTAACTGCAGGAGGAACTGCAATGGTTCAACTGTTACCGCCTAGCACTTACTCTAGTTGGTTCAAATGTTGGTCTTCGTCGAATCCCCCAGTGGGACTAACAGTTTAACTGTCTGGACTAAATGCAAAAAACATAGCGACCCTGCTTTTGTGGAATGAATCTTGTTTATTCCAATTGAATCAGTATTAAAGAACGCAGTATATATATTGCGCAGGCAACACACACACACACACACACACACACACACACACACATATATATATATATATATATATATATATATATATATATATATATATATATATATATAAGGGAAAGAAGTGTATACCCAAGGGCTCGTCCTTTCGTGTTTTAACACAATATTAATGAGATATAACAGACAGTAATGCCAAGGAATGCACAGGGGAAGCTATTAGAACCAATGGAATGTAAATAAGAAGAAAGAAAAGTGGATGAAAAAATTACCAACTGTGAGCAGGAAACGAACCTACGACCTTCGAATTACGCGTTCGATGCTCTAGCCACTGAGCTATCACAGCGGCCCTCCCTCCATCCACTTTTTTGGGTTTATCTGTGAATTTAGAAGTAGGAGTGACAGTCAGCGCCATCTATAAGCCAAATGGCGAGTGTGAAAACACTCTTATGCGCATGTTTGGCGTCACGTAGCACGTGAACTTATTATGAGCGGGCAGCTGATTAAATGTCCCTCTTATACAACCTAAACACACCAAGTCTGCCAGTACGAGACCCTCGTTCAATGAAATAAGGGAAAGAAGTGTATACCCAAGGGCTCGTCCTTTCGTGTTTTAACACAATATTAATGAGATATAACAGACAGTAATGCCAAGGAATGCACAGGGGAAGCTATTAGAACCAATGGAATGTAAATAAGAAGAAAGAAAAGTGGATGAAAAAATTACCAACTGTGAGCAGGAATATATATATATATATATATATATATATATATATATATATATATATATATATATATATATATATATATATATATATATATATATATATATATATATATATATATATATATATCGCGTAATTCGAAGGTCGTAGGTTCGATTCCTGCTCACAGTTGGTAATTTTTTCATCCACTTTTCTTTCTTCTTATTTACATTCCATTGGTTTTAATAACTTCCCCTGTACATTCCTTGGCATTACTGTCTGTTATATCTCATTAATATTGTGTTAAAACACGGAAAAACGAGCCCTTAGGTATACACTTCTTTTCCTTATATATATATATATATATATATATATATATATATATATATATATATATATATATATATATATATATATACATACGCACAACTACTTCAAACACCGCGAACGCATACCACACTACACTTGAAAGAACTGACCACCATCACACAATCATATATATATATATATATATATATATATATATATATATATATATATATATATATATATATATATATATATATATATATATATATATATATATATATATATATATATGCACGTTATTCTGACCTCCCATGTAGTGCCAATGGGAGACTTCTGCTCAAAGTAAAACAATAAAAAACATTGACAACGTTGTAAGTGATAACTTAGTGGATTAATTTGTATTACCGAAGCGCACGTTTCCTTAATATTAATCCATCAAATCTTTCACGTCCCTCCGGTCCGAGAATACGAGTTCCTCAGCCGGCATACATGTCGGCCGAACCAGCGTTCGCAGTGCTGGTGCACGAGTCCGCAAACACAAACATAGCAGCGACGTATTTGCAGGAAAGCCAGCGATGCATTCAGGCACCGCGCCAATGCCACCGTGTCGTCTTGCCGACGGCGTCGCTATAGGCTTACGAGGAGTATGGCTAAACGACCACCGGCTACCGCAGCATGTGTTTCGTGTAGAATTTTTGTCGTCGTTATTTCAGGCACAAATGAACAATAGTTAGGTGTCCACTGTTCGCGGCGTATACTACGGAGTGATGTAGATATATGTACACTTTCAGTGACGATCGAGAGCGATCGCAGGCACGGTTCTTTCATCGGGCTCGTACGTCGGTCGCTGGGCACCACCGGCCGCTCGATTACTTGTACCCACTCTCACGTTCACGCTTGATGCATTGTCGAATTACATTAGTTGCGAAACTTGGAACGAAAAGTGTCGAAAACCTATTGCCAGAGGCATCAACGCCCACCGATGATTGAAGTGCGACTGGTGAGGTGGGGCACATAACTACATAGAGTTTCATACTGTAATAGAAAACTCTATGCATAACTAGAGCTGATAACTCAATATAACTTTTTTTAAATAGTCGTATATTTATATATGGCAAATTTAACTATAAACTTCTTTTACGGTGTATCTAACACCTGGCTAAATGGTTGATTGTCTCAGTTTTTGGTCGAGCCTTAAATAAGGGGAGGAGGGACACGTATCTTATCAGAGCTTGTGTTTAGTTCAGCATGTTCGCTGACTTCAACGCATTGGCGAGTCAACGAGGCATCACTCACTTTTCCGTGGTGATTTCGTGCGTATATATATTCCGTAGTTTCCTTATTTGCTTGTGTGCTGTTTACTGGTGTCAGGTTTCTGAGTTGAACTAGCTCACAGAATGTGTAGATTGCCGCTCCAGAAACCCAAAATGCCTTATTTCATGGTCACATCTTGGTGCAATACACAATAGCCACTCTATTACATTGTGATACAAATCTTTAACGTTGCATGGCAGTTTCAACTTGGCAGTTTTAACACGTTGCCCAGCACGTGCCCGCCATTCAGACACAGCACCTCCCCTTGAATACATGGGCAGCATATTAACTCGGCAATAAATTATTTAGCAGCCTTCGCACGTGCGAGCTTTGATATGGGTCACGGGGCGTCAACTAACTTTGTTACTTTGCTTCGCTAAAATTTCCGGTCAGACGTCTGTTATTTGTGCAGCCGACTTTAACCCACTTAATGTGCGCGTAGATCGCTGAACTGCATGTGACATGTAGCACAATATCTGAGAAAAGGTTCGACAAACCATGTAGCAATACGCTGCCTGCTATCATGCTAGTGAAGCGAACCACTGCAGCAGTTGCGCCAAGGACTCGCCGCTTCGTACGCTAGTCAGAGTTGGAACTGATATTTTTGTTGTTTATTGATGTTGAGCTCAACACGTTAAGATACCCCGAGTTCATTTACCTCAACTCGCTATTCACGCATTACAACAGTCCGTCTCTAAAACGCAGAAGTTGCAAAAGCCCCGGCAACCAATACGTCTTAGGTGTAGGGACAGAAAGAGTTGGGCGAATGCTATGGAAACCCACGTGACCCGGAGCACGTGACAGGCCGCGCTCCGGTGAGTCTTCGGTGGACTTGGCCGGTGTCGTTAAACTCCGACCAAATAGCCACCCGAGAGCTGTAAAACCTGCTGCGCATGCACGCCCTGTTTCGCAATAACGCCACGAATCACAACGCTGGAGATAGCAGATAACACGTGGCTACACATACATTCTTTGAAACAAACTCGGTCCCCGCACGCTTTCGTCGACCGAGTTGCCGATCCGCCCGTGTCGTTCCGAGGTTGTGTGCAGCTGAAACACGTTTCCGCTACTGTATACGGGTGGATGCGATATCGCGTGACTGGAGATAAAGACCGGGAGGAAGAGATGGGGCTACGCGCGGTTTCACGTAGACGATGGTACTATCGCGCGGGGATATCGGCCGCGTCGATCGGCGCAATCGCCGAGGTTATCAATGAAAGGCGCCTCCCTGGCCATTTAGAGTGGAGTGCAGCGGTGTATACCTGACGCAATCCACGATTGCGGGGCAGGCGCCTGTTGATGACCTCGAGTGGATGAAACAGCAATAGGCCGTGAAGCGACACGACCATGTTGTACGCGTAGTCCTGTACGCCGAAGTATTTTAGGAGAAAACCCTTTTGTTTCACACTTTACAAAAGTCAGCTCGCCTCTGTGCGTACGGTGACCGGTTCCTTTCCCCCGAAAATTGAGGCATTTTTGTATATATCTTTATACTCAAAATGTGGTCGGTGTTGGGACCCAGATGTCCATGACGCGCTCGGCGCTCGCCGATGTTTCCTCAAATCACCCGCGCAATTTCAACGCTTCTCGAGCATTCGCGGAAGATTGAGAACGCAAGTATGGCGGGCAGGGCGGATTGGCAACGTTTCGCAACGTGACCGTTCAATCAGACTCGAGCGGCCATTCTTTCATCACGTCCTCTTCGAAGCCGCCCTGATTGGACTCGGCCACAAAGGCGCGGACAGTCAATTTTGCGAAGGGCAGAGATTATTGCGTGGGAAATAGAAGAAAAGCAGCCCTGTGTCAGGGTCCTTTGATATTGCTCGCTAGCGCAACAGCAACGGCTACTCCTTTGATGTGGCTATGGTGACTGCGTTTGGTGCAGCTGGGAGGCTACAGTGAATGGTACAGGTACCAAAAGAAATATAAGGCATTTTTTGCATTGTATTGTATTGTGTCTTATGGTATTGTATTACATGAATTGTATTGTATTGTACTTCACTGTTCCACATTGTACTGTACAGAATTTGTTTTCCGGTTTCAATTACGGAAAGTATAGTTATGTGGAGGTTGCACACGGGGAGAGATACGCAGAAAGAACTCGATCCATGTGAACACTGCAGTGGGACCAAATCGTATTGTATTGTACTGTATTTTACTTTGTTGTACGAACATTTCAAATTTTGACTTGATAAAATTTGTAAGAGATTCGGCTAATCTGCTCTTCAAAAAAAAGGAAGAAAATGCAATACCTGAGAGGCTTCCGCGTCACGATACATTTGCTCCCGTTCGGTAGATTCCTGGGTTAGATCAATTGAATTATGTATATTTGTAGTAACATATCATACGAGCTCTGTGCCGTTTACATGACGAATCCGTGGTCTGTTTAGGAGTCACGTTGGTTATTGTCTAACGCTCCAATACACGCAACTTTGGCCAATTCGGCTTCTTTACTATGTGTTTAAATCTAAGCACAAGGACAATTTTGCATTTAGAACCCTTCATAGGGGCCGCTCCCAGCCCCACCGGACTTGAATCCGTGACATCGACTGCAGTGCTAGATCACAGCTACTGAATCACCGTAGCCGGTCTTCATCGTCCTTTATGAATCAAGGTTTATTTGACCAGAAAGTTCTTGATGATCTCCAGTGCTAAAACCTGTTATATATATTAGATGAGTATTGTACACACATAAATAACACATATGAGTAATAAACCCCGCCGCGGTGGTCTAGTGGCTAAGGTACTCGGCTGCTGACCCGCAGGTCGCGGAATCGAATCCCGGCTGCGGCAGATGCATTTCTGATAGAGGCGGAAATGTTGTAGGCTCGTGTGCTCAGATTTGGGTGCACGTTAAAGAACCCCAGGTGGTCCAAATTTCCGGAGCCCTCCACTACGGCGTCTCTCATAATCATATGGTGGTTTTGGGACGTTAAACCCCACATATCAATCAATAACATATGAGTAATAAAGTAAGAATCTCATGAAGTAGTAAACATAGTATGCAAGGAGTCACAATGTGATCCGCGTCAGATGTTTTTAATACAGCATAAAAAACGCACATAAGTAATGCAACTTCATTCCCGAAATAATTAACGACCTGGGCATGTGGGCTTACAACTCTGCTTGCAGTTGCCGTTCAACGTTGTTGTATATGGCATAAACGTTTTGAGTGATACTACAGCCTATAGATGGCGCGTTTACGCACATGGCCACAGAACTCGCGCTACGTGCTAAAGGATGTCGCTAAACGCACGCGCGCGCTGCATAGACGCGCGCGACTTTTCATTACGAGTCGCGGAGGCAAGACCCGTGAAAGGATGAATAAATAAAGAGAAACGCGAGCAAACTATCGACACGAAGCCGTGCCTCACGTCTCCGCGAGTGGCTTTTCAGCGGGCAGTCCTGTTGCGCACAACCCTGTACGCATAGTGGCTTGAACGTGACCGCTAGCGCTGTGCACGCTATCAAGTTTTATCATATGCGCTCCAACAGCACAGTCGGGGCACCACGCTGTGGCTCATGTGACGGGGACCGAGAACCGTGGCTTGCTGGCGCTCGGGTCACCCACCTTGTGATCAGTGCTTGCCGCACAGCCGAAACGACCTCGAGGTTCCGACCCACCGTCGCGATGCGGTGAAACAAAAGGAGCATTCCGCATGTGGGAGCTTCACAATAGCGGGGCGATCAGATCTTCACGTCTCCCTTTTATTTTTTTCGTTTGCTTTAAATGGCATCGTAAAATGAACCATCCTCTCGCTCTATTTCACTCTCTCCCAACCATCTAATTTATACACGAGACGCACTCTCTCGCTCTCTGTCATTCTTTCACGCATCAGCGTTGTAGGCGGGACAGGTTTAAGAGTCGCGTATAGGAAACTAGACTGTGTCCCTTTGTCATTACCGGAGTAAATACAACAGCCCGCAGCCGCTTTTAGATTAAAAGTCTGGCATTGTTGTTTCCTCCGCGCGTGTCCTGTTCTGCCGAGCTGCCGCTGTGCGGTGCTAGTTCTTATTTCGCTCGCCTTGCCCCGTTTACTGGGGTGCGTCGTGATCAAAACTTCCTGGCTCTCAATTTCATGCGAATGCTGCGACGTAACAAGAACGTCGATTATGAATAACCCCATAAACGGTAAACGTCGCATTAGGGAGAGCTTAGCGCTTTCGGATAGTAGAGTACATAGTGCTTTAAATAATCGTCCATTTTTCTTAACGCACCTGAATTAACGTCACCCCATATCTACCTAGTCATGTCGATGTATGCAAACATTTTTGGAAGCCGTGTGCTTGAATATAGGTGCTCGTTAAAGGACCCCTGGTGGTCGAAATTTTCGGAGCCCTACAGCGTGGCTGAACATGGCTGTAGGGAGATTGTAGTAAGCTTGGTTTCCGCCTTTTCCTTATCATCCTCGTTTCTCCAGCCGCAGTATTCGTCTTTGACTGCGATGCTCAGATGACGCCTTCACGGCCATTTGTTTGGCTTACTTTTCCCTTGTTCATTTTCACTGAACAGGTGGCGAGCAGTGGCACTTACCCTATTTATGTGGGACATCCCCGTTTATGATGATGCTGATAGTTTTGTAAGACGAGATGCAAGAAACGATTTGCTACACGGCTTCGTCGTTAAGATTTCTGGTTATACTAGACTGTTCTCATCTAACGCACCGGAGCAGCAGCTGTGATGTGGCGAAAGTGTGTACCTCAATTTTATTTGCAGCACATTCTCGAGGGTCCCACAGTAATTTCAGCGCAAATGGGAACGCTCAAGACTACCTGCAACAGTGGCTCGCGGCTCCACTCCCTGGCCGGCACGTTACACTTAAAGTGCAACGTGAAGGCATTCCTCAAATGGCGCACGTTGGACGTTAGAGCGTAACTAAGCTGCTTGAGTATTAGTTTACTTCGGCGACCATGCCCGGGATGACTGGCACAACGTTAAGGGCGTAGAAGACCACAGGGCCGCTCGGGGAGGAAAATGGGGTCAGGCTATATTCCTATTGGCAGTTCACTAAGAAAATGCGTAGCCCGCACGGGCATGTAGAGGGAAGTAATTGGCAGGTCGTCACTGAAAGTCGTGGAAAAGGTGTCAAAGGAAGCGAAGCGTAGCATACTACAGCGTAAAATGAGGTGGTGTGAGAAGAAACTAGGGATATTACAGTCTTTAGACGCGTGAGAAACTGGCGCCAGAGATACTGTAAGAAGAGTCATTCGTCGTGAAGTGGAATCCAGAATAGGCCTGTGGAGATTACTTCTAATGACCTACATTAGTTCCGTGTAAGTTTCGAAAATTCTTGCAAAACCTCTCCTATTTCATCACTTCAATAAAAAATAAGTTCTTGCAATGCAGGGCGTCGAAGATGTCTATACAGTAGATACAAATTTATACATCTAACAGCACTAGTATTTATAGCAAGGGCCATCTGAAACGTTAAAACAGCAATTCTAAAATGACCTAGCAGGAACAGCATAGTTGTTCGGCCGCTGTATAAAAAAGGTGGTCGTTGTTACGTTTGATTCAGAACAATTGGACGGCGAGACACTCCTGCGGATCATGACTTCTAAAATATTGGTTATTTCAGGTACATGTAGTCACGAATGGGCAAAGTTCTAAGACGACTGCGATCAATAGTCGTTGTTTTGATTGCGCAATCGCCGTCAAAGTCTTCTACGACTATATAAAAAACGATACTGCAGCTACATGCCTTACGAACAGCGGAAGCTTATTGTGCTTGAAAGAAGAATGATTCGGGTGTAGCGAATTCGACGAACCAGAGAAGGGAACGACATAATCAGACCATTCTATAGCCATCTAACCCAATTCTTTTTTTTTCTCTATCCGATCACACTCTTTGCACAAAGCCTGGCGATGTAGAAGAAACGTTTTCATAAGCAGGTTCTTGTTTGTTCGCAATGGGGGGCTCTATACTCCCTGCGCTTCCAGCATGCGACATAGGGTCGTAAAGCGTCGTCCGCCACGCTCTTATTCTAATACGCCGAGACTGTATAGCGTATATACCTCTACGGGGCAACCAAATCCGGCCTCTGTTCCGGGTCACGGGATCGAGACAAGCACTCCAACAAACAGCTACTCGCGTACATATAAGCCATGGCGAAGCGACGATCTGATCGAAGCAAGTATATAGACGGAACGTGTGTAGCGTTGCGTGCTTCTATGAATGGGCGAAGGGGGTGGACGTTGCACGTCTGGCTAGGACAAACAGCGATTGCTGGAGTGGATGGTAGAGGTGAAAGTGTATGGAGAACGTGGGAGGGGCGGGCAGAGTTGGCCGAGGAAGGGACGCAGTAGTATATACGTTACGCGTACATTAGGGCAGCCGAAGGCAAGAGAAGGAAAGGTGAAGAGAGAAAGGGCTATCCCTGAGTGAAAAATAGAAAAGAACAAAGCAAAGGATGCATGGCAAAGAACGCAGTAAGTGTACGCCGTGTAGCGGCGTGGACACAACGGTAGAAAAACAAATACCCAAACAGGCAAAAAAAAAATAGAGCAGCCTACTAAAGGTGGCGGAGCGGGCATTGGAGCACCACACGAGACGGCAATGCCGTGTGAGTAAAAGTGGCAGTAACAGTGAAACGGCCACCCGTTTCGGTTGGCGGAGCGTGTCTATCAAATGCGTTTCCTTGTAAAATACGAGGGATAATAATAATGGTAATGGCCTTAAACGAACGCTCCTTCCCCGACCCCTGAACGGACCTTCTCTTTGAAAGAGGCCAGTCACGAATGACAAAAAAAACGACCCGGAGATGCGGGAGAAATAAGAAAAAGCAAAAAGAAGATGAAGAAAGGAGAGTGCGTGTGTTGTGGGAAAGATAAGAACATTGGTTTTGATCGAGCAAGTTTTATGTGCTTAACTGTGACTTGAGTTCATGGCACTAATAAGAGCAAAGTGAAAGAGCAAATACAGCGAAGAGGTCTGGTGAGGTCGGATGCGTTTCTCGCTGCGCTGTATGTATGTCTATGTTCACCAAAAAGGGTAGTGCTTGTGGGAAGAGTTCAGTGTGCCTAGTACGTACACGCACTGGCCTGATCACTCGCCTAGTCCCGGATGCTTTCTGGCCATAACCTGCACGAAATGCGCCATGCCACGAATACGATAAACGCAGACAAAGAATACGCGCCAAGTATAGAACGATATATCTGAACGAACCGAAATCACTTTTGTCTCTTTACGACTGTGAAAAAAGGACGATACAGAAGAACAGACAAAACGGCCTCCTTTTGGGAGACATAAAAAGCGCCTGTTGTCCGTAGTACTTGTACACTTATGACTCAGCTTTCCCGATGAAAGGTATCCAAGGGGGTCAGCGCGTTTTCGAGGCAGAACCCGTACTCGTCTGTATCAGCCACAACGTGAAGACGCTTGCTGGAGAGTTCCATTCTCTTCCTTACGGGCACTCAAGCCGGTCTATACGTAAGAACTCACCGGCCTAAATTTGTTCAGTGAGATTTCGAAAAAGGACAAAAAGGAAGACGAGAAGACGTGTAATGGCCACGCCAATGTTGGGACCCTGAGGTAAGACCTCGAGAAGTGCCACGTTCAGATGATGTGGCTCAATTCCTTCGCTAATGACAGTTGCAAAGGCCGTATGTATCCCCAGATAACAAAGCTAGGGAGAGGACAGGGTTATTATTTACTGTTTAATAAGTAGTAGTAGTAGTAATAGACTTTTATTCAGCCAAATTTACAGGCCGAGCATTTCGACCGCCTGTGCGATCAGTCGACGCTGTTCTTCTTCCCCTTCGGCGCCGATCCAGTCGAGCCAGGAGGTGATGGAAAGGGATGGTGGAGGGTAATAGCTGGATTGCTGAGCAGTTGGGCAGTAAAACAGGCAGTGCGACAGGTCAGCGTATGGGGAAGGACAATTAGGACAGCAGGGGTTAGACCTATATTTATAAAGGAAAAGGCGAGAGGGGGTTATCAAGCAGTTCATTTGGATGTGCCGTAGAGTTCGAGCCTCCAGCGCCGTGAGTGATGGATGAGGGGGAGTGTTTAATAAAATACGTCTTAAATATTTACGATTAAGCGAAACGAAACTAGCCTAGGGCATGACTCACCGAACGGTGGAGCCAATTAACTGTCCATATCTTCCGCACAAACGGGAAGGATGAATAGATAAGTGGGTGGAGTGTTAGATGGACTTGTGAATGGTTTAGTCTACGAAAATATTGAATGAATAAATGGTTGATTGTTTGATTTGATTTGATTGACGGACGAACGTATCGATGGAGCATGGGCAAAGTTGCGGACGAATTCTTTTTTGCACATCATCGAACACCTCCTCTCATTTGAAAACGTGTACTAAGTTGCTTTTGTCGAAACGTAGCCGGTAGAATAGATTATTGGCAAGTGGTAGCATGGACCCGTTTTCACGGTGTAATCAGTACGAGCTAGTTCTGTTGGAAGGACTAAATCGAAAGTTAGCATGTTACCGGTGGCTGATCATTGTCTGAGCATCTCATATACGAAGCATTCGGTCTTTTCTTGCGTGATACGTTTTCCCTCCGAGCTCTGTCAATATGGTCGTAGATGAAGGTGTTATAGAAGCAAGTTGAAGCCCTTGAATCTCATGAATATTCATGTAGTAGTTGGCCTTAACTTGGCAAACATTAGAAAACCATCACGCGGGAAGTCGACTGATAGGATCCTAAGAGAATTGAAGAATCACATTCAGTAAGAAAAACAAACACGTTATGTTTGGCCGTACATTGTGTCAGAGAGAGAGAGAGAGAAATAGAGAGAAAATACAGGGACGTTAACCAAACTTGGCTCGGTTGGCTACCCTGCACTTGGGTTTGGATAAAGGGGGAATACTAGAAAGTAAATAGAGAGAAAAGAAGAAGATTGAGAAAGAAATGGATAAATAGTCAGCTTGAGACTACACAGCGTGGTCTCACGCTGTTCTTTCACAAGCGCTCGTGAAGTCCTGTGGTCCTCAAAAAGCACAAGAGAACTTTCGTGGCTTTGCGCGCATGCGGAACCGTCAGCCGAGGTGCCCACGATCTTCTTTTCTGTAAGTGGTCATGAATCCAGCAGACAGAGCTTGGCTTCCACAACACGTCGTTCCGACTGGTATGCTGGGCAGTGGCATAGAATGTGCTCGAGTGCCTTCTCGCAGGCGCAAATTTTGCATGCCGAACTGCTCGCCATGCCAAGGAGACAAGAATACACATTCGTAAATGCCACGCCCAACGCCCAACCTTATACGACACAACAAAGCTTTAGCGCATCGTGCTAGCCCGGAAAGCAAATGAAATTGCTATCGAATACAGGCGCGCGCTGGAGAAATCCTGCTTATTTCACTGCAGGAGAGTTAGATGGCGAGCAAGTGATTGTAGTCGCCATGCAGCATCCAGTTTCAAAAGTGGTATTGGTGTCCGCGGGTCTTGGTCATGAGCCGATTGAGCCGCTTCATCCGCGTCGTCATTGCAGACATTCCCGACAATTTTGGTATCAAATCTTGCAGGAAGTTGGCAAAGACGAGGTCTGGGCTCTTTCACGTGGCGCACTGTAGACCATATCGAGACGTCATAGAAAGCACAAGCTATTCGTTGCCCGTGATTCTCATCGTCATCAGCGTCATCGTCATCATCATGGCGTATAGTGGGTACCTTGCATATGCTGTGCCGCGTTGGCAGAAAGAGAACGTGTGGTCTGGAACGTGCTTGTTTCTTCGCTGTCATCAGCATCACCATCATCGTCATCGTCAGCTGCGGCTACTGCGCACGCCAATGCCGCTCATCATCAGCTGCGGCTACTGCGCACACCAATGCCAGACAACGGAAAAGCTTAGAGCTCTAGGCGCTTCACCTCTAGTAGGCTGGGAGGTTAACCTGGTTTAAGAACCACCCCTGTACAGGGTATCAACATGTCATGCCAGATTTTTGGATATGGAAGAGTCTCTTTATAGAGTAGAACGCCTATAGCTTCACTGCAAAATAGGGTGAGGGAGGCGCGGTTTGCAGAGTAGGTACATGTGCAACAGTAGACTATACAGTAGTGTAATGCCTCCATCGCGCCATTTCAGGAGACGGCTAGCTTCGCCGCGGTGGTCTAGTGGCTAAGATACTCGGCTGCTGACCCGCAGGTCGCGGGTTCAAATCCCGGCTGCGGCGGCCGCATTTCCGATGGAGGCGGAAATGTTATAGGCCCGTGTACTCAGATTTGGGTGCACGTTAAAGAACCCCAGGTGGTCGAAATTTCCGGAGCCCTCCACTACGGCGTCTTTCATAATCATATGGTGGTTTTGGGACGTTAAACCCCACATATCAATCACTCATCAATCAGGAGATGGCAAAGAGGGAGCTGCACCTGCACGTGGCGTCACCTGCTTCCCCCACACGCTCGGGGCGGCGAGCGCTCGATAGCACCCGCTGCACTTACGTATACTCCTATGCACTTACGCCATGCTTGCATTAGTCGTGTCACGTGACTTAATCGTCACACAGAGTGCGTAACACACAATAGGGATGTAAGGCGAGATGAACGAAACAAGCTTCTGTGCTGCTCAAGTTACGCCACGTGGACACACGTGCTCTGCATTTTCGTTATCATCTCGTCTTCGCAAGGTTAAACAACGGAAATGGGGAGTTGTGCAGCGTTAGGGTTGCGATACACGCAGGTCCTACAAAGCTTGCGATAGTAACTTTGTTCCAATGATTAACCATTCAATTAAGCCATTTCAGACAACTTACTGTCAGGAAGAGGTGTGTATACAAACGGACGCAATCTACACGAAGTGAATGATGATGGAGGATCTTGCTCATAACTGATCGGGAGAGCCCGTGAATCCTCCTGACGAGGCCCTTCTGTAGGATGACTTGTTAACGGGCCGGCACTTGAGGTATACGTTGCAAGAGCAGCGTCGTCGGCATGCAGTTTAAGGCCCTGCAAGAGAGGAAACTCTCGATGGAGCATGGCGATGACGTTAGCGTGGGACTGGCCATTGCGAATGGGGGTGATGGTAGTGAGGATGTTGTCAAACCACGAGTGGTCGCATACCTTACAGCGTGGCCGAACAAGCGATCGAGGAAGTCGCGCTTGAATCGTGCGTTGGCGCCACCAACCTCAGGTGTAGCAAACGCTTTCGGCGCTTGACCACTGCTTCGCGTGCCTGCTCCGATTGGAGGTCCTCTTGTCGCCGCTTGCGTGCCGCCTCTGCTTCGTCGGCTCTCACTTGAGGATCCGCTTGACAACGAGCCCGCTTTGTTTCTGCTGCACGAGTCCTCACCGCTGCCGCCGCCTCTGGGTGGATGCTGATGCTGGCTTGCGACTGCATGCTGCAGACGCTGGCGTATTCCTTCGGTCTTGCGAGCTTTCGCTGCAGGGTGCTGGTGGCGAACCCTCACAAAGGGTTCGTGATGAGTAGCTTCACGGTGATGTGCACTCACCGAACTCCCAGCGTTGAGAAAGAAGGCGCATCAAAAGTGCTCTTGCTCACCTCGAGAAGTTGTGGGCACGGAGTGCCAAGGGACATGCTCCAAGAACAGGAAGCTTGGCGATCTCCTAAAACGTATCACAGACAGTTTACATACATAACATTTCTGAACATGTGTGTACTCAGAAGAAGTGTTTAACGATTCAGAGTACCTGGTACCTGTGGGAGAGCTGGATGTGTCCTCGGAAGTAGAAGAAAAGGGAAGCTTTATTGTATACGTAACTTGTACATACAGAAACCAAACATCGAAAACAAGTGAGACAGCGTGTTTTTTTTTACGATAGTGGTTAATGACTTAGGCCCGTACTTAGAAACTAACCTCGGCCTTGCCTCCACTTGTTCCTACACTTCGTTTACACCCTACATGCGTTATAAAGCGCAAAAATGGTAACCGGGGTGAAAGATAAGGACAGGACTGGTTCATGAATCATGGACTAATTTGTTCATCAAGCGCAATAAACGTAGAAAACCAATAAGAGAATCTTGAGGAAAGCATGATGCTGGTTTATGAATACGGGTCTTAGAGTATTTGGTACTCTATACTATGTAAGTGCATAAAGCCGCCCCGTAGGCCTCAAACTTGACGACCAACCTCGAAGCATGTCTAGAAAAAGTGGCTAACGAATTAGAGTACTAGGTACTTGGCTGTGGGAGAGCGTAAAGCCGTCCCGGAGCAAGAAACTCTTTATGATGTCGAGTGAACAACAATTAAAAACTAACGAGGATTAAAACCACCCGAACAGTTCGTACAGCTGAATAATCAGTGAAGCTGAAACGTATGGCTCTTGTATTCTAACAGAATAGAAAGTTGGGCGAGTTGGTGTATATTTGGGTAGTTGAAAGTTGGATAGTTGGTGTATATACACACAGCGCTGTGTATGGTTCTCTTCTTTGTCTCCGTCTTTTTGTGTGCCGCTCTTGTATTCATCACCGGTTTCCTTCCTACTGTTAACTAAATTTTTAGATGCGGAAGCATCTTATACTCGCGCCTTGTAGTGCGCCGTCCGCGCCGTCCGCGCCGTCCGCGCCGTCCGCACCGCCTTAGTTGAGCTAATTCATTACGTCTGATACAATAATCACTCGTTCTCTGCTACTGCAATATTCACGCGTTCATCAAGTATAAGGTTATTTGTTGCACTTCAAAAGCATACATGTGTCCGAGTTAAAACGGTCAAAGTTTCACATTAAATGCACCAGGAAGGTAAAGTATTGGTACGGAAACCAGTAACACAAACATGAGCTTGTACGGTAAAGTTAGCTATTTAAAACCTACGCGAGCGTCGGTGCACACTGAACCATGCCTGTGTATTCAGGCATGTGTCTAACTCTGTTACCAGCCACTAAACTGTTTTAGCGGGACGGCTCAGTGCTCTCCCATAGTTGAGTACGAAGTACTCAAAATCGTTCAACATATTAGATGCGGAAGCATCTTATACTCGCGCCTTGTAGTGCGCCGTCCGCGCCGTCCGCACCGCTTCTCGAACATTCGACAGCTGACGCGCGCGCATGCGCCGTCGCGCCGTCGCCCACCATCTGTGCCGCGCGCGCTTCACCTTCGAGAACATTCGACAGCTGACAGCGCATGCGCCGTCGCGCCGTCGCCATCTGTGCCGCGCGCGCGCTTCTCCTTCGAGAACATTCGACAGCTGACAGCGCATGCACCGTCGCGCTGTATATATACTCAAGGTCGGCGCTCGCTCGCTCAGTTGCCGCTCGTCCGTTGGTTCGTCGCAATAAATAAAACACCGCCCTTTCGCATACGTGCCGTACGTGTTCACTCATTTAACACCCCATTTCACAACCACGTTAACCAATTTAGCCATCGACCCAAGTAAGTCGCAATTTAACACCCGTTAACCAATTACATGCTTCCGCATCCTCCTCAGTGTTCCCCCGAGGGAAGCTGTGGGCAATTTTTTTTCTCTGCTATTGGTCGCATCTGATGATGATGACGATGATGCCTCCACTATGGCTTTTGCCCACTCAAGGGGATAGAGCCATAGTGGAGGCATGATCATCATCATCATCAGATGTGACCAATAGCTGAGAAAAAACTTCTGTCCAGAAATCTTTAATATGCTTGCCGCCTATGCGTTCTCTTCTTCATTTTTAGTGGAGCAGTGTTAAGTTCAGTTTGGCTTCCCTTTTTCAGTGACCCGTACGTGCCAAGTGTTTTCATACACATATAAGGGCGAATTTCGGTTTGACCAAGCCTTCCAATGTTGCAGTAGAAAGAATAGGCAGATCCCACGTACAAAGGGAGTCGATGGTATGCGAAGCACGAATGACAAATGTTGATATGTCTCTTTAAAATGAGCACAACGTTACGAGGTGGAGTTAAATAATGCCGTACATGACTTCCGTGTCATGATTATCATGTTTAGATGTGTCATTTACCTTCGTCATCTATTCACGTCAGGCGATACCAAATTTTGTATATTTGGAGCTATAGCAAAATGGCTACGAGCACGCTATGAGTGTGGTATGTTGTCATGTTCCTACATGACACGCGTGTCAGTATTATCATGTTGGCACCAGTCATATATTTCGTCATCCATTGACGTCAATTTGGTATATGTGGAGCTAGCAAAACAGCCGCGAGCGCATCGTGAAGGGCCCAATGAATACTCCAATGTAGCGTTGAGGCGTGCGCGCGCTGGGCACAGCGATGCTACGATAGCAAAACGGGAGCACTCTATAGCTTTACACCGGGCGCGACCAGCGTCCGTCGGCGTGGCCCGACGGAAACCAGCACTAAATGCAAAATGCTGCATTTGGCGCCGATGCGTTACCCAGACAACACTGCGTCTCCCTTTTTTTTCGGGATGGAGGGACGCTGGACGCGCTGAAATGCGCATGTGTCAAAGCAACGCAGCGCGGCGCGCGCCTGGAAGTATATGGCAGGACCGGTGCCTGGCGTGGCAAGGCCGGCGTGACGCGACGAAATGAATGCCGGCGAGCACGTGCACCGCATCACGTCGAAATGTATTGGCGCCTTAACTGTGGCATGTAGTCATGTTCTCACATGACACGCATCTTATGATTATCATGTTTGCACCAGTCACATACCTTCGTCATCCATCGGCGTCACGTAATACCAAATTTGGCATATGTGAAGCTAGCGAAACGGCCGCGAGCGCATGTTTAGTGTGGCATGTACTCATGTAAGTACATGATATGCATGTCGTGATTATCATGCTTGTATGTGTCATTTTTTTAATCCGGTTGGGAACTGCGCGGTACCGGGATTTGAACCACGGACCTCTTGCATGCGAGGCGGATGCTCTAACCACTACACAATCGCCGCAGCCCGCGGCGATGGCGTAGTGGTTAGAAAAAAAAATCCGCGTGTTGATGGAACTGCATTAAAAAGGCCTGGGGTGCGGCCTCACCGCTAACCACTGCCGGGAACGCACTCCCTCACCAGAGAAGGATTGGCCACCCTGGTGCAGTATCTGGCCACTACCTCCCACATGCTTACGTCAAATAACTCACGGCCCTCAGTCCCCAGCAGCTGCGAAGCAACTGACCACGGCGGCGGTCAGATCTGCAACGCAGCGGAGGGTGCTAAGAATCTCTGGATCCGGACAGGCCGCCATTGGAACCTGAACTTGGCAACGTTTAACGCTAGAACCTTATCTAGTGAGGGAAGTCTAGCTGTACTATTCGAGGAGCTAGAGGGTGTTAAATGGGATATAATAGGGCTCAGTGAGGTTAGGAGGACAGATGAGGCCTATACGGTGCTACAGAATGGGCACGTCCTTTGCTACAGGGGCTTGGCAGACAGAAGAGAACTGGGAGTGGGGTTCCTAATTCACAGAAACATAGCTGGCAACATAGAGGAATACTATAGCATTAATGAAAGGGTGGTAGGTATCGTAATTAAACTGAATAAAAGATACAAAATGAAGGTAGTACAGGCTTACGCGCCTACATCCAGCCATGATGACGCTTCAGTTGAAAGCTTCTATGAAGACGTGGAATCGGCAATGAGTAAGGTAAAAACACAGTATACTATAGTGATGGGCGACTTTAATGCAAAGGTAGGGAAGAAGCAGGCTGGAGACCAGGCAGTAGGAGATTATGGCATCGGCACTAGAAACGCCAGAGGAGAGCTACTAGTAGAATTCGCAGAACGCAATAATTTACGGATTTTGAATACCTTCTACCGAAAACGAGAAAACCGCAAGTGGACATGGAGGAGCCCTAATGGCGAAAATAAGAACGAAATAGACTTTATAATGAGTGCACACCCTGGAATCGTGCAGGATGTGGAAGTGGTTGGCAAGGTACGATGCAGTGACCATAGAATGGTACGGTCTCGAATTCGCCTAGACTTCAAGAAGGAACGACAGAAACTGATACGCAAGAAGCCAATCAATCAGCTAGCACTGAGAGGGAAAGTACAGGAATTCAGAGTGTCGCTGCAGAACAGGTACTCGGCTCTTAGTGAGGAAACCAACCTTAGCGTAGATACAATGAATGATAATCTGACGAGTATCATTACGGAGTGTGCAGTGGAAGTTGGAGGCAGGGTAGTTAGACAGGACACTGGCAAGCTTTCCCAGGAAACGAAGAACCTAATTAAGAAGCGTCAAATCATGAAAGTGTCAAGTACAACAGACAAAATAGAACTGGCAGAGCTTTCGAAGTTGATTAATAGACGTAAGTTATGCGATGTAAGAAGGTATAACATGGAGAGAATTGAACACGCTCTGAAAAACGGAGGAAGTGTCAAAGCATTGAAGAGGAAACTTGGGATAGGCAAAAGTCGGATGTATGCACTAAGGGACAAAGAAGGCAAAATAACTACCAATATGGACAGGATAGTTAAAATAGCGGAGGAGTTTTACAGAGATCTGTACAGATCTCTGTAAGAGACAACCACGAGACAACCACGAGACAACCACGACCTTCATACTATAAGAACTAGCAGTAACCCAGATTACACCCCACCAGTAATGATAGAAGAAGTCAGAAAAGCTTTGGAGAGCATGCAAAGGGGCAAAGCTGCTGGTGAGGATCAGGTAACATCAGATCTGCTGAAAGATGGAGGACAGATTGTGTTAGAAAAACTAGCCACCCTGTTTACGAGGTGTCTCCTGACGGGAAGAGTACCAGAGTCTTGGAAGAACGCTAACATCATCTTAATACATAAGAAAGGAGATGACAAGGACTTGAAGACTTACAGGCCGATCAGCTTGCTCTCTGTAGTATACAAGCTATTTACAAAGGTAATTGCTAACAGAGTAAAGAAAACATTAGAATTCAATCAACCAAAGGAACAAGCAGGATTTCGAACAGGCTACTTAACAATTGACCACATTCATACTATCAATCAGGTAATAGAGAAATGCTCAGAGTATAACCAACCACTATACTTAGCCTTCATAGATTACGAGAAGGCGTTTGATTCAGTAGAAATATCATCCGTCATGCAAACACTGCGGAATCAGGGCGTAGATGAAGTATATATAAACATTCTGGAAGAAATCTACAGGGGATCAACTGCTACCATATTGCTTCATAAAGAAAGCAACAGAATACCAATCAAGAAGGGTGTAAGGCAGGGGGACACAATTTCCCCAATGCTATTTACCGCGTGCTTACAGGAGGTTTTCAGAAGCCTAGAATGGGAACAGTTAGGGATAAGAGTCAATGGAGAATACCTTAGTAACCTGCGCTTCGCCGATGACATTGCATTGCTGAGTAACTCGGGGGACGAATTGCAACTCATGATTACGGAGTTAGACAAGGAGAGCAGAAAGGTGGGTCTTAAGATTAATCTGCAGAAAACGAAAGTAATGTACAACAACCTCGGCAAGGAGCAGCGCTTCGAGATAGGTAATAGTGCACTTGAAGTTGTAAAAGACTATGTCTACTTAGGGCAGGTAATAACCGCAGAGCCGAACCACGAGATTGAAGTAACTAGAAGAATAAGAATGGGGTGGAGCACATTCGGCAAGCACTCTCAAATTATGACAGGTAGATTGCCACTATCCCTCAAGAGGAAGGTATATAACAGCTGTACCTTGCCGGTACTTAGCTACGGAGCAGAAACCTGGAGACTTACAAAGAGGGTTCAGCTTAAATTGAGGACGACGCAGCGAGCAATGGAAAGAAAAATGGTAGGTGTAACCTTAAGAGACAAGAAGAGAGCAGAGTGGATTAGGGAACAAACGGGGGTTAAGGATATCATAGCTGAAATCAAGAAGAAGAAATGGACATGGGCAGGGCATGTAGCGCGTAGACAGGATAACCGCTGGTCATGAAGGGTAACTGACTGGATTCCCAGAGAAGGGAAGCGGGTTAGGGGGAGACAGAAGGTTAGGTGGGCAGATGAGATTAAGAAGTTTGCGGCTATAAATTGGCAGCAGCAAGCACAGGACCGGGTTAACTGGCGGAACATGGGAGAGGCCTTTGTCCTGCAGTGGACGTAGTCAGGCTGATGATGATGATGATGATGATGTGTCATTTACCCATGTCGTCCGTTCGCGTCGCGTAATACCGAGTTTGGTACATGTGAAGCTAGCGAAACGGCCTCGAGCGCATAATGAGCATAGCATGTAGTGATGTTGTTACATGACACCCATCGCATGTTTATCATGTTTGCACCAGTATCATACCTTCGTCATCCATTCACGTCCCGTAATATCAAATTTGGTATATGTGACGCTAGCGAAACGGCCGCGAGCGCATCATGAGCGTGGCATAAAGTCATGTTGTTGCATGACACGCACCTTATGATTATCATGTTTGTACCAGTCACATACCTTCGTCATCCATTCACGTACTGTAATACCAAATTTGGTATATGTTACGCCAGCGAATTGGCCGCGAGCGCATCATGAGCGTGGCATGTAGTCATGTTGTCATGTTGTCATGTCATTATTTTCATGTTAAGGTCTGTCGTTTGTGTTCGCCATGCAATCATGCCATACCACACCAGTTTTGCAACATTTCATGTGAACGAAAGCACCGCAAGAGCTGCAGGACCGTGAAATGTAAATCATGACATTCATGATATACATGCCATGATTTTCATGTTATGACTAGTCAAATATGTTCTTCATACAGTCATATGTCATACCAAGTTTGGTATCGATACCATTATCGGAACGGATAGGAGAGCTAAAAGTCATAGGCGGCTAGTAGATAGATAGATAGTTGCCGAAGTTCGCTAAGAAGCGCTTCGCATTTAAAAGTGACATCATTGCCGCAAGGGCGAAGCAATGAACGCGATAGCAACGAATTCGAAGGTCATTCGCAAAATGGCAAGCAGATCGAAACGTGCCTCACGTTTCTCACGCACAAATGACGCACGAAACGTATTCACGGGTACAGATGAACGCGAACGACCATCTCAATTGTAATTTGGCTGTGTCTGAAAATCGCACTCTTTTCGCAAACAGAGACTGTGCAACAATTTTATTGACCTTTGTGCGCCAGGTTACTATACAACAGAATCGTTCCGCAGAAAACCCAAGGCCAGTCAAGACGTGCGATCTTCCCAAACGCAAGGGTACGAGAGCGAGCGTTTACCCCCTCCTCTCCGCCGGGCCGGGCAAAGTAAGCGTGTGAGATGAAAGTGCGCGGCCCCGCATCGAGACGATGGGGCTAAGCGCGCTCATTGCACCATCTTGCTGGTAATGCTGAAAATACGGTAGTTCCCCCCTCCCCCGAGATGCCCGTCAACAGCTGTACGTGGTAGATATAAATAGCTTGCCGATGTAACGTTCAAGGAGATGCCTCTCGGTGGCTCAGTGGTCGACGCCTCGCATTCACTATTCAGAGGTTACACGTTCGATTGCGCGCACCGAAGTCTTTTCCTCGATTATTTTTCTTTCTTGTGTATATATATATATGTATATATATATATATATATATATATATATATATATATATATATATATATATATATAGTGAGTGACGGCGACGCTGATGCCTGCAGTAAAACCCAGCGGAGAGTGTCCATGTAATTGAAAAAAAAAAACGGAAGTAGTAAAGAGAATCCCAGAATTCAAACGAGCCAGCGGCAAGTCGCGCGTGCTCACGAGGGTAGTGATCTGTCCGGTGGAGCCGCTTGAAAGCACCGTTATGATGAGGTGAACTTAACTCACAAAACGTTGGGGCTGACCCCGATTCTCCAGCGGCGCCGGCAGCGAACGCGTTGTATACGACCAAACTGCCAGAATACAGTATACGTGTCGCGTTGTATGTTTCGTCTGATGCGGTCGCACTTTGCGGTGCTCATAATGCGTGCTGCCTTCTGTAAAGCGTCCTAAATGCGCCCCATCTCCCTCTCCTTAACGCCCTTCCAAGCCACAAACGGCTCTATTCATTGTAAATTCCGTTATGAACGAAACAACAGCGGGTGCTGTGTGTGTGGTACGTACCGTCTTTCGCAATGCGCAACCTCAGGTCGCTTATGATGAAACGGAAACTGAGAACTATTTCCGGAAGATGTTTAGAGCAAATGTTCGACGATTAAGAGTACGGTATACTCTACTATGGGAGAGCAATAAGCTGCCCCGCATTCAAGGCAACATTCACATTAGTTCCGTTCGTAGGAAAACAGCGGCCATGTTAGAAAAAAGTGCATTGGTTAAGACGTAGATCGGGGAGTGGAGTTCGCTTGTTCCTCTGAACCGGTCTTAGTTTATCTGCGTATATGCACAAAACAAGCACATACAGCCAGGTACACACGTGCGAACAGTTTAGTCAGTCAGTCCAAAACTTTTTTAAACGGTCCTGAGGAGTTTAAGCCACCAGGGTGTCCCCGTGAGACATTCTAGCTGCCGCTATACTGTAGGCGACGCTGATCAAGATAGCCGGACTCTCCAGTGTGCCTCGAATAGACTCGATGACCAGCCATTTAATGAAGCAAAGATCTTAGAAGCCTGGTCGCGCAGGACATCAGCACAGAAAGCCACACGAGCCCTCCTGAGATACTTGACAGCAACTTCATTGAGGGACCACCTGTGAAACTCGGCATTGTGTGTGTGATGTGACATGTGTTTATCCTTCTCTCTCTCTTTTACTCCCCTCTACCCCTCCCCATGTGTAGGGTAACAAACTGGACGCATAGTCTAGTTAACCTCCCTACCTTTCCTACATTCCATTTCCCTCTTCTCGATTCAGGGAGGGGACGTGGTGGCGTTTCGTCAGTTCTTGGGCCCTCTGGGCTGCCTTTTGTTGGTTTCGGAGATTGGGACTCCTGAGTGCCTCCTGGCACCCAACAGCTTGGCAAGAAATGTTTTAGCTAATATACAGATAACGTTTAAGCCACAGAACCTTTGACCCGTTTAATTTTTAATTAAATTGCAAACGAGAGTGTAGCGAAAGGGATAGGTTAGAAATCGCTGAGTGATAGTACATGCTTTGGCCTGCTACTCTGCACTGGTGAAGAAGAACGGGGAGGGAAAAAGCAATGAATGGTGATGGTGATTTAGGCAACTGAGCATATACAGTCCCGTCACGATTGAGCATTGCTGTATACAGTCGTACATCCGGTCTATGGCTTGCACGGAGGCTATAACAACTTTTTAGGGGCGAAGCTCCTTATGGCGTGGTATGTGCGTCCCTCGTAGTACGTAACCTCCAGTGGCACATACCCGAAATAGTGGTCCTTACGATTTTGACCTCCAAGGTGGTTCCGGTGAGAGATTTCTTCTGTGCGTTGTTGAACAATAAAAGATAGTGCTCAATGCACATGTTAATGGCTGCTAATGGGGAATGAGAGACAGGAGCATTCGGCCTTTAGGTAACGCGCACGCTGCGATCCCCATTAGCAGCTATTGGCATGTACATTGAGCACGATCTGACAAGAAAGGGTTGCTACGTTATACTCGCTGGGTGTAACCTTCTTGGTTTTAGGAAGGTTTAGTGAGCGTTGGGCCGCATAGCCATGAATACAGTGAACTAGTATATACCATGAACTCGAGGTGGTTACAGGTGGGAAGTAAACCAGAAGCGCAAGCCGTAAGAAAGTGTGCATGTGCCACCTCCCGTTTAGTCCTTGAAATGTCCGCTGGATGGCGGTGCTTCTATATGGAGAATATATGATGAAAAGATGCGAGATGGTGGTACTTGGAGTGCTGAATAGATGGACGAACGGACACACAGACAGATGCATCGATAGACGGAAGCAAGAACGAATGGACGGACAAATGCTGCGCCCCACTCCCCATCATTCACTCCGTGGATATGCTGCCATTTTTTATACCACACTTCCACTGTCAGCGTCACGAGAAAGAGCAACAGAACCTCATCAGGTAATAACCTATTAAGAAATTGTTTCCGAGAGAAATTAAGTGAAGACAATGGACAATATTCAATCCGTTTTTTTTTCTGCGGGTTGTCATTTCTTCATTGAGTAACGCAAAGACAGGAATGGAAAAATGGTACGCGGTAATGCTAGTCTTTCTTTCTTTCTTTCTTTCTTTCTTTCTTTCTTTCTTTCTTTCTTTCAACCTTTCTTTTTTTACATTTTTCTATTTTCTCTTTCCTTGTTTCTTTCTTTCCGTCTTTCTTTCTTTTACGAATTTCTTTAGCACTGCTCTCATTCGCTAAACTTATCTGCAGATGAGGCTTCTATTCAAATGCAGGTGCGATAATATTTATCTTCGCTCCACTTTCTCTGTAAAACACGCCTGTTCATCTGAGCCCAAGTAACGGAACCAACTTAGCTTCCGTATCCAGCGTTACTATAAGGTGAAGATTCCTTGCATTAGTCTTTTTTTTTGTCCATTGTATACAAGTAGTCTATCCATACTGATAACGTAGCGCCTAACCATCGACTGGGCCACAAACGAACACCTGATGAGAACCATTATCACAACAGAATGTGAGAATCAACATATATATATATATATATATATATATATATATATTATATATATATATATATATATTATATATAAGTGAAAGAATACAAAATATGCTGAAATTTCGTAGGCGTCGATAAAAGCTACGGTTGTAAGAAAGATATGCTTCCTATTTACAAAGAAGTCTACGCAAGCTAAAGCAAGAATATTTCTAACAAACAAACAAAAAGCATTGCGAGAGCACTGTTTTGCCGTTATTGACAGCAAGTGTTGAGAATTTTAATAAACCACAAGAAAGAGACACTGTAGGGTATAATTTAATTCATGCTGGACAGGGAGCTCTTTTGGAAACGCTTCTAGCTTATGTCTGCACCTGATTAATAAAAAAACAATGGATGAAAACCAGAGACTAATATTTAAAGAAAAACTAGACAAGAAAGAAAAAAGATTTTGAAGTCATAACAGGAAGAACACTGGACAAGTACGCAAAGTGAATGAACTCTCGAGGTGGTATAGATGAAAACACGTGCGCAGCATGGAACTGAAACGCGCCCTTCGTGAGAGACGAATGTCAACTGTTTGTTAGTGTCATAGTTCCACTGAACAAGCACAATAGTGTAGCCTAAATCAATGTTGAAACGGAGCGATTGCGCAAAAACATCGGACATGCGCTTGTGTTTGCGTCGTCTTTACGCATGTGCGTAAGTGTGTCTTTTGCACACTCTTCCCTCTCAATATCCTGATTTCACAGTCACAGCTGTTTTACCAAGCGCTTACGGTTACGTCGCAAAAGCTTCACTACGAACGCATCACCTCTGCAGCTCAATGGCGGACCATTACTTTGTTTGTATGACTCGCGATACGTTATACAAACTGTTTTGCTTGTTAGTTTGCGACATCGCAATAAGGTTTACAAACGCAGCTGCGTGGCTGATTGGAGACGAAGTCATTAATCGCTGCCGTATTAGTTGTCATTCGTGTACTGGCTGTTACACAGTCACCGGCGAATTGCATACGCAGTGCTCACAGGTTTTCTACATGTACCTGTACTTGTACGATAGGTATTGAAAGATAATGTTCTGCAAACTCGCTTCTTCGATTTGATCTCGAATAGGGGCGAGTTCCCGTTCACATATCTAATATCCGCACGTGTCTCGCATTGGGCCAGAATGTTTGAGTGCACGAATGTAACATGCAGTGCGATTTATTATGCAGAGTGTCTGATAAACAGCTCATATCCTGACCTCGATGCATGGCACGCATGGAGATATAGGTTCCGTGCACTGAAAAGAATAACGGGAGTACGCGGAGCTCTTGAGGAATAGCGTAGTCATTCAACAGGCTCTGTGGCACGCGTACGACATTCAAAACCCTTCCGTGTGCGTATGAGTGGACAAAAGTGGGGGCTGTACATTTGGCCGATTTCGCTAAACTCTTCGCGAGATCAGTTTGGCTTTGACCTGTTCGTCTGTTCGCGGTCGTATCGTTTCCGGACGTAATCAAACCTACACCGCGACCTTCATCACCAAGGTCTTTGTAGCGTGCACCAACGGGTCACTCGTATGAATTGAAAACGCGCACTGGCAAAATTAGCCCCAGGCAATAGGATGCGAGGAATCGGCGATGGTGTAATCAGTGACTGATCTTTTCAGTCATATTGAATGGCATCCTACTAAAGCCGTTGAACGTACCAGCTTCGCCGCGTGTGTATTCTGCCTTACAGTTTATTACACTAAACCGTCTTAAATGTTAAACTATAAACTATAAACGATCTCAGATGTTATATTGCAAGAGTCCGCTTATAAGAGACAACGCCACAAAATAGGGAGAGATTAATAAAATAAAAAATCGAAGTCTGGGAGAATCGAGGTCACGCACGCTGCGGCAGACGTCGTCCGCGACTTGGTCCGGGTTCGAAGCAGATATGAATTTGCTTCCCCCATCGTTACTGCGTGTGTGCGTGCGACTACACGGTGCATGCAGAGGCTTGCTTCTTCGATTGGTCACTGGTGCACGGGGCGGCTCGGGGTTAAAAATGAGCCTATTGATTCTTAACTGTCGGTGGCCGACATCGACCGTCCGGCGAGCAGGAGCTGTAGAACAAAGAGTGCGCGACGGCCATTCTGCTACGTCGCTTCTCGTTTGTTAGTCCCCTTCCCTTTACACGGGCACACACGCACCGCACGCGTTCCGTACGCGCTTTGTTTTCGTGGGGCTACATAGAGAAGAAAATAATTGAAGCACGACCGGTCAGGAGCGGCCGGTAGTGAATACGGCGTCTGTCTGTATACTGAGCGCGTAAACACCGCTCTGCGGACGGCGATGCGCATGGAGTTTCTCGTCGATGCACAATGCGGTCTCCCTTTTTAACGGTGGTCTATATATCCGCCCAGCTCTTTTTTTTTCTTCCCCTCTGCGTATAAACAGTCGCACGTACCCTTTTCGTTGGTGCTTTGCAATTGGGCTTGTATCTGACTATAGCGCCAGACCCGTGTCGGTGCACAAGTGGAGTGGTTCATAGCAAAGTTCCCTCACTCTTTGTCCCAGCTGGTGTGTATTTAATTATATATGGGCAGCCAGCGGCCATTTACGATGCTCGCAGTGTGCGCGGTATGCAGTCGCGATAATTGGGTCAAGTAATGCAGAGGCCACCGCCGCGACAACAGCCGCTCTGTACGAACTACGCTTCTGTTGCGCGAATTGCATACTCGACAGAAATTGAATTGATCAAATTTTCAGGGTCACAGCATGTACCTTGTGATTTCTTATAGGTGCGCGAAACAAATTTTTTAGGACTACGAATGTCTGTTTCTATTCGTTATATAACGGTCGGTTTGGTTGGACCTCACGGGCCTCTTGACGCAGCTGTTGGAAGAATAAAACAGCAAAGCCGTCTATGCTATGAGGCACACTACGCGCTATAAAAACAAACAAGGATGAAGCAAAGAGAAACTTTATAAAGTTTATGCAAATTTCTCCCCCCACAGATATTGTTGCATAAGGGCAGAGCTTAGAAGACAGGAGGGCTGTTTTTAAATAATCAAGTAATAATCAAGTGTGTGTGTGTGTGTGTGTGTGTGTGTGTGTGTGTGTGTGTGTGTGTGTGTGTGTGTGTGTGTGTGTGTTTGCGTGCGTGCATGCGTGTGTGCGTGCGCGCTCACGCTTTTATCGAAGAATGCCATTTCTACGCTACCAGACGCCCATGAATAGTGGTGGTGAGCTTGACAATTATTCGGCCATTTCACTTACGTACTATACCCCTTCTGTTTAGGGTGCGCACGTGGCTTGCAGATGTCAATGTTTCCTAAAGTAAAAGATGGCCTCCCCCTTCCCCTTAGTGAGGATTTATCACCACCATACAAAACAAAGAGAAGTAAAACGCGAAACAGAGCAGAAATGACAAGGACGAACGAGGACCAACATTACCAAGGAAATTATCTTCTAATGAAACCGTAGAGCACCCACTTTTATGCATACGCATTAAAGCATGGCACACACGACATTCAATTACCGTATACTTCAATGCATGCGCCCAATGCGTGTCATTGTTTTCTCTGCTTCTCTGTCTTCATTCTTCGTGTGTGTCCTTTCCCGAGTGCTGGGTAGCAAACTGAACGTATAGGGCTGGTCAAAAGTTCCCGGCCTGGAAACTTTTGAACCCCTGTACGTCCAGTGCCTCGCTGCTTTTCCTTTCAACTATCTCTCCTTCTCTCTATTCCTTACACTGAAGTTCACTTTCGGGGAGTGCATTTAGCATAAGATGAATCTAAAGCTGCCGTAAGAGCGCTCGTCTGGCCAATGGCATCTTGAGGAAGCGCCGGCCCAGCAAATGCTGCTATTCATCTCGTGACGCAACGTGACGCAATGCCACTGCTGTCTGATTGTCTTCGTGCCAGACGGTTGTCCCGTTCGCGATGTCCTCTCTTCGACGACCGCTTGCCGGTCGGTGTCCCGTCTAGGAACTTTTGTAACCGGTTTATCATGTCTTACTTTTCTCCCAAACTTTGTTCTCTCTCTATCTCTCTTAATCCATCCTTATCCCTTTCCCCATGCGCTACTGCGGAGGTGTCGCACTCTGATGCAGACAGTTGAGTGGTTCACTTTTCTTTTAATTTTTCCTATTTAAGAAATGTTACGCCTTTTTCCTCTCTCAAACCCAATTGCGACGCGATTGCCAACTTGGCCCGCCAGCGATCGCATATGGCTCTGCACTTGTCCGGCGCATCGCTGTACGCGGCTATTGACACCGCCGGGCGCGCGTGCATGCCGATATCGGGTCTCTCTCTCACTCGGGAGCTAGCATGGGAGGAGGGGGAGAGGCACGCCCCTGTTTCCCGTTTCCCAGGCCTCCGAGGCACGCAACCGTCTGGAGCATGGTCATGTTTCACCGGTGCAACCCGTGCTTCGCTGCGCTTTGAGCCTCGCCGCGCTCGCCGCGTGGTTATGCCAACGTGCGAGTGCAGTGCCACCAGAGGCTACTCGACTCTTCCGCGTGGAAGCCCGTACGTCAGCGAACAGTCCAACGCAGCAGCCGTCGCGGCTTGAACCCGAGAAGCGCGCCAGCGCGCGAAAACAACGCACGTGAGAGAGAACGTGTACGCATATACTTGGGCGTCGTTCTTCTGGGGTCGTTGCTCTCGCTCACGTTCATTGTGAGAACGGTGCAGCTGCCGGAGCTCCGAGGGAGAAGAAGTATGTGGGTCTAAAGTCCCGAGAGTTACGGACTGTTCCAGACGCGCGTATTAGTTAGCGACGAGTCGGAGTTACGCATGTATAGGCGATTGTGCCGACCACCTTGTACACGCCCATCGGTGTTCGCATTCGACGTCTACCGTATTTACGCAAAATTTCGTCTTCTGTTTTAACTGGGTTGCTGTGGTTTTCAATACCTCGACAACTCCATGTCTATATACGATTTGCCACGCTAAAAAGAAAGAGAGGGAAGAAAATATGGCCCGCAAACAAAATTGAGCTACAAAAAACATGCAGCAGAATGAAACACACAAATGAAATAGCATTTCAACGGACAGTTAGCTTTCAGGAGTTCACTTTGCAACAGAACATTCACACGCACACATTTCCGTGCAAGTTCCACACAAACATACGGACTGACACGTCACTTCCTGTACAGTGGCGCATAGCCTCTCATCAGCATTCTGGCGAAACAGCGCAGAGGATGGGACGAAGAATATACAGCACACAACGCTGGCTATCAACCAAGTTCTGCACATGTGAAGCGCGTATTTAGTTCAGAACCTACTACGAAGTATTTTAGTCATCCTACAGTCAGACGAATGAAATGACAATCTGTGCTATTACTGCGTACCTTTAGCGGCACACGCTTAAACTACAGGTGTACTTCTTCACAAGTGAATGAGGAAAAAAGGGGGTTTACGAGATATGGCGATTGGGAGAGACATTCACATATACGCTACTACGCCTGTTCACACCTACCTTCAATCACAAATCGTGTCGCCCAATAATTCAAGGAAGGCTGAACTGCCTACTTTGCCTGCCACAACTTATCTTGACATTGGAGTGAAGGCCACAGAGGTGGAGCCTCCACACATTGGTCTTGTTGCTCGAGTAGTGGGGCAGCTTGCCGATGGTTTCGGTTTCGGTCGCTCGTTTTGTTTACGCGTTTAATGTCACATTACGAGTAGTTTTTTTTTTCATTGGAGACCTCAACAGCGCGTTTGCGGCCGCACGCTGCCCCACTACGCCATGGACTACATGTTCGTTTTGGAAAACGCTTAGGGGTTATATACCGACTAATATACTGAGTATGTATATTAACTCGCCCCGCCGCGGTGGTCTAGTGGCTAAGGCACTCGGCTGCTGACCCGCAGGGCGCGGGTTCGAATCCCGGCTGCGGCGGCTGCATTTCCGATGGAGGCGGAAATGTTGTAGGCCCGTGTGCTCAGATTTGGGTGCACGTTAAAGAACCCCAGGTGGTCTAAATTTCCGGAGCCCTCCACTACGGCGTCTCTCATAATCATAGAGTGGTTTTGGGACGTTAAACCCCACATATCAATCAATGTATATTAACTCTAAGGGAAAACAAGTGTGTTGAAACGGTGGTGCTGTCTGAACAATAACTGCACTTTACCTATGGCTTACCGTTACTGCGCGAGTCTCACAATAAATAGAGCGCAAGTATTTCAGCAAAGCAAATAAGGAGATTACCAGTAACAGGGGACTACCTTTTTTTCTTTTGGCGCTGTAGTGGGCATGCGCTTCGGTCCTGCAGCTTCCACAGTGCCTTCAGGAAAGGTTGTCGCTGAGAATGGCGCTGGCAAAAAGAGGTGTTAAACCCCAATAACCACCCAACCTACCAGTCTTGTCGTGCGTGGCTTGCTTAGCGGGCGGCAACGCACGGCTGGGACAACGCTAACGATGCTCGGGAGAGAGATTTCTGGGTACACTTGACCGGATAAGCCCTTGTTAAGAAATATTTACCAGCCCGAAAAATAGGGAACCCACCTAAGGAGGGTTTTGTATATTTTGCACACTTTAATCTCGTATGAGCCAACTTGGCCAAGCGTCCGTTTTAGCTAAGCCATTCTGTCGCGACAACTCGACACCGCCGCAACAACAGCTGTCGTACTTTGGGTCTGCTATCTTATAGCAGTCTGTGGTGTGGGCCAGTAGACAGGGCTGTCCTAGTGACTTCCTGTTCGTTGCATTAAGCAAAGCACGGCATGGGAAAAGCGAGTGGGCGTGACATCATACGACGCGGCAGCCGATTCCCATGGCAGTAACAGCCGCGTCAGTTATCAGCGCGTCGTATACGACTATATATACATGCGCTGCCTTCGCTTCGAGAGAACACGGCGGGCCCCGAAAGCGCGACAGCTTCTCGTCGATATGCGCGTGGGTGTCCACTTAAGCTGCCCCTATAAATCAGCCCATCGGGCTTGCGGAGTGGCCGAGTGACGTCACAGATAGGAAAAGGAAGTTGCGTTCACAGGATCTAGTTTCAATCGCTGCGACTAACCGAGCGTGATACACGAAGACATTCAAACTAGGCACATACATGGCGTAATGACTGTACGAGTGTTACGTCCCAAAATCTCGATACGATTACGAGAATCGCCGCGTGGAGAAGGGCTCCGGAAGTTTCGACCACTTGTGGTTCTTTAACGCGCAACTAAATCTAAGCAAGAGGGCCTCTATAATTTTTTTTTGCCGCTGTCGAAATGCGGCCGCCGCTGCCGGCAGTAAATCCGGTGACATTATGGTCAGCAGCCAAGCACCTTAACAACTAGACCACCGCGATGAGAAAACAGGAGATTTTGCTGAAAGAGGCAGGCTGAGGAACAAGTGAAATGGGAATCAAAAACATATCTATATAAACCAGACCTGCAAATTCTAACCAGAAAAGCACAACCGTTGTTGGCATTTCAGCAATAAAGGTCGCAACGAAAGAACACATCAGTCTGCACTACCACTAAAGCAGTTTGTAAGTGTAGAAGGGTTGCCACAGCAGTCACGCCTTTATGAACATGAAAAATGTATACCACAACTTTACCAATCAATGTCAGAAAAAAAACGACTAGTTCAACGCGATCGACGTTAATTCAACTCGTCACGGGACTTCGCATCAAGGACGAAAAATCGGCAAGACGGAGTGTACTGTCGTGGCATATTTCAGCATTTTCTATACAAACCGTCACCCATTACTGCGCTGCGACAAAAACGTGCTATTCACTGTGCAAAGCTACAGCAACGCGTACAACGCAAAACACCAGTTTGGCATGCAGGAGGGGTGAAAGGAGGGATGGCTTCATTTAGACATAATTAGCGCAGACGCCACACTTCTTCGGATGAGCGGATCGATATACGAGGCGCATGTCATTATCGTCAGTATATACGCGCTGTTCTGAAAGTCGAGCCAAACTTACGTCTTTGTTACTTCATTCTTAATAACTATTTCGAGTAACGAAGAAAAGAAAAAGGTCAGGCCTGCCCATCGAAATGGTTCGGGTAATTTTTCACGGCATGGGACCGAGTCGCATTTATTTCCGGCAGTTTTTCGCCCCATTTAATCCGCCGTGTTGCTCGAACAGCAATCGAGCTTCGCTGCGGTTTCAGCGCAAAAGAGAGCGCCGTCCGTGCCGTGGCGCAGGCAGCGTCGGCAGCATCGGCAGCGTCATCGTCGTCGGCGCTCGAGAGTGCAACGCCAAACCACAGCCAGCCGGTTTGTACGAGAAGCGACCTAAACTCAGTTCACTCGATTTGTTTACACAAAAGTGAATGCCGCTGGCTGTAGGGACGCTCAGAAGACGGCCAGCACTCGAATTTCCGAAACTGCAGGGGCGCACAGTATACACTGCCCTTATATATGGCCGCTTTGTTGAGAGGGAAACAGAACGGGCATTTCGGGAAACAGAGAGCGTAGAAAATGAAAAAAAGAATAATAAAAGAAACGTTCGATAACAATACTGCTCCACTCGTTTCATCCAGAACAACAATTTTCTTGGGCTCCGTTAGCTTATAATTTCCTTTTGATCCTCGAGTATTGAAATTCAAAGGCCCGTGCATCGTAAATTGTGTTTTCGTACCGGCTAGATTGTACGGTTCTGAGCGCGCGCTGAATAAATAAACGTTTACGATAGATTTTATTGACCGTAGAGAAAAATAATATGGACGCGTAGCTATAACTTGGACTGTTTTCGGGTTGAACGCCAAGACGATAGTTATAGCGCGAGAACAGAACGACGACACAAAGACAAGAAGGACACGAAGGACACGAGCGCTCGCGTCCTTCGTGTCCTTCTTGTCTCTGTGTCGTCGTTCTGTTCTCGCGCTATAACTATCGTCATGTCATACCAACTAGCGCAAGCTGCCACACTTGAACGCCGACTTGAGAACATGTTTAAGTGTATAAAAGAAATGACTGAAAGGTACGCTGAGTCGATTTGCACACGGGACGACGACTACGCTATCAGCGTAGAGATCTACGGTGGTTTTGAGCGGTAAAACCCGAAATATCATGATTATAACGATGCCAATGCTCTTCTGCATTCGGTCATTCCAGCGACGCAGGCGGCGCCATGTAGCGGTGTTCCGAAGCTCTCACACGGTGATGAAACTGCGACGCAGTTTGGTCTCTCAGTAATCATAAACCAATGAACGCGCCTTCACGCTCTGCGACGCTGACGTAAACTCTCGCGACATTGTCGTCTCGTCCGCCATTTCGACCTTCCGCTGCGCCGCCTACAGTCGCTGGAATGGTCGAATACAGTAATACCTTGCGCGCGACCGGTGCTGTGCTTGACACTTTTGAATCTCTTGCCATTAAACAGAATTTTCATGCCAGTAAGGACATCTTTGTTGAAGGAGATGACATACAAGATATTTGTATCGAAAAAATTCCCCGAAAGAGTTCGCCAATTTATGGGTGCTACTATAGGGCCACGTACTGGTGAAAAATGGTGAAACCAGTGCCAACTTTCACACGGCATTGTCATTATGCACTATGTATACATAGATATGCGCGTTACTCCACTCATTATACGCTGCGCAGTATCAGAGAGCCTTTTCCCGTCACAGATTTTCGAGTATCTGCACAGTTTGCGTCACGGCGCACCAGGCTGTGATCGATGCCTCATCACCCATTGATCTCATCATTCGTTTTTCATTTACGCGACATTCTTATGCCGTAACGTAAGCCCTGAAAACAAACTCCTACGTGCAGATATACAGACACCCACGCCATCTATGCGCTCTTGACGAGCTCGGGGAAAATGTTACGCACTTAGTGAGAAGTGACCATATGCAGGGCGATGATGCGAATAAGCATGACTATACGGCATTTAGGACGAGGCAGTTAGGATAGACCAAATTTGCTAGGGCCCAAGATGGGTACGTGCGAACATTGGGCTCCTGGAAGATCGACGCTCGGGTTACGTGAACAATTATATATTGCAGCTCCAAGTCTGGTTGTGCGAATGTTTGGGTGTATGTGCGCATTTGTCTACTTTTCCTATTTTGACCATTTCATGACTTTCACTGTCATGACGCAGAAAAAAAGAAAAGTTGCTGGCATTCCAAGGAGGCTCTAAGTTCTCTTTTAAGAGGTTTATTGACAAAAATGAAAATCATAATTATTAATTCTCGACGATCGATCCGAGTCCCGTGCGCGCAATTAGAGTCGCACGGCTGATATGGCACACGTATGCAGTAAAAGTGACACGAGAACACAAAAAAACTTGACTTTGTCTAGCTATCTATACCCTGATGAAGTCCTACTCAAGTTATCGCATAGTTGCATGTAATTTTGATACTGCAGAAAAAAAAAGTTCAACAACTATTTTTTCATCTACGCACTCCGATGGCATTCACACGTTCGCGGTGAAAAACAGTGCAGACAATGAGTCTAGAATAATAATACTTGCAAGGAATCGTGCGCCCCTGAACGGCATTATGATAATGCATGAGGGACGCCGTAGCGGGGGGCTCCCAAAAATTTTGTCCACCTTGGGTTCTGATAAGAAGTACACGGGCCTCAAGCATTCGCCTCCATCGAATTGCGTTATGCCGGGGCCAGCATTCGATCCTGCGACCTTAGGGCTAGCAAATTATCATAGTTTAGCGCAAACATGTATAGCAGAGTCACTCAAACACACGAACACAAGCTATGTGTTTTTGTGTTTCCGTGTCCCTGTTTTGTGTGCTCGCGCTATGACATGATTATTAGCAACTGCTCCAACTAGCCCAAGAACAAGCCGTCCTGCAAAATAGTTCGGTCTAGCAATCCAGCACAACAATAACCACTGGACAACTAACTGCAGTGGGGTTAGGATTTAGAAGGAAAAGGCGGGAGGAGAGCCAACATTGGGAGCTTTCTTGTGCAGCTGTAGGTACTCTGTTATCGCAACGAAGCCGGCTAAACGGGATGAATCATTTAGACCGGCGCATTTATAAAACTGTTCTCGGGCAACGCGGGTGCCAGCTGTTTCAGCGAGACTGTATAGGTACGATTGCAGTTAGTTAAACTACTCATGCCATAAATCTGTACTAGCTAGACAATCTTTCGTCTCCTAGACTCTACGCTAGTACTCACAGTGGCGTGTGCCTTCTGCTCAGTGTAGCGCTGTTGAATAACACGAAGTCATTGTTCACTGGATTATGTTGGGACTGCTCCAAACTTTCTCAGGTGGCATTGAAACCATGCTGTGAGGAATACGTTTGCTGTCGGCGCTTGGTTGGCTGCCCCGTTGGTCGTTTGAGAAGTATTAGCAGTGCAGTTTGTGCACATATAGTATCGTTTCATTTGCCCTGAACTTTTAGATAACATATTTGTTTCTTGGAAAGCGACTGCGAAAGTTATAGCAGCTTAATTAACAACGAAGCTCAAAATGTTTCTCTTCACCTTCAAAAGCTGCTACACACGAAGAAGGAACTTACAACACGCATAAAAAAATCTGGTACATCAAATTTTTTGTCTTGTTGTGCGTGCGCTGTTTGAAAATGTAAAAGCTAAACCAACCAGACCAAATTGCTGCGGTGCTCTAATTTCACTTCATTCGCTGTTAGCGACCCCCTTCTCTGTGTGTGTGTGTGTGTGTGTGTGTGTGTGTCTCGCAGACATAAGTACTCTTCGACTGGAGAGAGAGGAAAAAAACTTTATTTACTACAATACCAAAAACTCCTGTGAGTCCTCTATTCCGTGGAAACTATAGATTGCCTTTGCCGTATCTTCGATGGCCCGGTCCTTTAGCCACTTTTGTCAGTCGAGATCCGGGTTGAGCCCTACACAAGATCCCCTTGAAGATACTGTCTAAGGCAGGTGCCAACATTTCAGCTGGTGGTGGTGGTAGTGGTTAGAAGAGGAAGAAGGCGCCTAATTTATGCAGCCCGGTAGGGAGCACGGCGCAGCATTTTTAGCTGAGTGCAGATATCAGTACCAAGCAGCCAATACCAACGCCCACCTATGGCTAGGTGAGGACAAAAAACGTGCACATTCCACTATACACGCTCAGTGTACCAATAACAAGAAAGAAAGGCATGACGCTTTTACGATACGGACTCTCTGACGGAACACTGCTATCAGGGTGAGCAAGCTGGCATGCCCCGTTCAGGCGCGTAGCCAGAAATTTTTTTCCCGGAGAGGGGGGCAACATTTTGATTTCGGGAGGGGCACCCCCTTAGACGGCCATTTTTTGCTCTCTATGCCATGGCGAAAAAAATTTCGGGGGGGGGGGGGACACGTGCCCGGTGTGGACGCCCCTGGCCCTTGTGTCTTGGAGCTACTGTATAAAGTGGCAAGACGATAATACTTGACATATTGACAGTTATAAACTGTCGAATCAAACGTTTTCTGAACCGATCTACAACTTTCATGTCAGAATTTTTTGCCCAGCTTGGTTGCTTTAGAAGTTGGCCTGCATTCCAATGTGTAATGTACCTTACACGTTAAATTCGTGGCGGTTCCTTAATGCTTCGCAAAATTGCCTGCTCAAAAAGTTCAAATATAGATGTAAGGAAATCTCGCATACATCATAACACGCACGAAGTGTGCAACCAAAGTCTTGAAGATTTCGGTACACGTCAGCGTGGCCTGTAGGGCATTTCATTGTACAGCATGTAGTTGGAATTCTTATCAGCAGCAGCGATGCTTTTAAATGAGTTTGACCGAAGTTTACACGTAATATACCGATCGTCCACCCTCACCATTCGTGCCGCGGGTGGTTCACCCCTCATGCAACGCCTATACGGCTGGCCGGGGATTTATAAGATTCGACGTTTTTACCCTCCCTTCATTTGGAGGCTCGTCTTGTGAAGGCGCGCACGCATGTATGAACTTTCTTGGGCATCCTTTATTCACTCACAGCGCACGAGAAGATGCCCGGCAAGTTCCGATCAAATGATCGCGCCCCACGAAGCGGAAGAACAGGCATTCATGGAGCCGCAAAGCCTGTACAGTCCCGCGTCTTTGCATCTGTGCGCACGAAAGAACGCGAACTCGCACGCACAAACAGAGTACTTTGAAGCGTTTCATTAGCGTCAGGAATGCCTCCTCATTAGGGGTTGAAGAGCGCGTGCCCCCAACTCCCACGCAAGGCCACCGTGCAGGCAATACGTGCGATGCTCTCGAAGGCCGCGTTTCCCCAAATTTTCGAGGAACCAGGAAGAATTGTTGAGAAAGAGCGGGAAAGTCCCGCCATGCACCTTAGGAATGGGCCTTCGAAATGGGCTTCCTGAATTAACGAGCGACAGCCCTTAGACTGCACTGGCAGATGCTGAAGAATAGTGCGACTATCGAGTATCTTGAAGAATAAGAGCTGCATCTTCAAGAAACGTTTATGTACGTACAGCCACGGTAGTCACGTGGTAGTGCAGATGGTTGGAGCACGGTCGTTACGCTGTGAGGAACTACTATAGATTAACTTCTTTGTTTGTTTGTTTTTTGCTGTTGGTGTGTGTGGGGGGGGGAGGCTGGTACGGAGACGAATAGCCAGGCTGGAAGAAGACCGAAAATCACCAAATCACCGATGAACGACGAGTGATAGAGAAATTAACTGCCTGTGATTCGCTCGATTCCAGATTGTAGAACGTATACGCCTGAATACATGCAACTTCACGAGTGGTATAGATGTTACGCAAGCACCTATTCATTCTGTGCAGAATCGACACGTATACATACGATCCATTATAATACGAAAGAATGAGTGGGAAAGAAAGAGTACAAATTAAAACGTGTAGGTGTCGGTCAGCCTTGTTTTTAGCAAGCAGAGATCGCATCCACCTGGTTGTACCTTAACCTATGTGCATGCAGATTGCGAAACAAGACGGAGTTGAATGGAAAGCGTTAGAGTACAAATAAATTTACGTGTTCCGAGACCATGCAGCGAAGGAAGTACCTCAACTTCATTATATCAAAAACACAACGCTTGACTTTTTTCATTGTCAAGTCCGAGATGATGGTCGCATCGGATAGGAAACGCCTCAATAAACGACCCGTCTTATAGCAAATCATCTTTAGCACCCTCCCTGTTTCGACTCACGCTCGACGTTCGTATAGTTAATTCATCATTCCTTATAAGCGCGTCATCTCCTCAGCGAGAAAGCGCCCTAGTCTCTCCCCTAACCGAGTATATAATTGCGCCGTTCCAATCTAGGTCGTCGTATATATACGATTTCGCGCTATCAGCGTCGCACAGTTCCGAGGCGTTAAAACCGCGTGTGACCCCGTTTCGCACATCCTACAGGCGCACACCCTATCGCCATCCCACCGCACGGCATTTCGACCCCCACACCCTTCGTTTCTCCCGCCATCGTCACGCAGTCTTTAAGTGCGCATCTCGTACTGCTCTCGAAAACAATCGGGAAGTCGAAGGGGGAGGAAGCGAGATCGTCGCATCGCTATTATACCACACGGCGAACGCGACCCCTTCGCGTTTCCTTTCCCTGCCACCCTTTCCCACCGAAGGGAACCGCGGAAACACAATTGAGGAAGAGGGAGGATGGAGAGCAACTCCGTGGGGACGAGCGCTTTTGCGAAAACCCGGCGGAAATTAATTGTGATTCCGGAGGCGTGGCGGCCGTCCGAGATCATTGTCGATCGCCGAGTCACTAATGGAACACGCACATTCTAACGGAGGTGTTGGTAGTTTGGGGGTAGAGGGGACGGAAGGCAGGATCAGTTTAACGGCAGCGGGAGAAGATGGTGGTGTGCAGGATTATTTAACGGAGGTCTCAGACGCTCTAAGTTGATTTCGGCTCGACAATCTTCCATCTTTTTTTTGTTGTTCTAGAGGTAACCTCGAAGTAAACATTTTTCTTACCTCGTTCTTGTTGTCTCCGTTCTATTTTTATTTCCCGAGTGTAATTACCTTCTGTCAGTGTTCGGTGCAAGTAAACGTGTAAACGTAGAAGTGCACGCTGAGTGATTGAAATGCAGTGCTATGCACAACGCGCCTTGCTTTCTTTCCGTGCCGAAAGCAAAGTGCGCTCAGCAGCCTGTAAATAGCAGATTCCTTGCTTCAATAAATCAGAGTGCAGCCAAGGCGAATGTACAGCCGCTGTCACGTCAGTGTATAGAGGGCGCGAGCAGCCGAAGGACGGACGGACGGACGGACGGACGGACGGACGGATGGATGGATGGATGGATGGATGGATGGATGGATGGATGGATGGATGGATGGATGGATGGATGGATGGATGGATGGATGGATGGAGGGACGGATGGATGGATGGATGGATGGATGGATGGATGGATGGATGGATGGATGGATGGATGGATGGATGGATGGATGGATGGATGGATGGATGGACGAACGGATCCGGCTGTGTCCTTTGGATCGGGCAGGGGCTCACGCCACTTAGCCATAAAGTGTGAGTACAGTGTACTAAAACACTGTAGTGTGAGGCTGTCATGCTGTGGGCTCTTGTAAGATCAAGGGGCTTTAGGTTAGATGAATGGATGGGTGGATATGGCTGTACCCTTTAGATCGGGCGATGGCTAGTGCCACCAAGCCGTAATACTTAATGAACCAAAAACTAGATTTATTTTTTTTCTTTAAAAAGTGAGTTTGAGGATTCGTACTTTGCAGTGAACGGTTTAATTTACACTCGTGCCTTGACTTTAGCCACCAATCAGATAACCTTCTTCTAGTTAAGTCTACCCGCTTAAAGTCTATTTTGCCCTCCCGGTCCCTAAACCCCAGTGCTTGCTGAGTGGGGCGACCCCTTGCGGCAGTTGCGGGCTTTGACGTGGTTAGCCTGACTACTAGTCCGGCCATACTCTTGACACGCAACGTCCGAGGCTGAAACTTCCTCAAGGGGTCGCCCCGCAGAGCATGAACCGGCTGCTCACGCACCATACACACCGACGGGGCCGTGGCTGTACATCTCTATGCTCACTGTGAACACCCTCAGGTTCGCGAGCGCATGCAAATTTTGTTCTTTTTCGCCTTTTTCCTACTTGGTTACTATAATTTTATGGAATCTCAAAGATTAATGATCAACATAATTTCTAACACCTTGCTTCTTCATCTCACCATGACGAAACGATCGTTAATATGGAGGATTGATGACAAAAGTGTAAATCTCGCAACGAAGTCACAGGAGTCAACCTATCCACGACAACATATGGCAACACATATAGACATGTCTCTTCGGTTCCCGTCTAAAGTCAATTGAAAAATTGTCAGCATGCGCTTCACCGGCTGGCCATGTGCACTCGCGCTTCGCTAGTTTAATGATGATGATAATATGTGGAGTCTAACGTCCCAAAACCACCATATTATTATGACAGACGCCGTAGTAGAGGGTTCTGGAAATTTCGACCACATGGGGTTCTTTAACGTGCACCCAAATCTGAGCATACGGGCCTACAGCATTATCGCCTCCATCGAAAATGCAGCCGCCGCAGCCGGGATTCGAACCCGCGAATCCTGTGGGTCAGCATCCGAGTACCTTAGCCACTAAACCACCGCGGCGTGGCATGCTTCGCGAGTTTCCTCATCTCGTTCTATATTTCTTTTATTTGGCTTTCTTGTAACGACTTATGCCACGGGGGGCAGACTAGATGCATATATATATATATATATATATATATATATATATATATATTGCCGCTGAGGCTTTCTTTAGGCTTTCTACCAAGGGAATCAGCAAGCCGATAAGGGAGCGTCTGCAACGTTGTGCGCCTGCACGTGCTTCCTGTGCAGCAGGTTGAATTGGCTACGAAAATTTACAGTTTGGTGCCATGACTATTTTTTTTTATTTTTAAATCTCTGATTTTAATATTTCGGAATGATCTTATTCAATCATCAATAGTAAGAACTCTGCTCACAATACCACTCTGGTTTCATTTGGCTATAAATTTGGCGATTATATTAAATGACTTGGCTACTTTTCCTACTTTTGGCTTGAGTTCTGGCGCCTTTTCAAGTCTACCCAATGGGAACCCTGCTCCTGAAGCACCGCGATGCGTGCTCCTCGTGCGCGGGATCGAGCTGACCTGCGAAGGGCCAGAAAAATGTGTTCGGGAAGAGATGCTTGTGTTTAATGCTTTAGCGGACTCTTTAATTTATTCATGCACTTTTTCTAGGCTCAAATTTATCTATATATTAAAATCAGTGTTTGTGCGACTCCTTTTTCAATACGTTACAATGTGTATGTTATGACGGCTCCCTTTTTTTCGCATTGCCTCTTAAGATGGCCTATTAAAAATAGCAGGCAACGAGGAGACCTCGAGTTTGTGGAAACAAACATTCACTATAAATAAATAAATATGAACAATTATAAGATAGTAATGGAGAAGACGCGCTGCTCTGAACGTCTCACCTAGTTGTACTGCGGTGAAGTTGGACACATTGGCGCGTGGCACGCAAGGAGCAATGAAGAAAAACCGGATGACGAATTCATTAAATTTATGTCTGTAAATTATCCTTGCCATTGACCGGCCGGCCGGCTTTAGTAATGGTATGCCCAGCATCGGGATTGGTTGGAAGCTTTGTCGCAAATAGTTATATCGTGAATTGTTTTCTCTCTCCCGACAGGATACCTTTTTCTCACTCAAATGGCTAGTGATGAAAGGTCTCTGACGGATTCCCAAAAGTCATTCTCGTGAAACCCTTGGCAGTGATTGTGTCTGCGTTAAATGTTTCTTCATCGCTCAGGTGTGCATGGTGGTGAAAAGCGACGTTGGATCTGTCACTTTGCAGTACATATGTATTCTTCCACAATACGAACTTGAAGAAGGAATGATTACGCGGAACCTGCAGAGTCATTATCACGCTGTAAACTCCGGATAATAATAATAATAATAATAGTAATAATAATAATAATAATAATAATAATAATAGTAATAATAATAATAATAATAATAATGTTATATTATTATTATTATATTATTATTATTATTATTATTATTATTATTATTATTATTATTATTATTATTATTATTATTATTATTATTATTATTATTATTATTATTATTATTATTATTATTTTAACGCTACGATGAAGAAGAAGCGTCGAAAGGTCCTGAATTTGCTAAACAGTATTAACGGAGCAGCCGCCACGCTTCGGGACTTGAGGAGCACTGATTCCCTTAATCACGAGCACGTGGCAAGTTTTTTTCGATATCCAAGTCAACGCCGTAGCTGTGGACGCTTACTGTCAAAACCCGCTTGTGGTAGTGAACGAAGCCGAGCAACAACCGTGAGGGCCGACGTTCGGAACGCCGAGCCGTTCTGTGTAGGGACTTACAGACATCTTTGTGTTAAATAGGGGTAGCCGCCGTCGACATACTGAGGTGTTTGTAGCCACGTCATAGGGCGTGGCCCAGCTTAAAGCTCGCCACCAACCTCCATGACCACATCAAAGCTGCCACAGGAGCTGCGAAATTGCCTCCGAGCGTAGCGAGGCTCCCCGACGCGCTGCGCTCGGAGGCAGCTTCGCTGCTGCTCTGCCAGTTGTCAGGTGATCAGAAAGGGCGGTGGCAAGCTCTGGGCTGGGCGGAGCCTATACGTGTTACTACGTCACTACAAGCGCTTCAGTATAGCGACGGCGCCTATCCCTGTTTACAAACATGGAGTAGGTCGATGCGAAAGTATGACGAGAGCAAGTTCCATCATCGGCTCGTGACATTGCGATGGCAAACGTTTTGTTTGTGTGAATATATGTAAACGTTTCTGTTGAATGAGTATTCCTTTGTACGGAAGAAGAGGAACTCGCTGCGCGAATGTTTTTCTACATATGTAAATATACATGTTTTCCCTACTTGATTGATTGATTGATTTGTGGGGTTTAACGTCCCAAAACCACCATATGATTATGAGAGACGCCGTAGTGGAGGACTCCGGAAATTTTGACCACCTGGGGTTCTTTAAAGTGCACCCAAGTCTGAGCACACGGGCCTACGACATTTTCGCCTCCATCGGATTTGCAGCCGCCGCAGCCGGGATTTGAACCCGCGACCTGCGGGTCAACAGCCGAGTACCTTAGCCACTAGACCACCACGGCGGGGCGTTTTCCCTACTTCGCCACCACAACCATTATGCAAGTGGGTTAGCCGACGCCAAAAATTATTACCAGGCGCTCGTATATATATATATATATATATATATATATATATATATATATATATATATATGCATTTATTAATGCTGATAGAAACAAGTTTCTGGATAGCTTGCTGAAATATTTTTCGTTATACCCGCGGACTGCTTATCACTGTCACAGCTCCAATCGTAGCACAATATAAAGAAATAGTATTTCATTTCCCCTAGAAAATCTCTCGCGGAACTTCAATCAACATCTTAATTATTGTCATGGGCTTATCGTTATTCATCATTAGCGGCTGAGAAAATTTGATAGAGAGATATCATAAACAAGCACTGATGCCTAATGAGAACAGAAATAAATAACCCGGGTAGTTTTATAGTAATGAAGGAGAAGAAGAGGAATAGCGGGGGATACAATTCAACGACGCTCACGCACAAGAGCCATCGTGAACAAGAAGCGCCTGTAATGGATCTTTCTGATGGAAATCGCGCCCCCTTTTTTAGGTGCACTCTTACCGCATAGTGTGTGCTTGATGTGTGCCGACTGAAGCTGGTGCGTCGATAAACCAATAGAGCGCTGCGGCAGTAGAGGAACTGCATGCGCGGGTGAATCTCGTTGCTGAGGCTGCCCATATTTCAGTTTGCGTTTTCACTTTATCTTGTTTTATTACGTCGACTGCTTTACTTTCATATTTATGACGTTTTCGTTCGCTTCCCCCGGTGCTGCCAGAATACGATCGTTCTTTGCTTCACCAGATACACGGCGTTTCAGTTATTCCAGAAAACGTTTCTCATCTTCAATGTCGCATCGATTTGTGCCGAGCAAATCTCAAGTACATCCTCGTGGAGACCACAGGGGACCAAAAGGGGAAGGAAACTGGAGGTCGAAGGTTTGGGGGGGGGGGGTACAGGCGGGCACTTTTTTCCTGGGGCTGAGCGATAAGCAGTGTGCCTCTGCTGATTTTCTTCCATTTTCCCCATTTAGAACTCAGGATCTTTTGAAGTTCAGCAGTACGTTCCTATTGGATACCAGGCGAACTCTTCTCAGCTTATCGCCTTTTAAAGTGTGAGCAACTGGGTCCGAATCGAAGTGTGATTACGCCGAGTCACTGTCATGATACATTATAGCGCATTAACGACGGCTTGTTCTACAAGTTAGGCACGCTGGGCATTAATGAAATGCGTGCGATGAATCCTGATAAGCAAGTGACAACTGACGACAGAATGTTTTAAACGAATACAGGAAAAACGTGTTGCGTCTGTGTTCATCTATTCATTTGTATTGCGCTGTTTTTTGTACTACTTAAGATACTGTTAATATCACAATATCAGCTTACCCAATGTTCAACTCCTTCGTAGTGGTAACTGGACCAGTCAATAAGTACATGCGTAAGTGCAGCCCCTATATCTCCTTTAATGACACCTTTGCAGCCCAGTGCAGGGCAAAAAACCTTTATTGTCAGCTCCCTTTGTCTTTCTCTCTATCTCTGAATCAGCGGCTACTTTACATGATAAGGAATTTCACTGGATATATTATTCGCATGCAGAACGCAACCTCCACTTTCTCAACGTGTTCTGAGTCAGTTGCTACAGAACGTGCATATGTTTTGTAATAATATTACGTGACTTTCTCCTTCTTTTCTTCTATTCTCTTCAGTCGATTGATATGCATGGACTTCCTATGGCTGCATCTTTCATTGCGAAAAAAAGCGTTGCGATTTGCCTGTCCGGCGTGGACAACGTGACCGGCAAACGTGTTTGTAAACAGTGGTAGGCGCAGTGGACATATACTGAGGCGCTTGAAATGTCCGCGTGGCCCCGCCGCGGTGGTTTAGTCGCGAAGGTACTCGGCTGCTGACCGGCAGGTTGCGGAATCGAATCCCAGCTGCGGCGGCTACATTTACGATGGGGACGGAAATGTTGTAGGGCCGCCTGCCCAGATTAAGGGTGCACGTTAAAGAACCCCAGGTGGTCTAAATTTCCGGAACCCTCCACTAAAGTTTCTCTCATAATCATAAGGTGGTTTGGGACGAACGTTAAACCCCACATTTCAATCAATCAATCGAGACGTACGCGCGGGAAACTCCTCACACGCTCTGATCGGAGGCAGCTAGAGTGACACATTTGCAGCAGCTGTGCCAGTTGTCAAGTGACCATAGAGGGTGTTAACGAGGCAGCTTGCCTAGCTTGCCCGATTTAACGCGTCCGGGCAAGTGGATCACACCTTGAATTCACCGTAGTTTCTGTTGTTGATACTCTGGGGTTGAGCGCCGCCTCCGGATACTAATAAAGTTCTTTGCCTGCCTGCAGTACTTGTCCCGAACTCTTGTTGGAGCATGCCAAGTGGATTCATATGTGATTCTTATGTGATTCCTAAAGAGAAAACAAGAGAAAAGTGAGCCCCGTAACTGTCTGAATCAGAGTGCGACACTTGAACAGTAGCTCACGAGGTATGGGGGTGAGGAGGGATTAAGAGGATGGGATTAAAAGGTAAAGAGATAGAGAAAGGAGAGAGCGAGGCGCAGGGACACCGAACGACAGAAAACGATGGAAGTAAATAGGAGATAGGAAAGATGGAGACGGTCGTAGGAGACCGACCACGGGGCACCCCTCAGCGAGAGCTCTTGTCGGCGGCGGCAGGAGGTGGCGTTGGGCGAGCCAGTCGGCCAGAGCTGCGCTGTCGTCCGAGATCGCGGGGGCAACACCGGTCGGCACGAAATCCAGAGAGCGAGTCTCCACCCAAGTCGGCACTTGGCAGCACGTGGGTTCATCGCGCGTCTGCATAATTTTGTTCCCCGACGCCATCACGTGATATCTGAAAGAGTGTAAGGGGGAGAAACCACCGCCTCTTACACAGCCACTTAAGTAGGGCCGAACACGCTAGTGCGTGCTAGAGAGTTCTGACTAGGATACAACGCGTTCGTTCATCGCGCGTCTTCAGAATCTCGTTCCCAGCCAGTTTGGGCCAGTAAGTGTGGTGACGCCGCACGCCACCGGATTTACCTCTACCATAAACTGCTTCGTATCTAAATCTTCTTGAATTGATTGATTTGTGGGGTATAACGTCCCAAAACCACTATATGATTATGAGAGACGCCGTAGCGGAGGGCTCCGGAAATTTTGACCACCTGGGGTTCTTTTAATGTGCACCCCAAATCTGAACACACGGGCCTACAACATTTCCGCCTCCATCGGAAATGCAGCCGCCCGCGACGTGCGGGTCAGGAGCCGAGTACCATAGCCACTAGACCACCGCGGCGGGGCTATCTAAATCTTCTTGAAGCGGAGATCGTTCACTCACGTCTGTCTGAGGATGAAGCACCGTTCGGAAGAAACCTTGCTAAAAAACTACAGCCTATCCCCGGAGTGAATGATGAGTAGAGTATAGCTTCGGAGGGATTTATCAGTAAACCGTAAACCCTCTGTCTGTCTGTCTGTCTGTCTGTCTGTCTGTCTGTCTGTCTGTCTGTCTGTCTGTCTGTCTGTCTGTCTGTCTGTCTGTCTGTCTGTGTCCGTCCGTCCGTCCATCCGTCCGTACACTCGTCCGTCCGTTCATCCGCACCTGCTGAGTGAGTCATATAATTAGGCGGTCACGTACCAAAAGAAACATGCATGTAAACACCCACGGCTTAAGGAGCTCCGCCCCTAAAAAACCTTCAGTTAGGTGCAATAGGTGTTCGGCTGATAACCATGTTTAAGACAAATTTTGAACACTTTGTGTATTAATAGTTTCGACCCACTTAGGTGAGTTTCCGCGTACTCGGTGCGCTAGTTTCGGTTTCTCTGGCATCGTGGTCTGGAAAATTGATGATGGATCTCTGAAGCCACGGCTTGGTACCGAGGAGAGCGTAGGAGACGAGAGAGAGGGAGAGGGGATGTGCTGTGGGGGAAGGGGGGGCGTTGGACGCCGCAAGATAGAGGGGCACAGCCCTCGGCATAAGATGATCTTAAAAAAAAAACTATTAGCAGCCGTCCCAGAAAAAAGTGTCAACAATTTCGAGTACTTTCTTATTATGGGAGAGCAGTCAGCCGTCAAGATACGCCTAAAATTTGCCGAAGCCTGTGTTTGGAATAAATGGTGAATACTTTAGAGCATGTAGTGTTTAGAATATTTCTTTGGAGATTTGGAGTACGATGTACTCTACTACGGGAGATCAATAAGCTGTCCCAGTTTCAATGCCTCACAACGAAATCAGAGGGGGGGGGGGGGAGGTGTTTAGAAGAAGTGTTTAACGACTTCGAGTACATTGTACTGAAATATAGGACAGCTGCGAACCATCCCTATACAAGGTGGCATAGAACCTTGTAAGGATTGGGTTTATAACCACGATCCATAAATGCGTATAGCCCTTTTCTTACACAAGCATGCTGACCTCCATTGGCAATTCATTGTAATCAAACGTGAAAGAGATGTGTTACAGATTACCGGTCAATCTGAAATACGAGTGTCTGTTTGAATATTTTGATAATATATAAAAAGTATGAACTTTGCAACAAAATCTAAGGCATTTGGAAGCAATTCTTAGCAAACAATCTCATGCATCATCTTTCTCTAGAGCCTGCGAGTGAGAAAATGTATGTGAACAACGCAAGCGTGAAGTGAAATTGCAAGAATTAGTTCCAAGTTGACCGGAGTTCAAACGCAAAAGAGCGACGTGCACTACATTCTACAAACCATGTCCGGTGCAAGACTGCAGATTTTTGAGGCTCCCGCACTATCCCCAAAGCGTATAGCCGCTTCGAACAGGATTGGCGGGCAACACATACAAAATTTAAACGGGCGTATTAGATAAAGAGAGAAAATATACAGTATTGTTTTATACTCAGGGGAGGTTTTACAGGTTTTGTGCTTATCCGAAGGTTATAGGTTTGGCTCTTACCTGCGGCTAGTTGATTACCCCACCCCCTTTGATTCATCTCTATTAGGTCATAATAAGCACTTACTACCGTTAGAACAATCAAGCTGTGTTCCTACCGCATTACTCAGTTTCATTGTACGTATGTTTCTTTAGGTTTTTGCTAGCTGATGATTTTCGCTAAAATTATGTCCACCGCCGAGGTTTCCTCCCAAAAAGTGATTATGCCATGTGCTTATACTGCTCGTAATTTTTTCTTACCAAAAATCCGCCTTTTTTGTGTCAACAAGGAAGCACCTAGAATTCTACAGTATCAAACCACTAGGTTTTAGTCCCGCTTCTCGTTGTCTTTCCAACAGTAAATCTGTCCGCTAATTTCAGTTAAACATTGCCACCTCCACTCCATACTGTGTATATAGTCGAATTTCCGTCATCCCTTCTTCTTGCTTACTTTCATAAGCACCCGGACGTGGAACTGCACACTCTTTCGAATGCGTCATGGTGAGTCATGTAACGACTGGTGATACAAATAAATCATTATCGGGATGGCGTCATCCTATGACGTTCTCATTGCATTTACTGGTCACTAGACTTTGTAAACCCATCACTTGACATCGTCGGTTGGAGGAAGATGGGCCAATCCCAGAGGCTTTGCAAAACCACGTAAGGTGCAAAAGGTTTCCATTTCCCCCAATCACGGAGGCTGTTCAAAACCACGTTAAAACGCAGAGGGTTTCCAGTGCCCCCGATCACAGCTGCTCAAAACCACGTTAAGGTGCAGATGGCTTCCAGTGCCCCTTGTCATGGAGGCTGTCTAAAACCACGTAAGGTGCAGAGGGCTTCCAGTGCCCCCGATCACGGAGGCTGCTCGAAACCACGTTAGGGCGCAGAGAACTTCCAGGGCCCCTAATCATGGAGGCTGTCCAAAACCACGTAAGGTGCAGAAGGCTTCCAGTGCCCCCGATCATGGAGGCTGTTCAAAAGCACCTAAGGTGCAGAGGGCTTCCAATGCTCCTAATCATGGAAGTTCAAAATCACGTAAAGTGCCGTAGTGCCCCCAGTCATCGCGGCATTGTCAATCCAGTCTGGTTCAAGATAAATTCACTCGACGAGAAGAACAAGTGGAAGAAGGAGGAGAAGAAAGTAACTTTCGCCTTGCAGTCATCATACGAAAATGCATAATAAACCGAACAACTTTTGGCCCTGATCATGCACCATAGCTAATGTAATAATTGGAATCGAGTCGCCGCGCCTGTCCTTGCCTCGTTCCAGTGAGAGCGCGTAGTAGTACACAGCATTAGGCATATAGCTCGGAATGACTGTTCACAACACCCGCGGCATCGTCGATACACTCAAACTCTCTGTCTCGGAACTGCAGGCATACCTGGTTCTGAGACAGAGATAAAACAGTCGTCGTCGGCTTCCATGTTTCCCGACCCATCATCACATGGTAAAACTAGGCTAGGTGATATCTAGATGCCTTCAAGTGGAGGACCTCAATATTGGCCATCTGTGTACACCGAAGACGTATAGACGTCGATATCAAGAGTCAAGAAAAGTTCTTTCGCAAAACTAGTTGTTTGGGTCTTATATAAATGTCTTACCAACAAATATTGCTGTTGAACACCCACTGCTCACGCGTACGCACACACACACACACACACAAACACACACGCGCGCACATGCACACACACACACAAACACACACACACGCACACACGCACGCACACACACACACGCACGCACACGCACACGCACGCACAGACACGCACACACACACACACACACACGCACGCACACACACACGCACACACACGCACACACACACACGCACACACGCGCACGTGCACACACACACGCACGCACACACACATACACGCACACATGCACGCACGCACACGCACGCACACACGCACACACGCACGCGCGCACACACACAAACACACACACACGCACACGAACACACACACACGCGCACACACGCACACGCGCACACACGCACACACACACGCACGCACACACACGCGCACACACACACACGCACACACGCACACACACACACACACATGCACACGCACGCGCACACACACACGCACACGCACACACACACACACACACACGCACGCACACACACACACACACGGACACACACCGGCCCAGCTTCTCGCTACGCGGCACCAACGCTTGGGGCATGCGAAAGCAATACCTGTCGAAGCCACGAAGCAAGGGTGCGTAGGACAACGTTTATTGGCATTCTCTATAAATGGCCTACCCGTATTGATTGACTGGTAGGGCCGGGACGGTGAGAAATAGGGATAGAGATCGAACTTGACGAAACCGCCACTCACTTCTTCGGTCGACGAAAGCCGATTTTTGTTCGAGTGCCAAAGTGTGCATTAGAATGAATGAGTAAAAGGGGCGGGGATCGAGGAGGCCGTTTGTTTGTTGATGGCACCTAACAAATGCAATACATATGACAAAGCCTAGAAAAGCATACGGAGATCAGACGCGCAGCCGCGGTGGAGTTACTCCCCCCCCCCCTCCATGCAGTCCAAAAATCGGACGGAAAGGGGTATTTTACGGAGGAAAAACAATGAATATAGGTGCTTTTCAAGGACTTCAAGAAGTGGGCCCACCTCGAAAAAAATTCCTAGCTTTGAGGCTGCTGTACATAGCTTCTTTCTTTTAGTTGCAATGTAGCATTTCTCAGACAAAGAGAAACATAATACGGTGTTGTCAAAAATAAAACGATGGCCTTAATCAAATACCAAAATAACTTTAGAAAAAACTATTTTGTATTTTGTGGACGTCTTCCTTTTCTCTGTGACAATGAACATTTCAGACTAGGTGAGTTTTTATCGACCTCGTAAATTCGCTGAGATTAACGAGATTAAATAAGCAATGTACCTTAAGGCAAATACAGAGCGAACGAATTGGGTGTGTTTGGCGCCCATCGGCGGCGGGTGCTTTTTCGTCCAGATGGCTTCATGCTCTCCCATAGTATAGTACCAAGTACTCTAAATTGTTTACCACGTTTTCTAAACACATATCAATTAATTTTTCTCTGCGCCTTAAACATTATTCTATGATTCCTCAAAAAGTCTGCAAACAATACACCGTACGCTTTTTCTTGTTTTCGTTAAGTTGTATTTTAAGCGAGTTTTACGAGCGCATTCTCTTCCGTCGCTCACTTCCGTTGCTCACTGAGCAACTGACAACAAGACTTCAGCGCCCGAAAACGAGCGCATGCGTCCATCGCAAGAAGCCCCACGTTGTCTCATCCATTATCCTTAAGCGATTAGCGGCAACAGCCATCTTCTTATTCGTCATTTACGTCTCACTCAATTGTACAAATCTCCCCATCCTCGAAGTTTCCGCGCCCAACGTGCTTTAGAACTGCCTCCGAAATCGGAGGCGTCTTCAAGCTTTCTGTGCCTCGCGTCGTTTTGCATTGCTTCCGTGATTAGCCCCCTCTGACCGAGCGCAGATGTCTCGCGATGACGTCATCAGGTGCCGTCACAAATTTTGCTATTGGCGATGTCGTGGTGAGGTCATTGGATGATTTTTTTTCTCCTTTTTTGCATCCCATTGCGTGAATGCCACCGACGCCGACAGCCGAGTATAGCGTTTGACGATGCATCGAAAGGCCGCCCAGGTGGACTCATTGTTACGATGCTCGACCGCCAACCCGCCGCTCACGGGTCGAAACCCGGCCATAGCGGCCGAATTTTCGATGGAGGTGAAAATGCTTGGGGCCCACTTACTTGAATTTATCTAAAATTTTCCGGAGTTCTCCAGCGTCTCTCAGTCGTTTTGTGGTATTGGGACGTCAAACAACATGAATAATTGATAATATTAAGGCGCATCCAAGGCTTGTCCCCCGCGGTGGAGCAGTGGTCAAGGTGCACGGCTTGACCTTGGCGGTCGCATTTCGGTATAAGCGAAACGGCCCATGTGCTGTGTGACGTCAGCGCACGTTAAAGAACACCAACTGGTCGAAATGCCGGAGGTCTTCCGCCACGGCATTCCTCATAATCGTATCGAGGTTTTGGGACGTTAAACCCCCGATATTATTACAAGGTTTTCCACTTCTAACGCACGCATGCGAGTCCTCTGTATTGGCGTACCTGCACTTAAGTGTTTGTCACACACGGAGCCCGAAATGGGCGAGCTGCGAGACACGCCTTCGGAACGTACGATCCGTCGATTGGCGCCCCGCTAGGGCGCGCCAGATGTAGGCAGCCGCGCTCTACCAACGCCAGCTGCCCGAGCGGCGCAGCGAAGCGCGTTGATATGATTGACCGGCTTTGTTCGGCAAACGTAGCGCCCCGTTGACGACGGACGGCGCGGTTGGAAAGCATATATTTGCCACGTGTGACCGCTTTATGGACGAGCTGTTTACGGTTTATGGAAATACGCGTTACGAAACCCACGCGAGGTGGGGCGCCTCTTCCGAAGGCATTGCGTCGTCCACGCTCCTTCTCTCGGCCTGAAAGCCGACTTGCAAACATTGGGCGTCAGTCGATGTCTTTATCGGCGAGCGTGTTTGTACAAAGGGTGGATTTGGGGAAAAGGCTTCGGGTGCTACACAACGGAAAACAATGCCAGGCGGCGAACACGACATACTATCGCCCACACGCGATGCTTCAGAATCGTGTCGAGTAAACTCTCTGAAATCGCTTCGGAGTATACTCACCTGGGACGACGCTCCTTTATAGTTGTGATTGTCGCTGTCATGGCGCACATCGGTTTGTCTAAAAAAATTTCGCTGTTAACGTTGCAGGCTTGCATTCCTTATCGCAATCTGGTGACGTAACACGAGAGAAGTGCTGGAGGGTGTCGATTTTACTTGCTTCTTGATTTGGTTTTTTAACACACTGCCTGTAACTCCTAGTCAACGAAGTAGGACCTCATCTGCCCCCTAGCCTTTTTCTCAGTCGTGCCTGTTCCGTCATCGTTTACAGTGCACTGTTGTCCCCATGCAGGTTTGTGACGATAAAGGACGCATCATGTTGCATTCAAAGAACTGTTTACCACCCACTTTTACTATGTCGTCGCCTAATTTGCGTGTTTACCATTTACGAAGCTTGTTTATTTCACACTATAGACATATAAAAAAAAGGGTAAGTGCGCTTTGGTTAAATTTGCCTGCATGTTATGTACAGCTGGATTTGTTCCTACCTGGCTGCTTCGCATTACATCGATTTCTACAATGCGTCGAATCTGCCGGTTTTCTGTCTACCGTGTAGCCCTATTACAGATGTAATCATTCACTGCGTTATTTATTCATGTAGTACATTATGCATCCGTTGCACGGCCGACAGGTCACTAGCCGAGGACTATTTAGGTTTGTATACACAAAAGCACTAGAGGACTGTTCGTAAAAACTGTTCAGCCAATATTCACGCTTGGCGCATCGTTAACTACACAGGGTGCCCAATGGCGAAAAACTCTAACAGATAAATGGGTTTGTGAGTTCAGTTCCTGCTGTTCTGATGACCCGAGTTCGTGCTTTTTGCTATTTGTTATTCGTTACTAATTGATCTTAGCCGTAGTTCACGACGACAATAGTGAACGTCTAACCCTTTTGTTTTACGTTAATCTTATGTGCCCTTACATTTCTGGGGGGCATGCGTTGCAACTGAGGCTTTTACTTTCGCTCAAGGTCCACACTTGTCAATCAGGTGCGCGTGAAGTCCTCGCACGCGAATAATAACAGTACTATGCGATTCCACGTCACCTATCGACAACACTTCCTTGCCTTTGTACTTCCATCTTTGAGGCGCGCAGGCTTTTGCAAAGGGAAAGGTTCCGCTATTCGACCCTTGCGACCACGTTTCGCCATCGACACGATGGTACGATGGTCACCACGCTGGATTGCTGACTAGAAATATGCAGATTCAGCATTGACCATGGTGGTCACATTTTAGGTGAATGCGATATTGCTAGAGGACCGTGTACTTGGATTTCACTGTTAGTCAAAGAAGCCCAGGGTTTCGAGCTTTCAGAAGGGCTTAATTAGAGCGTCTATTGTAGCTTAATTCACCTTGGTAAGTTAAAACCCAAAACCAACCAATCAATAAACCGCGTTTCGCTCAAGGAGTCAATTCGAAGACCTCATGAACACCACGGTCGGTGATGCTGTAGACCTGTGTTTGCGAACTCTCTCGCTTACTTTGGTTTTATGGAAGTACGACGGTGTGTGTAACCTTGCACTCAGCAGGTAGCGTCGATTCGTCCCGGAAGAATCGCGCTGACTCCCGCCCACTCTTGACATATGCCGCGTAAACCCGCGACAAGCAGGAAGTGTCACCCTGCCTCCGCAGCTTCGCATGCACAAGCACTGGAGGGCACGCGCAAGTACACACTGATGCAGCCATACTCTCTACTTCCAGGCGCTGTCAATACACATGTTTGAACATTGCGGAACGTCGCCAATGGCGGGAAAACTGAGACTATGCAGCCTTTTAGATTCGCCGCCACGGCAGTCGCAGCATTCAGCGGGAGCGGCATAGGTCGTGCATTGCGAGCTGACGTTATTCATTATAAAAGACGGGGTACCTAGACGTCATGAGCGGCCTCTAGAAGGCAGGGGGAATCTATGAAGCACTGGGCTTTTTCGCGCTATCGTGCTAAGACTTCGAGTATTTGTTGATGAATACTGTTATTCACCTGGGCCGCATGCCTGCTTATCACTCATGCCCATGGTATATCTCTTCGCGTGCGGTCGCGCGCGCGCGCGCGCGCGTGTGTGTGTGTGTGTGTGTGTGTGTATGTGTGTTTTGTGTGTGTTTGCGTGTGCGTGTGTATGTGTGTGTGAGTGCGTGTGTATGTGTGTGTGTGTATGTGTGTGTATGTGTGTGTATGTGTGTGTGTATGTGTGTGTATGTGTGTGTGCATGTGTGTGTATGTGTGTTTTTGTGTGTGTTTGCGTGTGCGTGTGTATGTGTGTGTGAGTGCGTGTGTATGTGTGTGTGTACGTGTGTGTGTATGTGTGTGGGTGTGTGTGTGTGTATGTGTGTTTTTGTGTGTGTTTGCGTGTGCGTGTGTATGTGTGTGTGTATGTGTGTGTATGTGTGTGTATGTGTGTATGTGTGTGTATGTGTGTGTGCATGTGTGTGTGTATGTGTGTTTTTGTGTGTGTTTGCGTGTGCGTGTGTATGTGTGTGTGAGTGCGTGTGTATGTGTGTGTGTACGTGTGTGTATGTGTGTGTGTATGTGTGTGTACGTGTGTGTGTATGTGTGTGGGTGTGTCTATGTGTGCGTGTGTGTGTTTGTGTGTGTTTGTGTGTGTTTGCGTGTGCGTGTGTGGGTGAGTGTGTTTGCGTGGGCGTGTGGTATGTGCGTGTGTGTGCGTGTGTATGTGTGTGTATGTGTGTGGGTGTATGTGTGTGTTTGTGTGTATGCGTGTGTATGTGTGCGTGTGTATGTGTGCGTGTGTGTGTATGTGTGTGTTTGTGTGTATGCGCGTGTATGTGTGCGTGTGTATGTGTGTATGTCTGTGGGTGTATGTGTGTATGTGTGTGTTTGTGTGTATGTGTGCGTGTGTGTGTATGTGTGTGTTGGTGTGTATGCGTGTGTGTATGTGTGTATGTGTGTGTATGTAAGTGTGTATGCGTCTGTATGTGTGCGTGTGTGTGTATGTATGTGGGTGTGCGGGTATGTGTGTATTTGTGTGTGTTTGTGTGTGCGTGTGTATGTGTGTGTGTTTGTGTGTATGTGTGTGTGTATGTGTGTGTATGTGTGTGTGCATGTGTGTGTATGTGTGTATTTGTGTGTGTTTGTGTGTGCGTGTGTATGTGTGTGTGTTTGTGTGTATGCGTGTGTATGTGTGCGTGTGTGTGTGCGTGCGTGTGTATGTGTGTGTTTGTGTGTATGCCTGCGTGTGTATGTGTGTGTGTGTGTTTGTGTGTGCGTGTGTGTATGCGTGTGTATGTGTGCGTGTGTATGTGTGCGTGTGTGTGTGCGTGTATGTGTGTGGGGGTGTGTGTATGTGTATGTGTGTGTGTATGTGTATGTGTGTGTGTGTATGTGTGTTTTTGTGTGTGTTTGCGTGTGCGTGTGTGTGTGTGAGTACGTGTGTATGTGTGTGTGACCGGTGTGTGTATGTGTGTGTTTATGTGTATGTGTGTGTACGTGTGTGCGTGTTTGTGTGTGCGTGGTTATGTGTGTGTGAGGGCGTTTGTATGTGTGTGGGGGTGTACGTGTGTAGGGGGTGTATGTGTGTGTGTGTGTTTGTGTGTATGCGTGTGTATGTGTGCGTGTATATGTGTGCGTGTGTGTGTGTGCGTGTGTGTGCATGAGTGTGTGTGTATGTGTGTATGTGTGCGCTTGTGTGTATGCGTGTGTATGTGTTTGTGTGTGTGTGTGTGAGTGCGTGTGTGTGTGACCGGTGTGTGTGTGTGTTTGTGTGTATGTGTGCGTGTGTGTGTGCGTGTGTATGTGTGTGTGTATGTGAGTGTTTGTGTGTATGCGTGTGTGTGTGTGTTTGAGGGTGCGTGCCAGGGTATGTGTGTGTGTGAGTGTGTGTGTATGCGTGTGTATGTGTGCGTGTGTATGTGGGGGTGTGTGTGCGTATATGTGTGCGTGTGTGTGTGTACGTGTGTGTATGCGTGTGTGTGTGTGAAAGAGAGAGAGAGTGCGTGCGTGTGGGGGTGTATGTGTGTGCACATGTGTGTATGCGTGTGTATGTAATCGTGTGTGTGGGAGGGCGTGCGCGCATGCAAGTGGATTTCGAATTTTTCCAGCTTAGAGGACTATATCTCCATGTAATCTGTGCGCTCTTGTTTTCGAAATTACGGGACAAACACCTTTCTGCCCCCCTCGTATTTCCAAAGACAATAGATATCTTGTTAACGCACAAATGTGAGGAGGCTGATACATTGCTTTTATTTATTTATTCATTTAATTATTGGTACTGAAATCCCATTTTAGAAGGTGAGTAAAAAAGACTTGTATATCAGCATATAACACCAGGCAAACAGATGGAACAGCCTATCAAATTTCACCCAATAGGCAGCCATATAACACAAAGCAAACAAATAACTATCACTTGCGTAAACAAGCGTAACAAAATATTACCGATGCCACATCAATTTCATTTAGGAAAAAAAAACAAAGCTAGCACACAAGTGAAATTATTTTCTCGGTTTTTAGAGTAGCGGCAAAGGATGGTAAATATGATGTTGTGAGTTGATGGTTATTTAAACTATTCCAATCTTGCACAGTTCTGGGGGAAAAACAATATTTGAAGCAGTTATTGCGGGTGCGGAAGGGAGTTATTGTACGATCATGGCGTTGTCTAGTAGCGTAGCCTGAAGAAAATGAAATAATTTTTCCAATATCTATCTTGTAATACCCCTTAATATTTGATATAAATATTTAAACGGGATATGCAGTTTCTTTCTGAAAGTGAAAGTATTTTATATATTATTCGTTTTCTACAACAAAAACGTGACATTAAATATCAATTTTATCTCTGTGAGGCATATTTCTTTGCGTTAAAGAAAGAGCAAGCTAAATTAAAAAACTTTGACCAATAAAAAAATATCAGCAGCAGAGCTCAGCAGGTGTCAATATCTGCTCCTCTCTGACGCCATTAGAGGAGAGACCAGCGCGCCGTCCTGAAACTGGAGTATCGGTTAACCAGTAAACAACAGTGCCGCTCCTGTCAACACTGGAAGCAATGGTGGAAAACAAAGGGATAAAGACATAAATATAAAAAAGCAAAAACAAGCAACAAGTAAATGTCTCGACAGTAGAAAAATAAGACACGTATAGACGAGGCCGTGTATGTTTCGTGTGATGCACGTAATCGATGCGGCCAGCACGGATAAAACTAAAAAAAACGTACTCTGTACGCGCAGGAAGTTCATTCTGCTGATACGGCTCCTCTCACATCCTCACACAGATTTATGATGCCATATTTTTTATATATTATTTTGCGTTTTGCTTGCCGTGAGATCAAGTGTGCTTCCGTTCACTCACCTAAGTGTATTGACACTTTGTATAGGTCAAGAGTACGCGACTATATTTCGAGACGAGCATCAGTGAACGCTGATACGATACCCCAACATTGTCTCTGCTACTTTTTTTTGAGGGGGGGGGGAATGTTGGCACGTTTGTGACACCAGATATTTCTTGGTCCGTGCCCGTCGTCGCGTTTTAGCCGCCAAGAACCATGCACATGCACGGACTATACCTACGCGAAAAGGGTCCCTTTGCACGGCAGGCTTGTACTAAAGAAAGGAATTTACAAGTATGTGCAGGGATGAAATGATTTAACAGCCTCGTCACAGGAGAATAAATATCTGAGAATAAACAGTTTTTGTTCACTTTAACCTGTACAGCTACAGCAACTATCGGCCAGAGTTTATGTCAGTGTTCAAGGTCAGCCTCGCTCGCTCAGGAGTTCTATAATGAGAAAAGTAGCTCCCATTGCAGAGAGAAACAACCAAAATTTATTTTCAAAACGCAGTTGATAAAGCCACTTATCAACTTTGTAGCGACTATTATGTATAGACCATAAAGGTGTACATATTCGACAGAGATCTGTCTGGCTTGGTGAAAATTTATACAAATAAAATAAACTCCCTAGCCGCATGGCTGGAGAGTTTGTTTTTTTCCAACAAATTCTAATGAAATCTCACATATGTATACATTTTTAAAACATATTTTTTTCACTCCACAAGTTTCAGACAATGTTTACTTTTTGTTGCGCTAACATTTCATATACTAAATCTTTTCTTCGTAATGGCAATATTCATCGGTTACATTGTCGGGAACTTTCGGAAACGACGGGCAATAAAATTGGTCTCTCCCTGTTAAGTGTGTTCGATATTTTTTGCCTCCTAAATTGGGTACTATGAAAACAAAGTTAGTTTTCGAACTACCATGTGGTATGCGCATAAAATATGAAATACTGTATAGAATTGATTGATGAGTGATATGTGGGGTTTAACGTCCCAAAACCACCATATGATTATGAGAGACGCCGTAGTGGAGGACTCCGGAAATTTCGACCACCTGGGCTGATTAAAATCTAAACTATCCATTTTCAGATGTGTCGATCGTTCATGTAATTAATCGTTTGTGATAATCATGGTTAGGAGACTGATTGCTGTTATGTATGCCGTGTCGCTATCAGTAACCATGGTTATCCATAGTATTCGTGAGACAGCAGCATTAATTGGCTTTAGTTGAAACAGGGACGCCAATCAAGGTCCGAGTAAGAAAAAAGATTTTTTTAGCCCTGCAAGAAAAAAGTTCCAGGTTTCGCATCCCACTCGTATTATAGTTTTTTGTTAAGCCTTTTCTTCCTGCCATGGGATTACGCATATTTTCAATGATGCGCAAAACTCCGTTGAGGCAGGTTCTCGATCGGCAGCGCACCTGTACACCGGTTGAAGTTAGCAGCTGTCTTCTCCTGGATGAGCCAGAATTCCACAAAAAGTGGCTTATAGTAATTGATATCCAAGTCGTACAAACGCGGTACTTGTCACATTCGAAAAATGTTAATGTAAGTACGTTATCCGTCACAGTTCCGAAATTGTAATGAGTTCATCACTATAGGAAGGAAAATAGGAGGGAAAGAACGACAGTTACTGAAGAAGGCAACGTCTTACTGGTGGCGGTGTTATTCAAACGCGTTACCGTTAACACTGTTTATGTATCACTGATATCAGCAGAGCATCCCGCGTTCAGGACCTGGCGCGAAAAAAAAAGAAGAAACAGAAACCCTTCCCTGCTGTAGACACACATGCACACGCACGCACACACCATATAACGAGTCGTTATGCAGGGATTGGTTCTGAAATATCTGTCTGACGTCTTCAAATTGTCCAAACAGGGCATTTCATTGCATACTATAGTATAACAACAGTTCACGTGAATACAACAGCACCGTGTAACAAAATAACCTGTGTGGAGCGTACAAACAAGAGAGCAAAACACGATGTAACTGGCAGCTCTGCAATGTATCACAGCAAAGTTTTTGGAATTCGCCGATGTCGGTGATGGTGTCCCACGATAAAAACCGGACGTCGGGAATCGTACAGAAAGGCGTCCCTTGAAGGAGCGCCGCTCGCATGCGTAGTATTTGTATGGGCTGATTTCTATTATGGGATGCTCTTTCGATTGTGGGTTGGTTGGCGATCATCCGCTTGTGATATGACAGTCCCATATCTGCTATTGTAAATGCTCCCATTTTCCCAATACAGCGAGGGCTTCTCAATTTTTATTAACAAATGTCGGTTTGGTGGAATATATAGTTTGTCACGATTGATTGTGTGCGAATAACGGTGGGAAGAGAAAACGACGAGTATAGGCGATGCACACTTGCGCCAACACACACTTGTTTTTGCAAGTATGTAGCACGATAGAGAGAGATGGCGATATGGGAAATGAATACGCCTCTGCTTATGAATAGCGCATCGAATGACGCTCCCCGTGCGTCATAGACAACGTCACAGAATGACGCCAACCACTCTTTTCGACGTACTCATCAAAGTGGCATCGCGCGAGTCTCTCCTCATTCCTTCACTGCGTATACACATGCACTGCGCTGACAAGCAGGCCATTATGTAAGGAGTCCTGCAGCTTTCATACCCGAATTGCTGTCGCTTTATGGTTCTCGCAACTATAGCGTGTGTGCGTGGGGGGGGGGGGGGAGAGATTAATGTTATTCCTTTTTTTCTGTTGAAACGAACAGACAAACGAAATTCGCAGCTCAAGGTCATACGACTGGACACGGTTTGTTTGTGAGGTCACATAGGAATAATACAAATACTATAAAAATGAATAAAAATTCAACGAACAGCGATTAAACGCACCAAAGCAAAATATCTATAGAAGAGCAAGGATGATAACCAACGCAATGGGAAAGATATGGCCGACAACAGCGTGTGTTTGTACAACATATTTGATGATTCTTTCCTGGGCACATATGCACAAAATTGTAGAAAAAAAGTAGATAAAATTAATAAATGATGATAAGAGAGCTTGTCTTTTAAGCCAAAAGATGTAATAATTTCAAATAAATGCGTGATGTACCACACTGCAAGCAATCACCATTGATTAGGAGTGGTACCACGCTAGGGAAAAGCATTACCTGGTTATTCAAAAGTGCACAACTGGAAAGAACATGCCGTAAACAGCATGAGGGGGGGGGGGGGAATGGTGAGCAGAGGTCGGACAATCTTGAAGAATCACCCGAAATAGCAGCACTGCTTGTTCACTATATGCCAAAGGAATCAGATGCGTTGAAATTATAATGACACTTCATATTTTCAATTTTCTATAGATGTCATTCATTAATCGAACTAGTAAAATATGTCACTGGCAAGTGTAAAAAAAGGAACTATGACATTTCTGGATCTGCACTGCTTTTCACACCCCAGTCATGGTTAAACCCGCGTGCCTTCGTTTTAAGCTGTCCACTTTCTCTCTCTCTCACTCTTTCTATTCGTGTTCTTCACTTGTTCACAGTTCGCAATCTGTTCACATATTGTGAAGAAAGAAGAATCTATGTTTTGCTATCTGTTCACATATTGGGAACAAACAGGAATCTATGTTTTGCTATCCGTTCTCATATTCTGAACGAAGAGGGATCTATACTTTGCGAGACTTCACTTCATTTATTTATTTAATTATTTATTTATTTAAAATACTGTTGATTCTAGACGTGCATGCATAACACGTGCATGCTTCTGACATTGGTCAGTAACTCCTTTTACTCAATCACCAACTTGAACATAAGCTGTTGAGCTGATCAAACAGATTCACTTAGCTACCGCTCCACTAGACCACATGGCGCTCGCTATACTATGCCTGCCACCCAAACCCTCGGCGCATTTTTCCTTACCGCTCACCCCAAAAATTGGTCAAACGAGAGCATTACTATAACTAAACCACGTCAGAAACGTATCTGACTCTCTTCGCCAAAACAATGCAGTACAAACTTTGAGAATAGCAACGACGTCCAAGCACCACCATCAGAAAGAAGCACAACAAAAGTGCATGGGGAAAAAATTATACTCTCATGTGCTGTACCTTTTTGTAAGTTTTTTCTTAGTGTGATGTACCAAGTAGCCAACAACAAGTTTTGCTGAAATACAGTGCAAACAGCTATACAGTGCGCAAAAAATGGACCGCTTAAAAATCACCGACCCAGACACTCGTCCAACATAAGAAGCTTGCGCGACTCCTGGAAAAAGAAGGAGAAAAAGAAGGCCTCAGCTGGCGGTTCACCTGGAACGGAAAACTAGGAAGTGAGATGTTGGTGAAAAAGAGTCCTGAAATGGAGAGAAATCAAAGAGGGGATTCCGGGAGATGGCGTTGCGAAAGAGGATACACTCCGGAGGAGGTAAAGAGGGCGAAAAAAAAAGCGTCTGCAAATAAACCAGTGTCGAAGGAAAGGAGGAAGTCGCCCCCCCCCAAAAAAAAATAATAAAACTCGCGTGGTGTGGAACATACACTCCGAGGTTCGGAGGAAACGGGAGTGTTGTGGCCGGTGGTGGCGCGACCAGCCGGCGTTCTCATGTCGACCATATAGTTGCTGCGGGCGGGCTGTACTTGTTATGTACAGACGTGGAAAAAAAAGGGGGAGGAAGAGGAATCAATGTTTGCTTTCCCGATGCTCAAACACACACGAGCGTCCAGCAATGCGTTCGAATCGTCCACTTCCTACCACGTGGGACAAACGCGGCCGGATCTCTCTCTCTCCTTCGTTCCCAGAGCCTGTCATCTAGCGCTGATGCTGCTGCTGATGCCGTATACCCACGCTGCCCGCCGCCCATCTCTTTTCGGTCGAACAGTCTAGTAGAAAACGAACGGCCGAACAGACAGCGCTTCGTCGGCAGAAAAAGAAAAGCAGACGACATATTTCCACCCTTTCCACCAATGTTCGCTACACATCACCTCTCTTGCTCTCTCTATTAGTACACTACAGACTATCTCTCGTAGGAGAAAGTGAAATCGCGTCGAGCCCGCAGCATCGTTTTTTTTTTTTGTTCCTAGAGCAGACGCACTCACCGTGTGTCTTACGGTAGTTCGCGACGGTTTATACTGGCCGTGTCCTCTTATTTGCTCCCACTATTGTTACCCCTTTTCGATCGGGTTCTACTTCCTCGTTCCTTCTACATAGCTAGCGCTCATTTCCGTTTCGTCTATATCCATTGCAGGTGCGGCGCGTTGCGCTTTCGAAGCCTGAGCAAACGGTCCTTCAATGTGTGTATAGCAGACAAAAAAAAAAAAGCCTGAAGTGGCCAGTGCAAAAGACACCGACGCTTTTCTCCTTCCGCAGCTCCTATCTTCACGTTTTCTTCTCCTTTACGACCTTCGTTCGTTTTTACTGTACCTCTCGTAGTATGCCACCATTACGCCGTTGCACGCCTTTCATCTTGTTATTACTATTATCCACTCACTCCAAGCCCCAGTTACATTCCTTCTCGCTCTCTTTCACGAGCTTTTCTCTACAGATGTCGGCCGCAGAATCGTTGTTTCCGTATATAAACCACGGCCGTATAAACCCGCTCTGTTCGATGGGGCTGCCGTTATTTTCGCTGGGATTTATGAATATCGAGTTGTGTATATACGGACTTGCCGAACCATCTGCCCCCAGCTTGCGGCTGCCGGGGAGGCGCTTAGATCGCTTTCCCTTGGTTGTAATTCTTCTATTGTATGCGAACTAGCTCGTTGTTCTGGTGCCATCGCTATCGTTTTGAGACGCGGGTATGGTAGGCCGCTGCTCACTCGAGGTGTTTCGTTCTGTTCGTGGACCACAAACAACGGCCCCTTTTAATATGACATCGCCGTCTAAATCTAACTCCAGCAAAAAAAACTGAAACAAAAAACTCACAACGATCATCGCGTATAAAACGATGACTGGCGAGCAAATGACGACGTTTTCTTCCTTCATCGTCTGAGAAACGAGAAGAATTGTCTTTAAGCGAAAACGAAACATAACACGATACTTCTTTTCTTCTTGGCGTCTCTATGTATTGTCTCTGGTATTTCTTATTTTGTTGTAAATCATTAGAAAATAAATAGAAATACGCAGATCGTGGTAGCGCCGAGATGCAACTTGAGCGAAAATCGAGCTCACGCCGTGAATCGTTTTCATCTTCACTGGCTGCAGGAAAGCTTACAATCGGCATGTATTTTCAATTTATTGTTATCTACTTTTTATACAGAACCGAAAATTTATATCACGATGCTAAGTTTGTATATTTGAGGTCACAAGTACGTTGAACTCGCGACGAAGCCGTAAATATTGATTGCTAGAAAGATGTACGCAGATTTTATACAACACTCGTTTGGGCCTCTAAACTTCACAAAGTTTGTGGAATAGATTCTTCCGCACAGTGCGAGCGTGTATGTGTGTGTGCGTGTGTGTGCATGGATGTGCATGAGTGCGTGTATGTGGTGGGTATGTGCCATAAACTCAAGGAACATTGTCCCACTCCTGCGATGCAAGCAGAAACATATCATTTATGGTCATGTAAAGGGTTGCAGCCAGAACGCTCCCGTCAACTTGCTCAAGCCGGCCTTCGCTACAGCGACACAGCCAGTTACAACCACTGGATACATGAAAACAGATTCCACAAGACACTACTTCACTTCATACACAACACCGGCCTAACAGCACACATTTAACAAAATATTACGCCTTAAAGGCAAGTCTTCGTAGCAATAAAGAAAGAGTGCGTGTGTGTGTACTGTATACACTGGTTTAATACAATCCGGAACGTGTGATTTCAAAACAAGCTGCAGACGTTGTTATTAAAGACGCACATACTTGACTAGACCCAGTAGGTGCCAGGGTTATAGCCAGACATTTATTTCGGTAGGGGCGTGAGGGGGTTGAACTATACTTTTTGTATGTTCGTACGTACACGTGTTTGTATGTATGCCTCTATATATATGTATTCGAGCAGAATTGAAAAATTCTGAAAAATTTGAAAACCCCTCTCCCCCTCTTGGCTACGCCCATGGTATAGGTGAACTTAAGCTGGTCGTATACCAAAGCACAGAACGTAATTGTAGCAGTAATGCTGTTGCAAGAGTGAATTCACCGCGGATATCACATTTCCACTGCTAAATGTCGTCCTGTAATGGTGTATAACCTCGGTAAAACGTTCCTGAAAGAGCAAGAAAGAAACGCAGGGAAAAACGTGCCAGCCGGGAAAACGTACAATTCTAATTCAGATTGATTGATTTGTGGGGTTTAACGTCCCAAAACCACCATATGATTATGAGAGACGCCGTAGTGGAGGGCTCCGGAAATTTTGACCACCTGGGGTTCTTTAACGTGCACCCAAATCTGAGCACACGGGCCTACGACATTTCCGCCTCCATCGGAAATGCAGCCGCCGCAGCCGGGATTTGAACCCGCCACCTGCGGGTCAGCAGCCGAGTACCTTAGCCACTAGACCACCGCTGCGGGGCAATTCTAATTCAGTAAAACATCATGCAGTTTCGCTTGATACCGTTATCTCAAACGTTAAAACCGGGAACTCGTATCACATGCGAACGTGTCAACCTTCTGCATCAACCATGATGAAGAATTCACTGCGGTGATGTCGTATAATTTAAGCACTGCAGATTGTTGGCGTATGATAGCGGTATTTTCATATTTTCGCCCTTTGTGTTTTTTGTTTTTTTTTCTTGCGTATTTTTCGCCGCTATTTCTTCTGCTCCAGTGATTGCTTCCTACATAACGAGTGAAGCACAACTTAGGTGTCACATTTGTGATAATATACACTATTTGGTCGCATACAATCCGCATAAAAAACGGGAAAATGTGCCGTTAAGTTGGGGATGCGGATCATTTGCAACGGTTATACGCCTATATATATTTTTCTTAAGAGTTATGTACTGGGGTGCGTGAAGACACGCCACCTTGCTCATGTTTGCTAATTAAATGCGAAAGACTTGATGACACTCGTCTAAGTGCTATGAAATGATACTCGTTATTCATTATGTAGTCATGGCTATAGGAAGAAAGGCACGCAATAAAATTAATCTTGATCGGAACTATTGATATGTGGGGTTTCACGTCCCAAAGCCAACATATATGAGAGACGCCGTAGTTGAGGGTTCCAGAAATTTCGCCCTCCTGGGGTTCTTTAACGTGCACCAAAATCTGAGCACACGGGCCTACAACATTTCCGCCTCCATCGAAAATGAAGCCGCCGCAGCCGGGATTTCAACCCGCGACCTGCGGGTCAGCAGCCGAGTACCTTAGCGGCTAGACCACCGCGGCGGGGTGATCGGAACTATTGAAGGCATAATGTAATTTTCAGTTGTAATATCTTAGTCTGTGTATTCTGCGCACCCCATTGACCAGTCCCGCTACAGTTGGTCAGAAAAAGACGCCCCCAACTCGGCAATCGGCTAATGGCAATTGCTGCGGTAACGTGCATCGTCCTGCTGCAGTTCTTCCCGTTACCTGTTTCTGGCTCAATGATCACGTGTCGCTCATACTTAACAGTGTCACGAGAACTCTCGCCAGAATGGGTCGGTCAGTCGGTAGGTTGGTCCTTAAATGCCTGGTGCAACCCATCACAGGGTATCAGCAATGCAACGGGTGGTACCTTATCTTAAAAATAAAATTGTTTTACCAGCCGTAAACGTTGCCATAGTAGGAAGCGGGCCCCGCCGCGGTGGTCTAGTGGCTAAGGCACTCGGCTGCTGACCCGCAGGTCGCGGGTTCGAATCCCGGCTGCGGCGGCTGCATTTCCGATGGAGGCGGAAATGTTGTAGGCCCGTGTGCTCAGATTTGGGTGCACGTTAAAAAAACCCAGGTGGTCGAAATTTTTGGAGCCCTCCACTACGCGTCTCTCATATGGTGGTTTTGAGATGTTAAACCCCCCAAATCAATCATAGTAAGAAGCGGAGAGTCGGTCCCTAAATGTCTGGCGCAACCCACCACAGAGGAACAGCCATGCAACGGGCGGTACCTTATCTTAAAAGTAAAATAGTTTTACCAGCCGAATACGTTGCCATAGTAGGAAGCAGTCGGTCAGATGGTGGGTTGGTCCTTAAATGCCTGGCGCAACCTACCACAGGAAAGCAGCCATGCAATGGGCGGTATCTTATCTTAAAGAGGAAAATGTTTTACCAACCGAATACGTTGTCATAGTAGGAAGCAGCACTTCATCGCCGTTATTCACAGAAAAGGTGAGGACTTTTTTTCTGTGAGTGAGGGGACGGGTTTGACATGTGCAAACCCCGTTACCATAACGAGGCCCACCTTTAGTGGAGGGCTTCGGCAATTTCGTCCATCTGGTATTCCTCAACGTACGCCTATACGTTGAGTCAGGCACAAGCCTCAATCACTTCGCCTCCGTCGTAAAATGCGATCACTGCGGCCATGATCGAAATCGCGACGTACAGGTAAGCAGCCCAGCACGTTAACCACTGTACTACCGTGCTGGTTTCACGGAAAGTAAAAAAAAATACACTCGCATTACACATAAGCACACAATTGCAAAAGTTATCTCTAGGCCGCAACTGATAATCACCCCTGCCTCTTGGCTGCCACCGGGCGTTTTCTTGCCCCGGCAAAAGTTGAATGAATGTGTTTATCTGAAAAGGCGATCCGTAAGAGTCATGCTTGCATTTCGAGAGTTGAGATACCACGAGTTGTAAGAGTTATTCGTTATCGTCAAAAAGGGAGTACCACGTCCGTGCAGGCGTTCTCTCATTTTTCTTTTATTCTATATATTTTGTCCATCTCCTCACGCATGGGTATTGTGCGAGACCCCTTTCAAGAACTTCTAGAAAGAGAACGTTATCGTCATATTCGCGAGCAAACACTGTCGTCTTGCGAAATCTCGCGCGTTATCTGGAGATGAAATTTCCGGTCAGCTCTCTTTCGCTTTACCGCCCGCTGGAAGACTCGTATCGGTTGCCTCAGCTTTGTGGTCTTGAGGTGAAAGCTACGTGCACCGTGGTCATCTTTGTTTGTTTTGTTTTGTTTTTTTTTGGGGGGGGGGGGGTGAAACTCCTTACATTGTGTGCTGTTCGTACCATGTTTGTAGTAGTGGCCACCTCTCGTTTAGTCTTTGGAATGTCCGCTGGATGGCGGTACTTGTATATCATGAATATATGACGAAAAGATGCGAGATGGCAGTTCTAGGGGTGTTCACTAGTATGGACGGACGGACAGACGCACGGATGAACGCCGGAAAGCACGAGCGGATGGGCGGACACACGGATGGACGCATGGACGTTCGCACGAATGGACAGTCGCCGGACGGACACACGTGTGGACGCATGGACGGACTGTCACTCGTATGGACGGTCACACGCACGGACTGACGGACGTTTCGCCCCACTCATCATTATTCACTCCGTGCATATGTTGTGATTTCTTTTTTTTATTTGTCGGTACTAGCAGTGGAGAGACACCTTTTGTTTCTCTTCCAAGCACTACCCTTCGAGAACTTGCATACGGTTTTACGAATAATCAGAAAGAAATTGTTTTATAAAATTAAAATTTTACTAAATCGAAGGTTCTGCTTCAAATTAAGCGTTATATTGGATGTATATGACAGCGGGGTGTAAGCTTACTTGACATGAAGGTTGATTAACTCACAGAAAGCGAAATCTCGTGCGAAAAGCTGCAGATGTTAGCCTGGCTATTCGACTGTCATATTACTCCGGTGGCTGAGCGATGATTATGACGCATACACTGATAAACACATAAGACACGTATTATACATCTGAAATCAACATCAGCTTACACTTGAATCTCTCAAACTCAGGCTCTGTTAATCTCTTGACAATCGCCGTGTAATTCATCGAAGTCAGAGACACTTACAGCGCGTAAACTTCACTACCTTCTTAGAGACTTAAGAGGCTGTGCTCGGGCTCAAAACGAATCAAAAGTCCTGGGAAAAATTAGAGCTGAACGTGAACGCAGTTTCATCCGTTTTCGCGCTCAAGGACAGCACTCGAAGAGAGCAGCGTGCCCGAAAGGTCTCTCTGTCGCGGCCTACAAGCTTTTAAGACGTTTCACGCCTTAGTAGGTTAGGTGAAAGTTTCTTGGGCGTAGCGGGCGATTCACACTCGGGGCCGAGTGGGCAGCCGGCCGTCTAAGATCGCCGACTCCTTGACGCCAGGCTCTCTTCTCGAGGCGCGAAGAGTGAGGAAGAGAGGATGGGGCGCTTGTAAACGGGAGCCGTGGTGCGTCCATCGTTCATCAGGGTAAGCGATACGCTGCGGCACAAAAACAGCCGCATTGTCGTCGGCGTGAGCGAAAACCCTTTACGGTCCTTCAGCGCCAAGATGCCGTCGCCGTGGCAACGATCAACCCCTTCGGCCGACGCCCCGAGAGACCTTGTCAACGTCGTGCTTCTTTCTTTCTTTCTTTCTTTCTTTCTTTCTTTCTTTCTTTCTTTCTTTCTTTCTTTCTTTCTTTCTTTCTTTCTCATTTTACTCTTTCTTGCTTGCTTTCTTGTTCTCTCGCATGTGTTCGTCCTTCCGTCTTCGCGCTTTTCGCCCCGCCTGTAAACAACGTGTGTGTACCACTCTGCCGCCGGGTGGTGCCGAAAGGCCTATTCTGCTGCGGTGAAACACGTGAGATAGCGACGATGTGAAACTGGAAAACCTTATACTGCTGAGCTCTCCGCTGCCAAACTCGGCGACACCAATTCTTTTGAAGGCTGACATTGTTGCGAAAAGAAAGTTGTATCGCTGGAGGCAGGAAGAAAAACAGATCACGGATCTACATTGAGAAAGTGTATTACGATTGAGGGGGTAGCCATAGTGTAGAAGTGATGAATGATGCACCTTTGTTGAAGTTGCTCTTTAATTATCTAAGGACAGATACATTTTATTTCTAAGTGTTTTTAAGCTGTAGAGGGTGGGACTACTGGCTGCTCTTGTCGTTTGAATCGCATACTGAGACCTCATTACAGCTCTCGCAGCGTTTTTGAACGTAGCTGGCTCTAATACCAGATGTTACAAGCTGTGCCGGGATTCGGTGCTACCGCGCACTCGGAGCAGTTCCGAATGCGCACTGTCTCCTCTCTCCTTCCTTCTCTCCTTCATTCCTGTTTGTTTTCCTTCCACTCCCTCATGAGAGAGACAGTTACCTCCTTGAGAGACACAGTTACGATGTCGCTCTTCATTTCCCATTCCTTAGAACCACTCCGGGAGACACGACTGCGATGCAGGCGACGTTCAATTGCATACGGTTGCAAAGTTCCCCACTATTTTGCAACAATCGCAAGTTCCAAGTCCCAGTGACACACGCTTTGTGAAGTCGTGTGACATATGTCAACGGACAGTGTCCAAGCACCTCGTCGGTCATGTACCTTTGGGGAATATGCCACTAATTGGAACACCGTTCCAGCGAGTAGCGATCGATATCATCGGTCTACTACCCTCAGCATCAACAAAACAAAACGGAAACAAATATGTTTTAACAATGATAGACTTCGCCACGCGCTACCCAGATGCAGTAGCCTTGCCGAGCATTGAAACAGAGAGAGTAGTGGAAGCGCTACTAGAAATGTTCACTCGCATTTGGGTATCACGAGAAATAGTAAGCGATTTCTGGTAAGTTCAGTCAATGGACCCGTCACGTCGGCATAGTTGGGTATGAAGTCTCTCTAGTACCCCGTTAGGCCGAGAAACGACCGAACTTCCTTCTTTGTTTGTGGTCTCTTCGTGGCCTGGATTTTGTCCAGCGTCCTTCGACCTCTTATAGAGGTCGAAGGAGGTTATGGCCTACAATGTGACCTAGAAATTTGACTGATCTGAAGCCGATTTCACTTTTCGAGGGTTTAATTCTCAACGGTGCAGCTTTCCCGTGCTGTAGGAACTGCATAAGCGTTGCGATGTGCTAGTCCCAAGTTCGCGTGGCGACTAGCACACTCAGAGCTACAGACCCACCCCCTTCCTCATTTTTCTCGAACCAACATTTATTCGGCCCGGATGTGAGTGGGGCGTCGGATCTTCCCTCGTAACTCCCACTCGATGAAAGTGCTGAGTAAACCTGGCTACCGTGGTACCATTCATTCATTCATTCATTCATTCATTCTTTCTTTCTTTCTTTTGTGTGTTCATACTTGCACTTCATTATGTTTACCCACACGATGGAAGTACGTTGGGAAGGCAATATGGCGAATATTGATATTTTACGTGCGCCACAGGCGTGCACAGGGTTGTGCATAAAAAAAAGAAAGACAGGGGAGGTTGGGGGTAGATTTTACGACAACCTCACCCCGCGCTCCGCTACCCTCCCCCTCCTCATAGTCTAGCTCGAAATACGTTCAAGTTTCGTCCAATGGCGCACTTCTCAAAACTGCCTGCTTTTGGTTACCGAGGCTCATTTACGGGAATAAAGGTGGGAAGTACCAACAGTGTTTAAAATGCAACATGAACGATCCGCGGCCTCTGTTATCTCCAAAAAGCTTCGCGGCTGTAGCTGTGCGCTTTGAGCAACGGAGGGGAGAGTTTCGACCGACTCAAGGTATGAGGAAGACGGCACCCACTTGGAAGGGTAGGTAGGTATTTGCCTGTTCCCCTTGTGTTCGCGCCTATGACGTAGATTCGAGAAAAAAAAATGTGTACTGTCTAAAAAAGACCACGTTCTGCTGTAATGCATGCGGCAAGCGACTGGCTTACATAGAGCCCCGCTGCGGTGGTCTAGTGGACATGGTACTCGGTCAGGTCACGGGATTGAATCCCGGTGGTGGTGGCTGCGTTTTCGATGGAGGCGAAAATGCGGTAGACCTGTGTACTCAGATTTGGCTGTGCGGTAAAAAAACCCAGGTGGTCGAAATTTCCGGAGTACTCCACTACGGCGTAAGACATAATCATATGTTGGTTTTGGGACGTTAAATCCCACATATCCATCACATAGTTTAAAGATGAGCTTATCGCTTAAATACGACTGCAAGCGAGACACGAAGACAAAGATGGCTTCACGAAAATGTGGCTCGTATCAGCTAGCTTGTTCTTCGCAAACGCAGAAAAATATGTGTTCATAATCTCCACAGTGCTCAAACGTATTCGAGCAAGACTCAAGAGTCTTAAACACATACTGTGTCAATTTCTAAACACGTCCGATACTGCTATCTTTTTCCGTGATGACAAGATATGTTAGCCTTATCTTTTTTGATCGTAATCGTAATCCTAAAAGTATTCTGCCTCATTGGCGTGTCTTTCTTTATTTTTCATTCGTTCCCTTCTTGTATGTGTTTTAGCTGGGTGTCTCTTTAGTAGAAAGCCGATTAGTTAATGCCTTTTAGCAGAAGCTGCATCGTCAAAGAGGTGATTTTTGAGTGGCTGCCTATCCAAGCGTGCGGCGGCAGAAAACATATAGTCACGAACGCCTTATCGTATGACTATGTAGAGCTCCGACTGCAGACCACGTTTACATTTAAGGGTGTACCGACAGCACCAAAGAACTTTGAAAGCTTTCCGGTGCACTCCTACGCGTCCGAGTGTTCAGATTTGCTGGTGAGCTTAATATGGGATCCCTTTGAAAACGTGCATGTCTATGTACACCGTAAGCAAACATTCCGCTCACCGAGGCACTCAAATACAAACAGGCTGTTGAGGCCGGATCGTCCGCAACTGAAAACCACTGAGATTGTGCTCGCAGCGTCCTCCAATGCATACACTTGTTTTGTTGTTGTTGTTTTCTCCCATCGTTTTCTCCGTATTACGTTTGCGCTTTAAAAAGCAAAACAAAAAAACGAAGATGTTGTATGGAGCACGACACCGGTTCTGCCACCATGTTTTGTCGTCCCAGTTACGGCCTGTGTTTCCCAGTGTATCCGCTATTTCCTTAGCTGCCGAGCACCAATGTATGTACAGTTGGGAGCGAAAATCCCATCACTGGGAATTCAGATTTCTCAGCCATGCGCAATCGCCATGTAGTTGTAAACAAATGTTAAACAACCGAAGCATAAACGTTGGGATCGCCGGAGAGTTCCAGTTCGGCATATCTCTTACTTTGTTCCCGAATGACTGTCGGTAATTTAGTTAAAAACCATGTTTGGTTCTGTCACGGATCTTCATTGAGAGGCTCTTTTTATATCACCAAACGCCGTTTAACCTTGTGCCCTTTTAAAAGTATTTTAAACAGTCGTCACAGCCATGGACGCTTCTCTTCGATGAGTTTTGAACGAAAAGCACCCCCGAAAGAAAAGTTAACGAAGGGAGGACGCTAACAGAGGAAAGTGTGCGTTTAAATGACAGATGTGACCTCGATTTTGTGGGAACTGGTGGAAGAAGGAAAGGTTGTGAGGGACAGCCGCAGGAGCAGGGCCGGAACGGCACACCCATTCTTTCGTAAGGGCTTTTTGCCAATGGTCGGCAGCCTTCTTTAATGATTGCGTCCACCACTCTCTAAGGTCGTGTACTTCCAACCGTTTCTGACTTAAAACTTTATTGCTTTTCTTGTTTTTCTTTTTGAATGCGAACATCCATTTTTCTTGCGAGTTGGATATCGAGTTCAGCTCCATCCGCCTTCACGTTTCGTTTACGCGCTATCTCCTCCTCTCTCTCTATCAATCTTATTTTCCTTTCTCTCCTCCACCAATTCCACGGAGATGTCCTTGCACGCACGCGGCAGCTTCGAGTTTCTCGCCGAGTTATTTACGACGCCGTACGGACAACCGCCTTGGATCCCTGGGTGGCTGGACATGCGGTGGCGTATCCGCCACCGTGCGAGGAAAAGTGATTTCCCTGCAATAGAATAGGCCATTCGGTCTATAGAGTCCGGCCGAGCAATGCTCGCGCCATGATATCCTGCAGCGTCGCCGAACCTACCATCAGGTTAAGACGAGGGAAATATGGCGCCCTCACGTGTATGCATTCGAGCGCAGCCTAATAGGACAAACGCTCGCAGCGCCGCGTAGCGGTCGGTAGCGGCATCGCCTTTGTTTTTTCGTGCGCAAGTGGAGAGCTGGCGCTGCTTCTGTAGCCTCAGCTTCGCAGCCGGATACAGCACGCTGGAAGACAGGTAGCAGGTTGATCCGCCTCGCTCTATACGCATCGCTCCCATCGGCAAACGCGGTGAGCGAGAGGATGTATGGATGCCTAATGAAGGAGTCTCGCCAGGTGTGTTTCTTCCTGTTTTGCTTACAGAACACCCCGAGGTTACCTCGCCCCCACCTGGTGACCCGGTGCGTGCATGCATTACTCCTCGTGTCGTTTTATACGTCGCCGCTCCCCCCCGCGTTCTCTCCACGTATGTGCCCCGTCGCTCCTTTCGCCGTGTAACTCTGACATGAATTCCTCGTCATCTGCGTTTCGCTGTTCAAAGGATTAATTAGCATCCTTTCGAAGGCCGGCATGCATGAAAGGCTCGCGGAATCTCGCTAAGACTTTGCGGCCATGTTTGTGTCACTGCAGACCCATTCGTCTGCCGATTATAATTTACGAGTACGAAGGCTGGCTGCGAGTTCGGTGGCGCGTTCGCATTAAACACGTTCTTCTCGAGTGAATATTGCTTGTACGAAAGAAAGAGATAGATAATAAAATGAGAGAACAGCAGAGAGGTCAACCAGAATTGTAACCTCTGGTTTACTTCCCCACACTAAAGGAAGAAAGGATGGCGGAGAAAGATGACAGCTATCGAAAGGATATATGACCTCAGCGATATTGCATGATGCACAAAGGCAACGAAGAAGGAAGGAACAGGAGAGAGAGAAAGTGGAGGCAGGGATGTTAACCAGTACAAAACAATATGTAGGCTATCCTACACTGGGGAAAGGGATAAGATAGTCTTAAACTTGAAAGTTGAAGAGAGTATGAAGCGTACGTGCCTAAAAGACGGCCATTTTCACTCGCTCTATGCATTTCACCGATTTTCCGTGTCGGCTCAGGGGGAACGCGAGCGTCGCGAAAACTTCACTGATTTGCCTCGCGCTTTGGTCGTGAATGGCCGCGACGTGGAAGCATGTCGTTAACCCTGATTCACATCCTACAGATCACTGCGCCGAACTCTGTTCTGTTATTAAAATAACAATAAAAAAGGGCCCTAGTACGTTCATCTTGTTACCGTATACGCATATATTATTGATTGATTGATTGATTGATTGATTGATTTAGCTTCAGACTTCCAAACAGACAGGCAGAGAGACGTAATTCTACCATCTTAGGTTATAAAATTGTCAACTTCATCCAAGAAAACATAATGGTAGAAGGAATAAAAGTGAACGGAAGAGAAGAGTTGAAAACATTAATTTTTTTTCCACTCAAGTATATATTTCAGAAAACGTAGTGTCCAAGGCTCTAATTGTAGATAGTTTTGTATCGAAGGTCATTCAGTCTATAGTGTCCGGCCGAGTTATGCTCGCGCCACGGTATCCTGGTCGTCGCTTTCGTCAGACTTGCTTGGCAGCGCTGCTCCTCAATATCCAAGAAAACATTCGAACGTCACGCGAGATACAACGACAACAACAAAAAAAGCACTCAACGTGGTAGCAAATCTTCCCGCTACGTTACCCGTCGTAATATACTTCGACATGTTAGACTGCGTGTTGAAGAAGGGAGGCTTATAGTTAGCGGTGATGGTGACAGTTCGCGCCACACAATGGGCGAACACGACAGCACATTGACGGGTAGGTATATATTGCCGCGAACTATGCCTTCTCGTCTGTGTTTCGTGGCGAACATCTGGCTGCGCCCGATCGTGCTATCTGTTGTGGGCCGCACCCATACTGTGCCGCAAGCGAAGTGCATGTTTTCCTCCTCCCTCGGACTATCTCATTTGATAGGGAGAGCGTTTCGCCCTTTCACCATCAGACCAGCGTTATCTGCGTGAACGATGTTGGTGGAGAGGATACGGCAACGCATAAGAACGCTTCCACCAAAAGCGCAGGGACATTCGTTTTTCCGCCGTCGTCGATCGGTGGGCCGTTCCTTCGCCACCTGGATTCCTTATTTTTTGCACTTATTGCGGAGCACAGGTTCGCTCTAATAAAACTAGTTTTCCGAAGAACTCTGCGTCGTTCCTGGCTACGTGACATCTGGTGGAGGTGCTGGGTACATGAACCCTGAACCCCCGACAGGTCGTCGGGCAAGTCCAACTCGCGCCAGCCGCCGACAGCTCGGACTTCAGCCGGAGTTTGGACTGCTTCCGGAAAACGTAAAGAAAGAAGACGTCGTGACCACAACCATGAACAACGCTGCTACTATGACGAACCCTGCAAACCCCCCTGTAGTCCTCCAGCAACCCAAGGAGCCGCCACCATTCCACGGGTCTCCTTCGGAGGATCCCGAAGACTGGTTGGAGCAAGTTGAACGGGTCAGGCTCTTTAACCGCTGGGACGACGAAGAGACGCTGAGGCACGTGTTCTTCTACCTTGCCGACTCAGCTCAAACGTGGTTTGAAAATCACGAGAGCACACTTGGATCGTGGCAGGAATTCAAGAGGAAGTTTTTGATGACATTCACCACAGTTGTGCGGAAGGAGCGGGCCGAGGCCATGCTGCAAACACGCATGCAACACCCTAACGAAGGGGTTGTTGTCTTTGTTGAAGAAATGAAAAGGCTCTTCAAGCGAGCTGATCCGGAAATGTCCGAAGAAAAAAAGTTACGGCTGTTAATGCGCAGTGTGAAGGAAGAACTGTTTGCTGGGCTTATCCGGAATCCCCCCAAAACCGTCGCCGAATTCGTCGTTGAGGCTAGCACAATTGAGAAGGCCCTCGACATGCGCGCTAGGCAGAGTAACCGCCAGTTTGTCGACGTGGGCAGTTCGAACTGCGTTGACGGGACACGTATCCCGACGGATACACTACGTGAGACAATTCGCGCCGTAGTAAGGGAGGAGTTGCGGAAACTTTTTCCAGCGGTGCCGCAACCACAAGTGGCTTCCTTAAGCGACGTCATCCGTGAGGAGGTGCAACAAGCACTGGGCACCTTTACGCTTCCGGAAGCACCACGTGAGCTGCAGGCGATGTCCTACGCCGCTGCAATTGGCACCAGTCGCCCGCTGGTAACTCGTCGCCAAGAGCCGCCGCGACGCCACTACTCGTCGCCCGCCCGACTACCTACGGCTCAACCTCCGACGCCAAGGAAGACCGATGTATGGCGAGCCCCCGACCGTCGTCCGCTGTGTTACCACTGCGGAGAAGCCGGCCATGTCTATCGTCGCTGCCCCTACAGACAACTCGGCTTGCCAGGTTTCTCAGTCGACGCACCACGCCCCTTACCCGGCCAACGACCGAGGGAGATCAACGAGTACCTCTCTCGCACTAGCCAGGAACCAGCTCGCTTCAGCCGGTCACCGTCGCCCCACCCCTACGGATCAACAAGCCGCAGTAGCCACTCTAACTCCACACGCGGAAGGTCCCCCAGCCCAGGAAGGGGAAACTAAGAGCTGCAGCTTCGGGAGGTGAAGTTGCACCACGGCCGCAAAGTAAAAACCCTCCAGCGACGCACCGACGCGCAATGGACGAAGATGCACGATGCGCCCACAGCCCGACGCTCCGTTGTGTCCCCGACATGATTCCCCAGCGCGACGACAGCCACATGGCGCCGCCTCTACCCGATGCAACCAAGTCCGCAGTTACCAAGACGACGACGACGACGCCTGTACACCGACCATCAACGCGAACAAGCCGTGAGAGGACGCCCAGACGAACCCGAAACTCGAGAGTGACCACTTCTGATATACAACTGTGCATTGACGGCCTCGACGTAGTTGCACTAATCGACACGGGTGCCGACTATTCAGTGATGAGCGGCCCATTTGCATCGAAACTGAGGAAAGTTGCCACTAGCTGGGACGGTCCACACATACGTACTGCGGGAGGCCACCTCGTCACGCCTTGTGGAACTTGTACGTCACGCGTCACCATAAATGGCACCACTTACCCTGCTGCCTTCGTCATATTACCCTGCTGCTCCCGCGATGTGATTCTAGGCATGGACTTCTTGACTGAGAATGGTGCTATTATTGATTTTCAAGCCAAGTCGATCAGTTTCTCGGCTGATCGCAGCGCTACAACAAAAGGAAGTGCGAAACAGCATACTGCTTTGAGGATTGCCGATGACCACGTCACCCTGCCTCCCCGTGCAAGCCTGATGATCGCCGTTTACTCTCAGGGCACCACTCCGGACACGGACGCCATCGTGGAGAACGACCACAGTTTACTTTTGGACCGCGGTGTCTCCGTCGCAAGAAGTATTATACGGTTGGTCGAGGGAAAGTCGCACGTTCTAGTCACGAATTTCACTGAAGAATATCAGCACCTCAACAAGGGCACTTCCATCGCGTTGCTCGAAGAAATTCCGGAGGAAAGGGACGTGATTGCCGTCGCCAACCTTGAACGCCAATCGGATGACATCAAGTCTGCTCATCTCTTCGACGTGAATCCGGCGCTACCGCAAGAAAAACGAGAACAGATACGGGCTCTGTTACGCCACTACAGCGAGTGTTTCTCGTCGACTTCGACGCTACGTCAGACACCCCTTGCAAAGCACCGCATAATCACCGAAGAGGACGCCCGACCATTGCGGCAGTCGCCTTACCGTGTTTCTGCCCACGAGCGCGAAGTTATTCGGAGCCAAGTTCACGACATGCTCGCCGCCGATGTGATACAACCATCCAAAAGTCCTTGGGCTGCCCCAGTTGTGCTCGTGAAGAAAAAAGATGGCACTCTAAGGTTCTGCGTCGACTACCGGCGACTGAACAAAATCACGAAAAAAGACGTATATCCACTCCCTCGAATCGACGACGCCCTCGACCATCTTTGCCATGCCAAGTACTTCTCTCATATGGATCTCACAACCGGATATTGGCAAATCGAAGTCGACGAAAGGGACCGTGAGAAGACAGCATTTATAACGCCGGATGGACTATACGAGTTCAAGGTAATGCCTTTTGGGCTATGCACGGCACCGGCCACATTCCAAAGAGTCATGGACACCGTACTAGCCGGCCTGAAATGGCACACCTGCCTCGTTTACCTTGACGACGTCGTCGTATTTGCGCGGAATTTCGACGAACACCTGGCGAGGCTAGAGTCTGTGCTCGAAGCCATTCGTGCGTCGGGATTAACGCTGAAAGCTGAGAAGTGCCATTTCGCATACGACCAACTGAAGTTTTTGGGCCACATCGTCAACGCCGCGGGTGTCCTACCTGATCCCGCAAAAACGTCAGCCATAGCAAGTTTCCCGAGGCCGAAAGACAAGAAAGACGTGCGACGATTCCTCGGTCTTTGCGCGTACTACAGACGCTTTGTGCAAAATTTCGCTAAAATCGCCGAACCGCTCACGCGCCTGACGAAAGACAGTGTTCAGTTTCGCTGGGAGGAAGCACAGCAGAACGCGTTCGGTGAACTGCAAAATCGCTTACAGCGGCCACCTGTGCTTGCACATTTCAACGATTCTGCAGAGACAGAAATGCACACAGACGCAAGTGACGTAGGCTTGGGCGCTGTCCTTGTACAAAAACAGAACGGCTGTGAAAAAGTAATCGCTTATGCCAGCCGTGGCCTTTCCAAAGAAGAAAGGAACTATTCGGCCTCTGAAAAAGAGTGCCTTGCGATAATATGGGCCATTTCAAAGTTTCGTCCATACGTCTACGGCAGGCCGTTTAAGGTAGTAACCGACCACCATGCGCTGTGCTGGCTCGCAAACTTGAAGGACCCTTCAGGCCGCCTTGGGCGATGGAACCTGCGCCTGCAGGAATACGACGTCTCCATCGTTTACAAATCCGGCAGGAAACATTCGGACGCCGACTGCCTATCACGGGCTCCCGTCGAGGAGCCGCCACAGGACCCCGAGGATGACGTCCCGTTTTTTTGGTATTGTGACAGACAGTGACCTTGCCACTCAACAACGTGCCGATCCCGAGCTGCGCGCCCTAATCGAACATCTCGAAGGACACAACGCCGCAGTGCCAAGGGTTTTTAAGCGCAACTACACCACCTTCGCTTTGAAAAGTTCGGTGCTCGTGAAGAAGAACTTTGACCCTACAACGAGAACAAAGTACCTTCTCGTCATCCCCGCTGGTCTCCGTGACGAAATCTTGGCAGCGTGTCACGACGACCCGACATCGGGGCACCTCGGCACGGCCCGCACGCTGGGAAAGATAAAGGCAAAATACTACTGGCCGCGTCTCACGTCCAACGTCACCCACTACGTCAGGAGCTGCCGCGACTGCCAGCGCCGAAAAACGCCGCCGACCAGACCCGCCGGCTTCCTACAGCCGGTTGCAGTACCATCGAGGGCCTTCCAACAGATTGGCATGGATCTTCTCGGACCGTTCCCCACGTCACGGGCCGGGAACAAGTGGATTGTAGTAGCCACGGACTACTTGACGCGCTACGCAGAGACCGCCGCGCTCCCAAGGGGAACTGCAGAAGAAGTCGCTAAATTTTTCATCCACCAAGTGGTGCTGCGACATGGAGCCCCTGGAGTACTGATCACGGACCGCGGAACGGCATTCACTGCAGAGCTTATGCAACGGGTCTTGCACTACAGCCACACGGATCACCGGAAGACCACGGCGTATCACCCCCAGACCAACGGGCTTACCGAACGCCTGAATAAGACGATCGCGGATATGCTGTCTATGTACGTCGACGTTGAACATAAGACGTGGGATGACGTACTCCCTTTCGTCACGTTCGCGTACAACACAGCTATCCAAGAAACTACTAAATTGCCCCCATTTGAGCTTGTCTATGGGCGACAGCCGACGACAATGCTCGACGCCATGCTTCCACACGTAGAAGATGATGACCTCAACACCGACGTCCAAAGGTACCTACAACGCGCGGAAGAAGCCCGCCAGCTTGCTCGAGTGCGCATAACAGACAAACACCTCGTGGATGCCGGACGCTACAACCTCCGACGCCGCGACGCCGATTATGACCCAGGTGATCTTGTGTGGGTTTGGACCCCTATTCGACGTCGCGGACTCAGTGAGAAGCTCCTGCGTCGCTATTTCGGGCCCTATAAAATTCAGCGACGTGTAGGCCCACTCAGCTACGAGGTTGTTCCCGACAGCGACCATGGCATGTCACGACGACGCACGCGGCCCGAAATTGTCCACGTGGTTAGGCTTAAGCCTTACTACGCCAGATGACTGACTTTTTCTTGACTACTTTTTTATTAGTAGCATCGGGCCGATGCTCTTTTTTTCGAGGGGGGCAATGCCGCGAACTATGCCTTCTCGTCTGTGTTTCGTGGCGAACATCTGGCTGCGCCCGATCGTGCTATCTGTTGTGGGCCGCACCCATACTGTGCCGCAAGCGAAGTGCATGTTTTCCTCCTCCCTCGGACTATCTCATTTGATAGGGAGAGCGTTTCGCCCTTTCACCATCAGACCAGCGTTATCTGCGTGAACGATGTTGGTGGAGAGGATACGGCAACGCATAAGAACGCTTCCACCAAAAGCGCAGGGACATTCGTTTTTCCGCCGTCGTCGATCGGTGGGCCGTTCCTTCGCCACCTGGATTCCTTATTTTTTGCACTTATTGCGGAGCACAGGTTCGCTCTAATAAAACTAGTTTTCCGAAGAACTCTGCGTCGTTCCTGGCTACGTGACAATATGTTCGTACGGAGGGGACGCCCTTCTTTCCAGTGACAACGACAGCCCTCGCTCGGTGGTTCCAAGTGGCCAAGTGGCAGATAACTAGTAAACGAATACTCGTACGCGGTATAAAGGAGCGGCTCTGCGAGTTTGATGCCAGAGAGATCCCTTCGAATGGCAGCTGCTTTTCGAACGTGCGCGGCCGTCCATCTAAGTCGTTCCCCATTGCACCCGTCCCGTCAGCGGAAGGCGCGAAAACCAGCTGGCACGAGAAAGAAAAGGCGGCCTCGCGACGTGGTATGCGGCGTGGAGCGATCCCGAAAAGGCCGACCAAGAGAGGAGATGATACGAAAGCCATCCTCTAACTCGTAGTCCAGACAGATGTTGCTGACGCTTCACCTCTATACACGTAAACGAGTCAACTCGGGGTCGGAATGATACCGATGCGGCAGCCTACTTAATGTGGCAAAGACACGCCGGCCGCTCTGCTCATGTACTTGTTTTTTTTTTTTTCAAAGCACTGGGATTTGTTACGTGATCAAATCCTGCTGCACGGATAACCCGTCTGTTATTTGCTCGACGCATTCCATAGGCCGGCCAACTTCCTGTGCGTGACTTTAATTTTAACTATATAAAGCGACAGGAAACGAAGACATTCGTTAACTAGCGACATTCGAACGAGACACGTTAACAAGGTGACCGTCTGGTTTCTCAGACTATCAGGAAAATATTTGTTCCGAGGATGGAAATGGCGAAGAAATGAGCTCAACGAACACGCAAAAATTCATTCAAATGTGTAGTCACCGCAGAAAACAATTAGCAGAATTGACTGTTGATTGTACAGGTCACTTGTGCTGATCTTTTTCTGCGGTGACTATGCATCCCCTCTAGTACAGAAGCGATGGATATGGTCGCATTTTTTTTGCGATGGATATGGTCGCATTTTTTTTTTTTTACTCGGGAAGTGGTCTGGAGCCCTGCCAATGAAAACAAGCGCACCGTGAGCGAGAGAGAAATAAGAAAGAAAGAGATATCCGCTTTTGCTGTTATCAAGAGACAAGTGCACATCAAGTGCTCGGTGGTTTCCTTGGACTCCAAGCAGAGTCGGTCGTCAGAATATAGGTTGATTTGATGAAGTTAGCGCCAACGTTCCTGAATGCAACTGTCATCTACAGGCAGCAGACCAATTTGGCTTCTGCAATGGGAGAGGCTACCCTCGGGAATAATAGCCGTAGGGAAGGTTACACGTTATACACCGCAGGCCATATAAAGGCATACGGAGAAACCCAGAACGATGACGTGGAACAAGTGAACGCTACGCAACTCGCCAGCCCCTGCTACAGACTCGATATGGGTCGTAGCTTACATCCGGGAGATGCATCCCCGCTTTTGGGGATATACGAGCTCACTTACGTTCGGGTATTCACGAAACAACGCTTGAAACCTCTCAATATTAGGACCCCCACCCGCGTTGGTGGCGAGCTGAGACAAACGCGAAGGGAATAACAACGAGGTTTACGGAAGCTGAGTCAAACTGGGGGACATGAGCTGAACTGCAGCTTAAGCTTAAAATGATGCGCAGGGAGGAAACAGAAAGTTCATAAATCTTCCAGAGAGAAATACAGATTCGATGTGAGGAATGATGGTGATATATTGACACTCTCCCAACTTCTTTGCGAAAGGCTGCAAGTACACCAGCGGCGTCGGAGAATAATCCCACCCAGACTCGGCCATCTCGGCTTGCAAGAAGGGCCGTTTCGCAGCACATATTCGCTTAGTCGCAGACCCGTGGAAAAAAACAACCAGTGTGGTGTTTTTCTTTTTTCGAATTTTTGTGCATGTTACGAAGAATTAGCATCGTGTGTACGTGTCGCACCGGACAGTGTACTTTCATAATGCGACACTAGCATATGCTGTTATTCAATGTAACAGCCAAATATGAATCAGACAATTCATATTTTTGAACAGGGTTGGGCTTGAGATGTGCGTAATTGGAGACTGCGTTTTGATAAGCTGTCTCGTCTTCTTCAATGGTGACAAGACCTCTTGTCGACTTAAAGAACCCCAGGTGGTCGAAATTTCCGGAGCCCTCCACTACGGCGTCTCTCATAATCATATGGTGGTTTTGGGACGTTAAACCCCACATATCAATCAATCAAGAGCTCTTGTCGACCTTCTGCCTTGTTCGCACGTGTAGGCTTCTGTGTTTCGATGGAACTCCATTTGATGCAGCTTTGACGGCTCAAAAGAATGCCTCTCTTCGGCCGCTGTTTCGTTTTCGTTAACAAAACTGCGACAGCACATGATCAGTTAGTATTATTCATAAAACGTTTTAATTTTTTCCGCCCAATTCCTATCAAAACAAAAAGAAAAAAACGACCCGAGAACAAGAATGTCGCCTTTCAAAATCCTATTTGTCTCTCGAACCGAGCTCAGAAAAAGGGCCACTTGATATTCAACGAAAGCGTGGGAGAGCCAGCACAAACCAAGCAGCCACTGAAATAAACAGAGTGCTACACTTAACCATTCGGATCGGAAGATTGCGATGCTGGGGCGAGATTTCAGTGAGCACGAAAGAATAAAAGGGTGATTCAGAATGCAGAATAAAAGAGAGCAGAAAAAGATAAAAGATGCCCCAGCCTCCTGTAACTTTAGACACGTTCAAATAGAAACTCAAATACTTAGCACCGTGGTACTCGGCGACTGACTTTGTGACCCAGCTTTGGTTACGTCTTCCGATGAATCCGATACAGCGACTCCCGCCAACGCCTTCAACCCCTTCGTGCATATTTTCTGACCCCACTCTGCCGAAAGTCAACATCCCCTGCGATCCCTGTGAGTCTGGATTAAACGTCGTGCACAAAGTGAAAGAAAGATTTGCCAGCTATCTTGCTGCTGCCATTCTGTTGCAGACAACAATGACGGCAAACAAACAAAACGCTGCATCTATCGTGCTCAACAAGCATATTCGACATACTGAATACAATGTATCCGTACGTGAATAACAAGTAAAACTTCAGGCAGCGACAAGTAAAGCTTTTCAGTTACATTGACTTATACCTTCTGAGGTAAACATGCCGGGCTACCATGGAAGGAAGGTAAACACCGCATCGGATTACTTCGAAGCGAATGCGGCGCTAAAGTTAAGGAAGGGCCACTTGTTGGCAGCGCTGACTCCTGCAGCTATGCGTGTAAGACAAACATCGACTCCATTATATTCGGTGCCCCCCAAAATGCAACGGCTTGTGATCCAGTAAAAGCGTACGCACTATCGCAGCGCGTCAAAACACGATTATAAGCACGCGCGAGGAGCGGTTACTCGAGAGGAGAAAAAATGTCGAAAGTGGAGCCCAGGCGTTGAGCAACAGCCGCTGCGCCACTCATGCCTCCCCTTGTAGACGGCTTCACCGCATCCGAAAGGTAAAAGTTCGCAGGAAGTGACGGTTAAACATTTACAAAACAAGAAAGGCGGAGGCAAGCAAAGCACACATGGAAGAGGCACTGGGAAGGCGAGAAGCGACGGAGAAAGGCGAGTCCCCGAGAACAACAGCGCAGCGTGCTCCGCTGCGGCGTCGCCGGCGAGTGCATGGACCCCGTTGCGGCATGGTTCGAAGTCCGTGCTTCGGCAACGACTCAACAAAGGCTGGTCTACCGAACGCCGAGAGACATAGAAAACCGAGGGAGAGGAGAGAGAGTCTCAAGCATCATTCAGCCACCAACACGTATACACTTCGTACAGAGGGCTTGGTTGGCCGGGCGTTGGTTGGGATGGGGCGTGGAAAGAGGCGCGGGAGAAACTAACGCTGTGAGTCCTCTTCGAAACGTGGTCGCGCTGACTCGGTGCCCGAGAGATCTAACGGGAGACGAGCTTGATAGTGCCGAGCATAGCGCGCGATCCCGGATTTGAAAGGATTTTGCGAAGCAGATGTATGCTATATATACGCTACAAATGCAGTCATGAGCCTGAGTAACGAAGTCCACTCTCATAAATATTTTGCTATAAAGCCGACTTCGTTACAAAGACACCGGATGCCCGAACGATCGCAATATAGTCCATAGGTGAGAATTCATTCGTCATGTCCGTCAATTCGATTTTGACACATTAAGTTTCAAATAATCTGACTCCTACTCACGTAGAATAAAGATAGTAATATACTGTATGAATAAAAACGAGAATTGAAGTATAATAAAGGATACAAATAAGTCCACAAAAAGTGACGAGAGAGAAACGAGAAACAAAAAGGAACGCAGGGAGGTTAACCAGATGCTAGTATCCGGTATGCTACCCTACACTGGGATTTGGGAATAGGGGTTAACGAGTTTCTGGATAAAGTATAGAGGAAAGATGGTTAAGGCAGCAGAGAAAACGCAGAGACAAAGTCAGCAACGAGCTTGTTAAAATCGTAACACGAGCTTCCAATAAAGGGTTAATACCAGATGGAGCGATTAGCACCGCACCAGAAGAGTGACGAAGCGTAAGAAAAAGTCTGTGACGGAAACATACGTCCTATTTCAAGTTCGATGAGACGTCTTAAGTAACAGTGATGCTAATGATAGCGTTATAGCCAGACATATTTCTCGGGATTGGGATAAGGCCTATATAGGTGTTCGCGCGTGTGTTTGAATGTGCACGTGTGTGCACACACATAGAAAATGCCGACATTTCAGGGCTCGAGCTATGCCAGTGGCCAACAAGGCTTTGATGAGGAAAAAAAAATGGCAGCATATCCACGGAGTGAATGACGGAGAGTGCGGCGAAGCATTCGACCGTCCATGCGTCTGTTTGTGCGCCCATCCCTGCGTTCTTTCGTGCATCCGCCCCTGCGTCCGTTCATGCGTCCATCCATGCATCTGTTTGTGTGTCCGTTCGTTCATCTATTCAACACTCCAAGTCCAACCATCTCGCATCTTTTTATCATATATTCCCCATATAGAAGCACCGCCATTCAGCGGACATTCCAAGGACTAAACGAGAGGTGGCACACGCACACTTTCTTACGGCCTGCGCTTTGGGCCCACTTCCCACCTTTAACCACCTCGAGTTCATGGTATATTCTAGTTCACTGTATTCATGGCACTGCGACCAAACGCTCGCTAAACCTTTCGAAAACCAAGGAGGTTACGCCCAGCGAGTATAACGTAGCAACCTTTTCCTGTCAGATAGGGCAAAATTTACATGCCAATGGCTGCTAATGAGAAATGAGAGACAGGAGAATTCGGCTTTTACTTTCTTACGGCTTGCGCTTCGTATCTACTTCTCATTTTCAACCACCTTGAGTTCATTCATGGTATATACAAGTTCATTGTATTGATGGCACTGCGGCTCAACGCTCGCTAAACCTTTCTAAAGCTAAGGAGGTTACACCCAGCGAGCATAATGTAGCATCCCTTTCTTGTCCGATAGTGCTCAATGTACATGCCAATAGCTGCTAATGGGGATCGCAGCGGGCGCGTTGACTAAAAGCCGAATGCTCGTGTCTCTCATTTCCCATTAGCAGCCATTGGCATGTACATTGAGCACTATTTTTTATTGTTAAACAACGCACAGAAGAAATCTCTCACTGGCACCACCTTGGAGGTCAAGTGTTATACCTATTTCGGGTATGTGCCACTGGTGGTTACATACGAGGGACGCCCAAGCCACGCCATAAGGAGCTTCGCTCCTAAAAAATAAACGAGAACTTGAAGACCATCACAACATTCCAGTTTTAGATGCGGAGCATCTAATACTCGAGGCTTGTAGTGCGGCGCCGTCCGCAAGCTTCCTCCTCCTTCTTCCACCATCTGTGCATCCCTTCCTCCTCTACACACCGCGCGCGCTTCACTCCTCCACCATCTGTGCACCCTTCCTCCTCTACACACCGCGTGCGCTTCTCCTCTTCACGAACATTCGCTAGCTGTATAATGTAGCGCGCATGCGCCGTCACGCTTCGAGAACATCGGCAGCTGACGCGCGCGCATGCGCCGTCGCGCTTCGAGAACATCGGCAGCTGACGCGCGCGCATGCGCCGTTGCGCTTCTCCCCCTTCTCGAACATTCGACAGCTGACGCGCGCATGCACCGTCACCCACCATCTGTGCCGCGCACGCTTCTACAATTCTGATTCTCCAGTGGACGCGCATGCGCCGTTGCGCTTCGAGAACATTCAACAGCTGACAGTGCATGCGCCGTCTCGCTGTATATATACTCAAGGTCGGCGCTCGCTCACTCAGTTGCCGCTCGTCGGTTGGTTTGTACGGCGCGTCGACGTCCAAGGTCGCGGTGAAATGAATTCCAACGAATCCACAAACACAATGATCGACGTCCCTTCGACCAGCGCCGCCCTTTCGCATACGTGTGTACGTGTTCACTCATTTAACACCCCCTCCTACAACCACGTTAACCAATTTAGCCATCGACCCAAGTAAGTCGCAATTTAACACCCCATTTCACAACCACGTTAACCAATTTAGCCATCGACCCAAGTAAGTCGCACTTTAACACCCCGTTAACCAATTATATGCTCCGCATCCTCCTCAGTGTTCCCCCGAGGGAAGCTGCGGGCAATTTTTTTTATATCGCTCCAGAAGCAGCCCGCATTTTACAAACACGGAAATATACGGGCTCGCACTACCTCTCTTGGTTCCCTGCCCACATGGGCAAAGACGTTCACCCACAACAACCCAACCTCAACGAAATGGCTCATGATCGAGCACGAGAACTGACCCGCCGTGACGATCAATCAGCCACCGAAGAGCTGGGCCCAGACGTGCAGTTTAATGACCCACTACTCACCTTCCATGAAATTACCTCCCACTACCGACACAACAGAAGCCGTTACCCTTTACCCCATTCAAAACTCGAACGCGCGCAAGAAGTAGCCTTTAGAATGTTACAAACGAGATCGTACCCATCACGGGGCCGACTCAGCCATTACAACTCAGACATAAATTCACAGTGCCCAGATTGCACAGAAGTGTACTGTTCACTCGCGCACATGCTCTGGCAATGTCCCGCGTTACCTCAGGGACCTCTCACCAGTGAGTCCGACTGGGAGGAGGCACTCAGGAGCCCCAATCTCCGAAACCAACTTAAGGCAGTCCAGAGGGCCCAAGAACTGGCGGAACGCCACCACGTTCCCGCCCCGACTTGGGCGTCGCCTACGGTAGCGGCTGCTAGGATGTCCCACGTGGGCACCCTGGTGGCTTAAACTCCTCAGGACCATATATTAAAGTTCTTGACTGACTATCGTCAACGTGTGTCTTGTCTTTGCAATTTCTCTGGTGCCTCTTTTTCCCATGCCCAACCGCTTTAAAACCACAAATCGTTTTCGCTGCAGCAATAGTCGCATTTACATTAATGATAGCGCACCTATGTCTCGTGGTGGATTATCGGAATGCAACCTGATCGGTATAATCCCCATTAGTGCAACCGCCGCAGGCAACGATGCATAGGAAACAGCGAGAGGACAAAAAAAATTACAGCATGTCCACGTAGTGCATGATGATGAGTGGGGCGAAGCGTCCATCCGTCCATTCGTTCTTGCTTCCGTCCATTCGTGCGTCCGTCTGTGCGATCGTCCGTGCGTCTGTCCCTGCGTTCGTCCATGCGTCCGTCCGGCCATTCATCCGTGTGTCTGTCCGTGCATCTGTCTGTCTGTCCATCCTCCGATTCGCCTGTCCATCTAGTGAACACTCCAAGTAGCACCATTTCGCATCTTTTTGTCATATATTAAGCGTATAGAAGTACCGCCATCCAGCGGACATTCCGAGGACTAAACGAGAACTGGCACTTGCTCACTTTTTCACGGCCTGCGCTTCGTGCCTACTTGCAACCTTTCACCGCATCTAGTTCATGGCAAGAATCCCTTATACAATAGTGCACTATATCTATGACACTGCGGCCCAACCCTTACTAAACCTTGCTAAAACCAAGAAGGTTACGCCCAGCGATTTTAACGTGGCAACCTTTTCAGGTTAGATAGTGCTGTCTTTTCAGGTTAGATAGTGCTCAAAGTTCGTCCTTCTGATACCAGTTTTATTTTTTTAGTAAGCATCGAATTCAAGGCAAATTTTATTGGAGATTAAGTCACCAATACTCGTTTTTGTAAGTTATTTCATCAGAAACAACTATCTTTTGTTTATGTATATTGTGCGAGGGTGTCCTCCTCAATTAAAGAAGGTGCGCGTGCCGGCCGCTCCTCTAGTCCGGCCGTGGAGGTGGGTAACTACTACTACGACGACATCGCAGACGCACGACCCACAGCATAGGGAGCTTTGCTTCCCCCCCCCCCCCCAAAAAAAAGAGAGAGAAAACCTTAAAGCAAAGAAGCTGTACGGGTGGCACGGGGTTCGCGACGCTATGCACTGAGTTAAGGGAGGTGGTATGAACAGAAAGGTATGGATACTAGAGTTCGGGAATGAATACGGAGAAATAGATAGATAGATAGATAGATAGATAGATAGATAGATAGATAGATAGATAGATAGATAGATAGATAGATAGATAGATAGATAGATAGATAGATAGATAGATAGATAGATAGATAGATAGATAGATAGATAGATAGATAGATAGATAGATAGATAGATAGATAGCTAGATAGATAGATGATAGATAGATAGATAGCTAGATAGATAGATAGATAGATAGATAGATACTAACACTAACGACCAATAATGAAGATGATGCGCGAGATTCGTCAGCCAGCGCGTATATCGCTTTCCGCCCAGATGCGTGGGTCGTTCACCCCGCTTTCACGCAGTCGTTGCTCTGAAGAAGAAGAGGCGTTGGTTGGCCGAGCGCCGGCACCTGCTTTCGTCGAAGGTCTTATTACACGGAGCCGCCGGTGGTATCGCGTAGCTGAGAGAAGGCAGTCGGTTATGCTGCCATCTTCAGTTAGTATAACCTTCTCGCTATTGTTGTCGCCTCAGCCGTTGTTCATCGCCTTTGGCTCACGCGCTGACGAGGGTCCATCTACTATATACGCACGCTGTGATTGAATCGCACCGTTCAACGCATTACGGCGCGTATCACTCTCTACTACACATAAAGTAGGCATGTGTGTGCTTTTCATGAACATACATAAAACTACTTTTTATGTATGTTCATGAGTGCATTAGCGGAGCCAGTGTGATTTGCTTGCATACTATCAACCCGGCTGCGCCTATAGCTTGTGCGCGCACAGCTGGTGGAAATAATATCAATTTATTGTATATGAACTAAACATGTCTTAAGTACGATGGCAGCCTTTATACATAACTAACAAGTGACGTCGGTTGTTTTCTTCCGTCCGCCATTACCGAGCACATATATGGAGCACATGGGACCACGCCGTGTTTACGCTCATGCAGTGGTTAATTTGCCGCAGTGTGCGTGTTGTAATCTTTTGCCTTGCGCGTACACTCTAAAAAAAGAGCGAGTAAAAAGGGTGCGTGTTGTAATCTTTTGCCTTGCGCGTACACTCTAAAAAAAGAGCGAGTAAAAAGGGTGTCTTTTTTTGTCCCACAACAATAATCGTCATCTATATTGCGTTCTATCCTTGCGCTATCGCCCCGCGCCTGGTACATTCCGGTCACGATCGAAATGCCCATTATCAGGGTTACATTGCATTCTCGATAGGAAAGTGGCCAGCGCCGAGTTTTCAAGAAAGAAAGCGCACGTAAGCCTGATGACGATTATTGTTGTGGGACAAAAAGACACCCTTCTTACACGATAGTTTTTTAGAGTGTAAGACGAAGGAGAATCGCATTGAAGTAACGTTCAATGGGGAACTCGGATCCGCCGTGTCTGCAGGGTCCGAGTCTATGGCGTCGCACGTATAGTGGATGAAACAACTTAGCAAAAGAAGTGGATACGTAACTTGCCTGTCACATAGTCACGCCCGTACGCTGTTGCAGTCTCGAGGGCCTTCCTGTTCATGCGCGCATGAAGCATGGGCCCCGCTTCTCTGACAAGTCTTTAGTACCGTCACATGGGTTTGTGATCAGCTTTGGTCAATAGTACGTCCCCGCTTCTGGTACTTTTTTTTACCTCTTTTACTTTTCAATTATCTCCAGAGGGGAACGACGTATTATGGAAGCCAAGCTCTGTCAGCTGGATTCACGGCCGCTTACAGAAGAGAAGATCCTGGGACCTTGGCCGACGGCTTCCCATACGCGCAAAGCCACGAAAGCCCTCTTGTACTTTTTAAGGACCACCAGACTTCACGACCGCTCGTGAAAGAACTGTGCGAGACCATGCTGTGTAGTCTCGAGCTGACTATTCATGCTTCTCTTTCTTACTCTTCTTCTTTTCTATCTCTTTCCGTTCTATTATTCTCCTTTTCCCCCACCCCAAGTGTAGGGTAGCCAACCGAGCCAAGCTTGGTTAACCTCCCTGCCTTTCCTCTCTATTTATGTCTCTCTCCAGAGGGGTACATAATTGGAAGTTTGGTGCGCCAAAACTGAACTTTACTCCTACTACTCGTCCCTGGAATCATTATGTTCCCTCTCACAACATACAGCGTTTCCCCGGTCGTCTAGAACTCGTATACACGTAGGATGAACGAACGTTTCTCGGCAAAGCTGCACGAGAGAACCAAAAAGGTCAAGCGGCTGCACGTGACCGGATGAGCGGTGGAGTCTATCGTACGAGCTTCGTTGTTGCTCCGCGGATCAATGTTTGACCACGGGAGTAATCAAACTGTCACTCCACTCGCGGCCCTTATACAGGACCCGCGCTGAATTGCGCGCGTGAGTGCTGCGGCACGTGCTTACACGTGTATTCGAAAGGCTCAACCTGCAGTTCCCCTTATCACGAGCCGATATACGTGTATACTATACTGCAGCCCGTACGGTAAATACTACTGCAGCTGGCAATCATCCCCGGCTGCCATTGGTGCCTTCGGCTGGACAGAATGTCATTGTGATTGTCTGTCTCATGTTTGAGATCAATAGGCCTCGACGAGGACACTCCTGCACTAGGTGTCGTCGTTCGTCGACCAATCCGACTGTTGTCGCACCACTACACGCTTCGGTACCGCGGAAATTGCGGCCGCTTTCTCGTACAGTGCCGAGCTCGTCGAGTGCTACGTACTCTCAGAGACGGTTCCATTGCGCTGGGCTCCTCGGTACGAGACAGTGCAGACGGTGACGGAGTAGTAGATTATAACTGCACTGCTGGGTTGTAGCTGCAGATGCCCACAGTTCCAAGAGTGAAATACCAAGGTCACTGCTACTAACGAATTAACGGACGGTTTAATGAATGGCACAGACCTGGAAAGGCAGAATGACAAGTGCAATAAGCGTTCGAGTTTTATGCCCAAAAGCGGCGATACGAATATGAGGGACCCGTAGTGAAGGGCTCCGGGAATCGAGACCACCGGTAGTTTATAACTTGCACCTAAATTTAAGTACACGGGCCACAAGCGTGCAGTTTTACCTTCATCGAAAATGTATGCAGGCACTCTCGCCTCCACCTATGTACCACGGCCTTGGGAGCAGTATTCGAGCAGCATAACCACAAAGGCCCCCGCGAGGGCGTCGAAAGCACAAAGCTAACTGGCAACGGCATGGTCACAGCTGTAACTGGAGCTACGGCTGTGACCTCATTTCATTCTGATATGGTGGTAAGTACATCATGGGTAAGAGGAGACCCTTTATTTTTAGGAATCTAGAGAAATGTTTCGATGTCTTTTTATATACGTAGATCAAGAAGAAATTACGATTTTATATTTGCCGACTCTAATGAAAGTTACGTGGCAGCAACGGCTTCGCTTAACGAAGCAGTAAGATCCATTTACGTTTTTTTTTGTAAGCCACAAGATGGGCATGTACATATGCAGCGAAAATTTGCGGTACGCGAACTTTTTGAGAATATTCCCGATTTGTCCATGAACATAACCTTTAAATAAATGATTTAGCTTGTAGTGCTTGCTGTGACATATGCCGTTACCAGCTGTATTAAAATCTCAAGCAAGCCCAGAACAGTAACTCACGCTTGAAGAGGAGCCCACGCCCCGTGAACATTTGCGGCCAGGTGTACATCCTTAGGTCCTCTTGCGAGAGTTAAATCAACAATCGTGTGTTTATCCCTAGAAACTTTTGTACATGTCGACAAGGAAACAGTTTGATGATTAGCGACTTGTTCAAAGGAACCGTGCGTAAACGCTGTATTACCGAGACAGAAGTGGATATCTACGGCAAGCGAGAGATTTAGGATACAACAGCGCAGAGAGCAAGACGTGGTTCAAAGTGGCATAGCGTCTTATGGCGTGACCGCTTTTCTCACACTCGGCTTATCTTCTTTACGTTGCACCCAACTAGCCCGAAGTCGGCGTGCGCGCACAAAGGACCGCACCATTTGAGGGAACGTGGCGAATCACCTTCGAACCCGGCAACATCGGTGCAGCAAGTATCAGAATAAGCATCACCACCACGGTGGCGTGTAAACTACGACTTTCGTTCTTCGCGTCTCTGTGGAGTTGTTTACTTCGGCTAAGACCCGATGCGTGGTATATGTTACACGCAATATACTGAAAGCCGCGTTCTGCGCAGTGCGGGCTCCGTGGTGGAGTATGCATGCTGCTCTGGTGTGCCCCGAGGGGGAAAGAAAGCGTTGGCGAAATCCACTGAGGAGCCATTTCCGGCCGGTATTCGCGGGAGATATGGCAGCGGCGTGCGGTCTCTCGGGGCGTTCCTAACGACCCCTGGCGGCGTGTCGTCTACGGTCACACTGGGTTCGCCGTAGATTATCACCGGCCCAGGTATCGCGGCCACTTATTGCCCCGTGAATGAAGCGAGAAAAGGAGTAAATGACGTAGAAAATAGAAGGAAGAGAGAAGAAGCGTTCCGCTGTTGACTGGCGAAGGATCATTTACTCTGGACTCGCTCTAGTTTTTCTCGACTTGGGAGTTTCGCGCGTCTTCACCGGGAGTTCGTATTTCGCCGCCTTGATTACCCGCCTCGGTCTTTCTAGAGCTTTGCAAACTGGCTTTATTCATTGTCTCTTGCCAACAAAAAGAGGTGTGAAGAGCGAGAAACGGAGTCTGTATCAACACGTGATTCGTGACGCCGTTTGTCGCAGTCACCTAAACCTCGGAACCGCGGCCGCGTTACCTGCTAAATATCATCCTCCACGGATCGCCGAAGCGCACTGTATGCGTGAAAACCCCGACAACTCCATTAACGAAGAGACCGGCCAGCTGAACATCCAGGTCACCTGCGCAGCTGTTCACGGAAAGGCCGGTAAAAGCAAAAGATCCAGAATCCTTCTTGTGACACTTCTACCTCATTTTAATGCGGCGGCATGATATTCTTCCTTCCTTTCTTTCCTTCATTCTTTCTTTCTCTCTTTCTTTCATTTGGTGCTTTTCTGTGCATAGGAACGTTTGCATGCAATTCTGTCAATAAACCACTCTTTCCTCAGTGTTTTGGGAGTGGAAAGTCTTTTTCGTGTTTGCGGGGCACTTATAACGAGTATTTTTAACTGTCACAAACACCACGTTTCATTCATCGTTTGTTTGTTTTTTGTTTTTTTTTATGTTTTCTTTGTTGTTGTTTTCTTTGTTGTTGTTGTTGTTGTTGTTGTTGTTGTTGTTGTTGTTGTTGTTGTTGTTGTCGTCGTCGTCGTCGTCGTCGTCGTCACGTCAATAATGTTCCCTGCATACAATTCTTGAAGAAACATATGAAAGGTTCCAGGCGCTCAAATGCCTTTCATGTTATGCGAGAAGAAAGTAGCCAAGCTCGCGATAACACAAACCCACTTTCTGAGAGCTGAGAGTACGGTGCCGGTGCTCGTGCAAAGCAACGCTACAAAAATATATGAGGACGTACTTGCAAGAAAACAAAACAAAAAAAAAACTTATCAGCTCACAAGGGCTTCCCTAGCGTGCGTGCTATCGTCACAACCGGGCTTTGCAGGACCCTGCCTGTACTGAGGGACACTGGTCATAGCAGCATCGAATCTCGTTTCATTTCGTGTCTGTATCACTAGTAAAAACACCCGTTTACCAGCAAAGAGCTCTTCACGCGAAGCTGGTACGCCTGCCTATATATAGCTGTGATAGGACCATCACTCAAGGGTTTTTTTTTTTTTTGCCCACAAAGAAAAGTTCTTTTCACTTTTGCGTATTGCATTCAGCTTAATTTCGGCTCTGACGCCAAACATTTTCACTAGAACAGTTCATTACAGATTGCAAGAAAGGCGCAACGAACGCTTGGCTCGCGTGTATACGCATGCAAATCTCGTGATTGTGATCCGATGCGTGCTCAATATACTGTTGTCAGCAGAAGTGGTGACGAACTTATGCGTCAAGCATCCGAGGCTGAAATAATTTCGCTGATTCGTTGTGGATGCGCGAGCACGCCGTCTGTATGCGTGACGAGAATTTGACCTTACCATAATAACTGTTGAGATTTAATGTTCCAAAACTACCGTATATACGATTATGAGAGTTCACCTTCTCAAGAGTGTGACTTCTTCATGTGCAATGTTCTGAATGTTAGAAATACGGGCCACTGGAAATAAATTCCTACCTAAGTCCTGCCTAAGTAAACGTTTCAAACGAGGGTTGATGATTGGACGAGTTGGTTGTCGAGTACTTGAAATGGCAAAGCGCATCACAGAAAATAGTTTCGCCGACTCGGCCGTTCACTCATTTTCTATCGTGCACTGTGTCAGTCTAGAACCACTTTATCATCATCAACGTATGCCGCAGTATGCGATAGTTTATGTTCCATTGATTTCCAGTGAAGTGCTGCCCGATGTTTTATTTTTATTTATTTATTTACAAAATACTGCAGGCTCATTTAAGGCCCATTACGACAATTAGGCCCATTATGACATTCAAGGCCCGTTACGACAAGACAAACCTGGTATCGGCAAACTCATTCATTAACACCATATTTTGCTAGAACAAACATTTTCAAATACTCGTTCTTTCCTCGAACCATAAACGACTGGAACTGCCTACCTCAATTGTCAACCGGCTCTGTAGAGGAGCGTATTTACCATGACCTATGTTTTTGCATTTCATCGCGTTTCACCGCGTTTCATCAAGTATAGGTATACGTTCCTTAGCCGCTGAACTACAGAGAAAGCACAACAGCGTTTACAGCAGTGTTAGCCCCAATCGCCGTCAAAAGTGCATGCGCTGACACATTGAGGTGCATAATGACCGGCTGTAAAAAAATATATTTCTAAAATGTCACTAAAGCATATATTACCAGCGACAGCAACATGACGCTCAGCAGAGCGCGATAGCGACAGGATGAATCAGAATCTACAGCACCATGCGATTCAATCCTCATTTGCTCCAGTTGCCCAATATGCTATACCCTTATTATACTTCAAATGACCGGAAAGTCACTTGTTCTGTCCCGCGCAAGGAAGTCGCATTTCGGTAGAGGTCCGCGTATACCATGATTTTGTCTATGCGCGTTAACGAAGGCTAAATAGTCTAAATTTTTGGCGCATGGTCTACAGCATGTCGTGATCTTAGGTTGTCGAAATTCACAAATTGCAATTAGTTATTCCAAATAATTTATACATGGTAAAATATTGTACGTAGCGTTCATATAGCACTGTTTTCATAAAAAGTCCTTGAGCAATAGTTTTCACTGGCACTGAAGCTGACGTCGACATTTCGGCATGTGGTCACTTATTTTTCAAGGAATCAGCTGCTTTGTCTAGCGCTGTTTTTAGTCATGTAGTGGTTAAAAATTGGCAATTAACTCTGTGCGGAAACGTGGCAACTCTAACCTCAATCCGTTCCCACCCATCTCCTGTTTTGCTTTTGTTCTTTTGGAAATACAAAAAAACCACATTACTTCCGCATATGTTCCTGACAGCAGGTAATTACTTCCACGAAAAAAATTCGGTCTGGCATTTGTTTATGCAACACGGCCGTTGCTGATATGCTTTAAGGCGTCGTTTCTAGAGAAGAACAACACAAAAAACTGCATAAAATAAATTGGAACAGAATTATTCCCTTGCGAAACTAAGACATCAGAGGCGCCCTGAGCTGAACATTGTGTGCTCAAGCCAATTATGTTGTCACAAGCTGCCACCAGGGATCTTTGTCTTGCAGCAATGGCTCTCAGCAGGTTTCGCATTCCAAAAAGCTTTGCCGACGGTCACGACGTGAAGTCACGGTAATCCTCCGGCATGTCAAGACGAAAATGGGGTGTTCATAAATGTTGACTCTCTTTACAAAAACAAGTACTAATCGAATTCAGTAAATAGAACATTCGTTAAACCACATTTGCGTCTACTCAACGAGTGTTGAACTATACATAAACATTTGACGCAAGTAGTACACTTCTACCAGCTGCACCTGTAGTAACACGGGAAATTTGCTCGCATTCAATCTCTTGCAACGTGCCTGGTGTTACTGTGCCAGAGGGATCACTGATGATTTATTTTAGTGTCACAATATCAGACACTGCTGTTTTCTGAACAATGTTTCTCGAATATCCTCAAAATAAAGTACAGGAGATGATGCCATTGATAGTACATGTAATATAAATGGGAAGAAATAAAAGTGAACTTGCTTTTTGCAGGGAGCACACCTGCCACCTTCGAACAACCCGTCCTAGGTAGCCACTGTAGTTAAGTTGGTATAGCATCGTACGCGTCGTTCGAGAGTAGCAGTTGCAGTCCCTGCCACCGGCAAGTTCGCTTTTGTTTCCTCACATTACTAATGACATCCCCTATACTTTCTTTGGCATCATAATCTGTTAGTTCTCATCAATATTCTAAAAAAATAACAATAAAAAACGAGCCCTGTAGCATTGATATTTGGCGCAGGCCGGAACGCCAGCTGAAGAAGAGAAGGAAGAGTGTTGTTGCTGCTCGCGCTCGCTCCGCTTGACAGCTGGTCGGTTCTACCGCTACGTTTTCCACAAAGTAAACGTCTCTTCTGCTCACCACTAAAGGCGTACTATCAAGTGGTGGAGAGTGCGGGGTACCTTTTTCCATCCTGGAACTCCGCAACCGAACTCTACCTTCGCCATCAACAATGTCCATCGACGCTGCACAGCAGACGGCTCCTACATCTCCACCTGTCCACTGTCCCGGCGTCCCGAGAGAGCGAGATCCAGACATCTTCAACGGTACCGATGAGCAGGACGTCGAGGACTGGCTCTCTTCGTTCGAACGAGTAAGCGTCAACAACAGGTGGGACGAAAACGACAAACTGGGCCGCGTCCACTTTTACCTCAGAGGAGTAGCAGAGCTCTGGCTCAACAACCACGAAGCCGAGCTTACCGACTGGGCCACTTTCAAGACCACCTTCGCGGACGTGTTTGGCCGACCGACAGTGCGCAAGCTCCGTGCAGAACAGCGCTTGCGGGATCGCGCCCAACTGTCGGGAGAGGGTTTCACGTCCTACATTGAGGACGTCGTAGGCCTCTGCCGTCGCTTTGATCCTGGCATGTCGGAAACCGCCAAGGTAAAACACATTATGAAGGGCATCGAGGACGATGCCTTCCACATGCTGGTGGCTAAAGACCCGCAAACAGTTTCGGAAGTCATCCAACACTGCCAAAGTTTCGATGAGTTGCGAAAACAGCGCATTTCAACGCGACGGCCTACTTTCGACATGACCAGCACGCCAGCATTGACCGTTGGTGCAATATCTCCAGAACAGACTGTATTGACCCCGCAAATCCAGCAATTTATCCGAGAGGAAGTGGCACGCCAGTTGTCCCTTGCCCCCTTGCTTCCCAGCAATACGCATGGGCTGACCTCGTCACTGCGCCAAACCATCGAAGAGCAAGTCTGCGAGGCACTTCCCCCCACGTACCAGCCACCACCTGTGTCCGCTCCCCTGACTTACGCTGACGTCGCGCGAAGGCAGGTACATGCGCCGTCAAACGTCGTCGACCCTGCCCACCAAACGAACGCCTTATACGCAACACGCGTACCGGCAGGCTCGCATGTTCCCATTTACCGCCGTCCTTCAACGCTTCCCAACAACCCTTGGCGTACATCGGATAACAGACCTATCTGTTATTACTGTCGTCAGCCTGGCCATGTTGAGCGGTTCTGTCGCCGGCGCGTCCCTCACTCAGGCATTATTGATGGCACCTACGGCTACGCCCCCACAGAACCACCACAGACGCTGCCGTTCCATGCAGCTTCGGACACTTCTCCGCCGAGCCGCCGCGCCTTCAACCCACGCCGATCGCCTTCCCCGCGCCGACGTTCGCCTTCACCAATGCTTCGGCGTGCACCACCTGCCCAAACGGAAAACTGACCATCGCAGTTCCGGAGGCAAGAACTGCGCCACCGTCGAACTCTACAAGGCCTCGTTCTCTACCGAATAATGAAATAACTGTCTTGATTGAAGGTATCGCCGTTCAAGCATTAATAGATACCGGAGCTGCCGTGTCTGTATTGAGTGAAGCATTGTGTCGCAAGTTAAGAAAAGTTACGATTCCGCTTTCTGGTCTCTCCCTTCGTACGGCAACAGCGCATCACGTGAACCCTTCTATGACGTGCACGGCTCGGTTAATCATCCAGGGCGTTCTGTACGTGGTTGAATTTATCGTGTTTCCACACTGCTCACACGACGTCATATTAGGCTGGGACTTCCTTTCCACACATCATGCCGTTGTTGATTGTGCCCGGGCCGAACTAGAATTGTCATCGCTCTCCGACGACGATTATAATAAGCCTTCTATTTCTCGTGTTGTCGTCGCCGCGGAGACTGATATTCCACCTATGTCTTCTGTTATTGTGCCGATCTCGTGCGACCATGCCGCTTTTTCGGACGTCATGTTCACGCCGTCAGAAGACTTCACTTCTCGAAAAAACGTTCTTCTGCCTTTTGCTCTTCTGACGGTCGAAGCCACTTGCGCAAACATTTATGCCACGAATCTCCTTTCTGTACCAGTCACCCTATTCCGTGGCGAATGCATCGGCCGCCTTGAGGACATCGATTGTGTTTGCACCAGTCAACTGCCCTATCAAGCAAAAAGCCTTGAGATCGCCAGTGTTACTTCCGCTCTCACATCCGCCACCTCTTCCCTCGACGTCTTCCTTCCATCGATTGATCCTGACCTTCCTGTTGACCAACGAACTCAACTCTTGACACTTCTCGACCATTTCCGCTCATCGTTCGACTTCAAACAAACCAGTCTGGGCCGAACATCCGCAATTGTCCATCGTATTGACACTGGCACCCACGCACCATTGCGTCAGCGTCCATACCGGGTCTCCCACGCCGAACGCCAAGTTATAGACGATCAAGTGTCTGATATGCTCAATCGTGGCGTTATACAGCCGTCTAACAGTCCGTGGGCCTCCCCGGTGGTACTGGTCAAAAAGAAGGACGGGAGCATCCGATTCTGTGTGGATTACAGGCGCCTTAACAAGATCACGCGCAAAGATGTTTATCCGCTCCCCAGAATTGACGACGCTCTCGACTGTTTGCAAGGTGCAGAATTCTTTTCTTCGCTGGATCTTCGATCGGGATACTGGCAGGTACCCATGGATGAAGCTGACCGCGCCAAGACTGCGTTTGTAACTCCGGACGGCTTGTACGAGTTTAACGTGATGCCGTTCGGCCTTTGTAACGCCCCAGCCACCTTCGAGCGTCTGATGGACAACATACTTCGAGGCCTTAAATGGCAGACGTGTCTTTGCTATTTGGACGACGTCGTCGTTTTTTCAAAAGACTTCGATACCCATCTTCTGCGCCTCGCAAGTGTCCTGCATTGCCTTACACATGCTGGGCTCCAACTAAATTTGAAAAAGTGCCATTTTGCCGCCCGGAAGCTCACCATCTTAGGGCATGTTGTCAGCAAGGACGGCGTTCTACCTGATCCTGGAAAACTCCGTGCTGTCGCCCAGTTTCCGAAGCCATCGACACTTAAGGAACTCCGGAGCTTTATCGGCTTATGTTCATACTTTCGTCGATTTGTCCGTAATTTTGCATCTGTCATGGCCCCTTTAACACGGCTACTTTCTGACACCGAGGGCATTTCGGCGTGGTCTTCCAATTGCGATAAGGCATTCGCGAAACTACGTCAATTGCTGACATCTCCACCGATTCTCCGTCACTTTGATCCTGATGCCCCTACAGAAATACACACCGACGCAAGTGGAGTCGGACTTGGCGCTATTCTTGCTCAACGCAAGTCTGGATACGACGAGTACGTCGTTTCTTATGCCAGTCGCACTCTTACTAGGGCTGAACAGAATTATTCAGTCACAGAAAAAGAATGTCTAGCCATCGTCTGGGCAATCACAAAATTTCGACCCTACGTCTATGGCCGTCCATTTGACGTCGTGACTGATCACCACGCCCTCTGCTGGTTATCGTCACTAAAAGACCCATCTGGCCGTCTCGCTCGTTGGGCGTTACGCCTCCAAGACTATGATATCCGTGTCGTCTACAGGTCAGGCCGCAAACATTCAGATGCCGACGCTCTCTCCCGCTCTCCACTTCCCCATGAACACGGAAGTACTTCTGTATCCAGCCTCGATGCTGTGGCACTTTCGTACGAGGACATGCCCTATGAACAGCGCCAAGACGCTTGGATAGCCTCTATGATAGAATTACTGTCTCAGCCGTCCCAAGTTACGCCCAATCGTTCACTGCAGCGCACAGCTCGACACTTTACCATCCGCGATGGACTCCTGTACCGTCGCAACTACCTTTCTGACGGCCGCAAGTGGTTGCTTGTGATTCCTCGCCACCTACGTGCCGACATTTGCGACTCTTTTCACGCGGATCCTCAATGCGGCCACGCCGGTGTGATAAAAACGTATGCACGTCTCCGGCTGCGGTACTATTGGCGCGGAATGTACCGCTTTGTCCGACAGTACGTGCGTTCGTGCTCCAAATGTCAACGCCGAAAAAGCCCACCACACATAGCCAATGGACAACTGCAGCCGTTGCCTTGCCCCTCCCGCCCTTTCGACCGCATCGGAATTGACTTGTACGGTCCCCTTCCCTATACGCCTAACGGGAACCGCTGGGTGATTGTCGCCATTGATCACTTGACACGCTATGCTGAAACTGCTGCGCTGCCAGAGGCCACATCACGTGAAGTTGGCTTATTTATCCTTCACAATCTCATTCTACGCCATGGCGCGCCTCGTGAGCTACTCAGTGACCGCGGCCGTACGTTCCTCTCCGAAGCCGTACAAGCCCTTCTTCGCGAATGCAACGTTGTGCATCGGACAACCAGCGCATACCATCCGCAAACGAATGGAATGACCGAACGGTTTAACCGCTCACTGGGCGACATGCTATCCATGTACGTGTCCGCTGATCACACCAACTGGGACCGCATACTGCCCTTTGTAACTTACGCTTACAACAGCGCCACTCAGTCTACGACAGGATTCTCTCCGTTCTTCCTCCTTTACGGGCGCGAACCTTCCTCATTCATGGACACCATTCTCTTGTATCATCCAGACGCTTCGGAATCCACAACTCTATCTGAAGTCGCCACCTATGCAGAAGAATGCAGGCAACTCGCGCGTTCCTTAACCGCACAAGATCAAGCGTACCAGAAGAACCGTCACGACGAAAACCTGTCTTCGCAGTCATACTCGCCTGGCGCCTTGGTATGGCTTCGGGTTCCCTCATCTGTTCCTGGTCTTTCCACCAAGCTACTGCCGAAGTACGAAGGCCCCTACCGAGTCCTACGTCAGGCCTCACCGGTTAACTATATTGTTGAGCCGGTTCAACCATCAACAGACCGACGGCATCGAGGCCGCGAGACTGTTCACGTAGATCGATTGAAGCCGCACTACGACCCACCCGTCGTACCCGTTCCATAGGTCGCCAGGATGGCTCCTTTTCTGAGGGGGGGAGTGATTTGTAGCATTGATATTTGGCGCAGGCCGGAACGCCAGCTGAAGAAGAGAAGGAAGAGTGTTGTTGCTGCTCGCGCTCGCTCCGCTTGACAGCTGGTCGGTTCTACCGCTACGTTTTCCACAAAGTAAACGTCTCTTCTGCTCACCACTAAAGGCGTACTATCAGCCCTTAGAACTTGCACTTCTTTCCTGCAGACCCCCAAAGAAGAAAATTGGCCCCAAATCTGCATGTTACACTGCAAACGTCGTCGAAATACGACAGACTTGCGTCTGGAGATAGTGAACAAAACGTTTATTTGATGTTCTGCGCAAGAAAATCGGTTAATGGTATTCTGGAGGCGCTGCGTTAGAGTGCCTCGAGTGTGTAGTGGAGGCGCACGAGCGCATCCAGGCACGTTAGACACGAGCGCCATCTGGCAGTTATTCTCAAAAATAAAGGCCTGCGCACCCGCGGAGAAAGATACACGCCTGTCTCGGAAGTGATAGGGTGTAGAACGCAAAGCGACGGGCAGGTGCCACCACGGTGTCGTCTTAGCAAAGCGTTGGAAACACCTTTTTGAGCAACGCGCTGCACTGTCAGCGCGATAAACGCTATAGTACTTATAGTTACTTGTGTGTGCCTCTTCTAGTAAAAAGGCACACATACAAAACATGGACGTGTTGTTATGGCACCTCAGATATGCGCAATAATTGCTTTTTTTTTGACAACTGAACAACTACGAACGCTGAATCTTGAGCAATATTGGTGGGTGCTGTGTATGGGGTCCACCATTTGATGCCGTTTGAGGTATCGTTAAGAGAGTAAAAACAGACAAATGTACAGACAGACAGACAGACAGACAGACAGACAGACAGACAGACAGACAGACAGACAGACCAAACTTTTTTTTGTCGAAGGTCCCCAAGAAAGACTATCGTCTTTAAAATCTGAGGGCATGTGTGCTCTAGCGGCGCGGGCTTCTTTCAGTGAAAAAAAATGCGCGCTCATTTTGAAGACGGCATCCTAGTTATAGACAAGGGAAAGCATTTTTAAATAAGGGTGTCGTCTGCCTTAAAGTTCACGCACCACGGTCAAATCAAAAGCTGGAGGAGACGCCTTTCTAGAGTCTGTTGTAAAGTCTCTGGCGGAAACTATACTGCAGGTAGTATACATTTGCGAGGTGCCCCCAACGTCTGAAATCATTTGAAGTAGGTAACTACCCGCAGCGCCAATATTCAGCAGCTTGCTTTCGAAATTCGATGTCTTCTCCACACTTCGCACAAGAAAGGGCATCATGTGACGTTTCAGTGGCTGCCAAGTCACTGTGGCGTCATAGGGAACGAACATGCCGATACTGCCGTGCGGGCAGCTTTTGAAGGAACACGAGAAGAAGCCATACCACTTTCGCGGACTGATGCTGTCAGTAATCTTCGATGACTTGCGCGTGAAATAACGTTATCACTATGGTGCCCACCAAGGAACCAGTCGAATCGTCAACACCACCTGTCCTCTTTGATGGCTCTCCGCATGCCCACTGGGCTCGACCGAAGAGAAGCCACCCTTCTTCATCGCTTATGGCTAGGAGTAACATTTGCAAAATCTTGTTCATTTGTCATGGGAGTGGTCGACAACGCTCTCTGCGATGCCTGTTATTGCAAAGAGACGCTACACCACATCCTGTGCGACTGTCCGTTGTATGACATCCAGAGACAGTCACTGGCATCCGTTCTTGCGCGCATCGACAACAGCCTTATGTCTGTGGACACTATTCTTTGAAGTGCCCGAGAGAAGACATTGCAACAGAAGGCAACAAAAGCACTGTTGAAATTCCTACGCGACACGGACTTGAAGAAGCGGCTGTAACAGCAATGTCACACGCCAGGAAAGACAAGACTGGACTATGACTGAGTGTGCGCACGTGTGCTGCCTAATGTGCTGTGTTTATCTCTCTTCCCTCTCTCCTCTCTATTTTTCATCTCTCACATCCCCCTCCCATGCGCAGGGCAGCAAACCGGCTGCCTATAGGCTGGTTAACCTCCCTGCCGTTCTTTTCCTCCTATTTTCGCTTCAACAGTCAGTGGAGAAGCTACCATTATTAAATGCGTGAAACGTCCGAGAAGAGTAATGGACCAAAGTTGGGGATGGGTCGCTGGTGGGTCTTGTGTAAGGTCAAGTGCACAGAGCTTTGGCGTTGCTTGCGAGCGACTTAGCGCGTCAGCATGACATTTGCAAGAGATTAAACCTGAGGTCGTCATAGTTTAGATAAAGTGAAACGTCAGATAGAACTTAGTTGGTGAACCCAAAGACAACAAAGGCGCAATTGTTACTTCCGCGGAATTCAATTAATACGCATCGCTTCGCTGAACTGTCGGCTTACATACTACATCAAACTTGTTGTACCTTAATAGACGACCCTACATATACCTACAGACGTGTATAGATGTCAATGCAGTTGTTCCTGCATATACGAATAAATCTAAAGAAGTATCTTATGAGTAACAGTTATCGTCTACGAGCTTAAATAACTAAGGCTGTGGATTATAGTTAAACGTCGACGCAGGGCTTAAAATAGTCCTATAGTAGTCCTAAGTTAATGAAGTTGTTGTTAAAATCTACTTTAACATTGGGGAGTTTTCGAATAGGGGCCCCAAAAGTTTGGGGCCGCAAAGAAACAGCGTCAAGACGACTACGCATGCGCAAAACCCGAAATCACGTTTGGGTTTTCGGTAGAGGACACTTTTTCTCCAATTTACGGGGAGCCTCAGGGCCTGTCCCAAAAGTTTTGGGCCAAACAAACGTGACGACACCCACTGAAGTGACGGCTCTCGGCGAAGAATAGAGTGGCATAGAATAGGAAAGTGTCCCAAGCCCCGCAGGCCCAATTCTAAAACTCATCACTCCTGCTTGGCCTAAAGCGTTCATACGGAAAGAGCTTTGGGGCTCCAAACTTTTTGGGCCCTGTTCGAAAACTGACTTATAACTCAATTTAATTAACTTAAGACTACATTACCACAAACCAAGATACCGCCTCAACGTTTAACGCTAACACACTACCTTAAACTACATCATGAAAGTCAATGATGACTGTTACTTCAAGAATAGTAGGTACGGAAGTTCACGTCACTGACGTGGCGGAGCACTTCATATAGGGTCGTGTGCGTGCGTTGAGGCAGTCTTGATGGCCCTGAAATTTTATTGTACGAGGTAAATGACGCAAAATATGAGGACTTTGCTGCATGCGCGCCCGTTCGGCCGTGTACTGCTGAAGGCGATCATCATATAGGGACGCGTGTGGGGAGATTCGGGCCGTTTCATGAAAGAAAAAGAACTACCGACAAAAAGCGCATTGTCAGCCTATAAGTCCGTTTCATAAAAGAAAAAGAATGGCCTACAGAAAGCGCATCGTCAGCCTATAAGCACCACGTGCGACGCTGTCAACGTTGCGCGTCGGGAGTGTCCTTACGATTAAGCAGCTCTTCATACGCACGGTGACTTGCGTGCCGTGCCCACACCTCGGCGACATCATTGGGTCGGCCGCACGGTGCAAATTCAGTGGGTCACGCGGGTCAGTGGTCTTTAGCCACGCGCGATGTTCCCTCTCGTCACTGCAGCAGTGACGCGCGAGCTCTGTGCGAGGTAAATGCTGCTACAGACACTCAGGTCGCCGACGTCACCATATTTTCGCGCACCCAGCACAATAAAAAGTAGTGCATACAGTATAGTTGTATATGAAGCGCCACATGATGATCATTGCTTAAACCTCCCGCCCGCAGTCCTAATCACTAAAACAAGAAAAATAAGAAAACGCCTCACCTGCCTGGAACAAACCGTAAACCAGTTTGCACCCCTCACGGGTGCTTTGCTGTGTCTATAACTAATACCCTACGACAAGGTGTTTTGAGAAACCAAAACATCCATGTCACGGGTGTTTTTGTCTCTCAAAACACCTATAACATGAGTCTTTTGGTTTGCCAAAACACTCTTAATTATTGTAAGGTGTTATATACGGGCAAAGCATCGTTAAGGGTGCTTTGCCGTGTTTTCGCCAAAACACCCATGTTTATACCAAAACACCAAAACAACCAAGTCATGGCTGTTTTCGTGTTTTAAAACACCCATGAAATAAGTTTTTTGGTTTGTCGAAACGCCCTCATCGAATGGTGTTAGTTATTGAGATGCAATGCACCCTTAAGGAGGACAAATGATTTAAAGTGCCCACCGCACGGTCGAATCGAAAGTTGTAGGAGATGCCTTTCTAGAGACCGATGTGAAGTTTACGGCGGCGACTACGGAAGTTAGTACATTTGGAAGGTGCCCACTACGTCATAAATCATGCAAAATATTGGTAAGTATACCCGTAACGACAATAATCTGCGGAGAAGCGAGGTACCTACTCTGTAAGGCGTTATGTGTACTATGTTGATGCTGACGATGATGAAATACGGCTGAGCACTTTGCAATGGGTGTGAAGATTGAAAACACTCTCTCGTTACGGAATTCTCAATATTATTTTACTTTCGTACCACGCTATTTTATTTAACGCGATTGAAGACCATCTTTTAGGTCGTCAAATATAACCCGACCTGCCGGATTTCTTTTGATCCACCTCATGTATTGTCCCATGTGGGACCTCTGAGGTACAATAAATAAATAAATAAATAAATAAATAAATAAATAAATAAATAAATAAATAAATAAATAAATAAATAAATAAATAAATAAATAAATAAAATGAATAAATAAATAAGTAAATAAATAAATAAATAGAAATAAATAAATAAATAAATTGCTGTACCGACGTGACTCACCTTTATAGGGTATTGTTGCGAAGGTGTCTATAGGCGGTGGCAAACAACTGCTTCACTAGTACTAGATGTTATTATGATGTCAATACAGCTTTTGCTTTGGGGGAGGGGGAGACAATGTACGTTATAGGAGAAATTTTCAACTGATCTCGAGAGTGGACATATTGTCCCTCATACCGTCTCAAACCGTGCTTCTCCGCACACGATACTGCTCTTTCATAAGCGCCGAGATGGCGCTATAGCAGCAGCGGGGATTTCAATTACCCGGCTGGAACAATAACACACCAGAAATGCGATGAAGACGACGAATGCTGCATACCGCTCGTGTTGCTGCTGTTCCTTCCTTTTGGTTGCAGCTGCGTGCACAGCTCTCCCTGTGTGTTTCGTAAATGTATTTCTTCCCTTCATACGCTCATCCCCACGACAATATCATTCTCGAATGCAATAGGACCTCTGCAGGCAGTACTTACAAACTGAAATATTTGTGAATTCGGCCCTCGGTATTTTAATCTTGGGGCCACTAAGTGCGATCTCCGGGTGGAATTACACGCGATCATACGAAGTCACGAGAACACTTTTCGTAGCGTGTACACTACTCGAACGACTGACGGAAACTCCGGGCGTATCTCAGTTCAGTCGCACCACACTTATCTCGAGTGGATCGCGCACTGGCCCTGCATAAGTTATCGGTCGGAAACACTCCGCCACAACGGCGCCGAAAATCGACGGTGCTGATAAGAAAAAAGCAAATCTTGAAAGCTTCATATTTTAACTTTTCTTTCCTGCCTTTGATGAGGAAAGATGCGGAAACAGTTTGTAAAAAAAGATCCCCCCCCCCCCCCCGTACGAGTAAGATGTCATATCATCAAACACAAACACCAGTGACAGTGCAAGGAATCGTCTACACATAACATTTAGAGAGGGGGGGGGGAATAGATTTCTTTTGTTGGGTGAACGCAGCAGTTCTGTGTACGAGGGCTGCTAACTAATGGCACGCTGCGTCCGCAGGACTTGTGCGGGTGTCCAATTAATACTGTGATACTGTCTGAAGTTTACAACGTTTCGCAGGTCCTGGTGGTGCCTTGGAATGGCCCCGTCATTGATAGGTCCTAAATATAATAATAATAATAATAATAATAATAATAATAATAATAATAATAATAATAATAGGACAAATTGGCTAGTGTTTATAGTCATTATCAGCGCGAATAGCGTACTGGCGACTCGGTGCCATCGGAACATCAATCTTTAATATGTCTATCTGTTTACTTTTGCTTATAAGATGCGCTAACGCCCCCCCCCCCCCCCATGTGTGCGCGTTTGTGTGCGCATGCACCGTCAAACCGGAAGCTGGATCTACAAACCCATCCTCAATTTATCCTGCTAGAGGAAGAAATGGTGTTCCTCTTTAAAGATTAAACAAAACAAAAGTTGTCATGTTACCGTTAAGGACGACATGGCTAAACGCATTGTCATCGCTAAAGTGTTGAAAGAACTAATCTGTGTGTTATGTCACTTATGAGTATCACCGACGCTGCACTGCCCTCACTCCCCTGTTTATACCTAGAAATCATTGATTGTGTGACGAACTGATCTAACTAATTTGTACGCAAACACTAATCTCCAAGCGAAATCTCTGCTATAAAGAAGGTCAGGGGCGTATCCAAGGAAGAGAACGTTTCAACCTCACCCCCTCCCAAATATGTACAGTACGTTGAAGTTGTACGTATATATATATATATGTGACGTATCAAGTGGTGGTTAGCAGAGGTCGAGAAGGAACAAGTGCAGAACGGAATAAAGATGGGGTATGAGCCAGGCCACGTCACCCAGTCATCGTAGCATCATATATATATATATATATATATATATATATATATATATATATATATATATATATATATATATATATATATATATATATATATATATATATATATACTGCAGATGCTTTAATTGCCTCTGTTCATAATCATCTTTATTCATTCCTGGCCAGAAAAACCAAAGGAATGGGTCTCAGGCCACAGCTTTATACAATTTTTATATACGTTTGTTATAACTGTCATAGTACGGTGCTGACCAGCGCCTAAGTGTTTGCATATCGCGAGTGAGCCAGATGCAAATTCTAAACGGTTATCTGGAAACATGCACGCAGTGCTAAGCTGCTCAGATATTTTCATACGGGCTGCACAATGCGCGTTTCAATCGTTAAGCAGCAACAGTAGCTCTTCCATTATCTTTGTCCGCTATTCTATATACGGCACTTTGCATAAATGAAAAGAGGTCATCGTAAGTTTCACGTTGAATTAAGGGTGTCATTGTCTTCATTTGTGGAGGGTCATACCCTTTTCCCCTGCGACGAAATAACACAGACACACTAACGAGCATGCGCATACGAACTAACGTATAGCCCTGAGAGTGATCACCACCTACCCCCCCCGCCCTTCTCCCACAGGTGTATATGTACTGACGTGCACGATCAGGCACAAACACACATAAACGATAGTTGAACCCCCCCCCCCTTTCCCGGAAAACAATTTATGGCCACGCCACTGATACACACAAGGCGCACATACAAAAGCTCTCCCGCAATACATCACGCGTTTGAGTGCACACTCAACAGAAAACAAAAAGGTGGCACGAAAGGTGAATAATCACACAACACATACAAATTGGTCAACGACTTGCTGTTTTCACCCTCTACCACCTAAACAGGTACCGCATTTCCACAACCATTCCTCTTGTTGTTCCAGAAGATGTCAAATAGAATAAAAATGGCGCCTCAAACACGCGATCCGTGGACATCTCTCCAGTGGCCTGGCCCCAATACAGGACTGTTTTCGTCCAATATTTTTAAAAAAAGTCCTAATCATTATGTTCATGAGCTAGACAGACGTACAGCTATAGCTTTGTCTTTGTAGAGCGCGTGAGCCACCGGTTCTCGCTGTGCAGGGTGAAACCTTGAGGCAGTATGAGGCTCTGAGTGTATCAGGAGCATGCACGGTCTATAGTTGTAAGACTGACCACGTCAGAGCCCGATACTGCCTCAAGGTTTGGCCCCGCTCACGTGCTGTACGCAGACGTGGCCGCGGTTGTACGTGACCGATCTCAGGTATATTTTTCGTGAGGCACCCCATGCAGTCGCCATGCGTTAAAACGTAAGTATGGCAGGAAAGCCGTATTTCAGAATCGAAGTCCAGATTGCAGCCATCGTGGAGATCGGCATTGGCATGTTGCTCAAAACGCGACCTCGAATCTCCTTGAGAAATTACCCGTTTTATTAGATATAAAAAAGGGCTTCCTTCTTTCAAATGCTAACGTTATAGGCGCAATCGGTTCCAACTCGTCACCCCCCCCCCCTCCTCTTCCTCCTCCGTCCTTCCACCAACTTTGTTTACTCTGCCAGCCTTTGAGGAAGTAAAATGTGTGATTGCGGTCAACCTGCTGGGGAGAGTTTGAAACCCCCGGTATAGAGCGAAACAAGGATGACAATACTAGTCATGAAAAGCGATTAGATTACGCTACAAATTACAGCTGGTCAAAAGTAATGACGTTACATTACTGTATATCTGGAAAATTATTGAAGCTTCCATGAATTTATTTTAACCAAGGTTCATTGTTCGTGCTCTAGCTCACCTGCACCTACCGCACATGTGCATTGAACTATCAGATTATTTAGTTCGACTTCACGTACTTGAAGCTTGGCACTCATATGAACTTGCCTTTGTTATTTTTTTTCTTCTTTTGGCCAACTTCTCACGCCACAAATGAAGCGGACATGCTATATTTATTCAAAAGCAATTTAGGAAGTAATGAGCATGTTCGAAACTTACTGGCTTGAAGTATTACCTTGCACTACCAAACTACCATCCAACAAAGGTAAATCATTACGATACTTATGAGCGCAAAAATGAATTTTTACTGCAATTTTATTACTTCCGAATCTGGAGTAAAATTATTCCTCGAAAAAAGAAAAAAAAAGCAGACTGAGTTCTACGCATGCAGCGCAATATTATATATGTAGAACTTTACTTGTTTATGTGATAAGACGTGCGATATCATGAAACAGCATGTTTGAATGACGCACTTTGAATTACGAGCACAGAAAAAAAAGAAAAACGCCTGTATGTACGGGTAGCTTGTGTCTATGTTGTGTCTGCTACGGTGTCGCATGCGCCTGCTTTCTTAGGCCCTTCTACATTGTCACGCTCTCAGCTGGTTCGCAATGCTTCGGAGCAGTGCCTATAGTCCCAAGCTTGTTTGGTTTAGCCATTCGCTCTGAGCATTGGTTGCGTAAATTTCGATGATGATAACCATCCTTATTATGAATTACCCCCGTCATCACCAAAAAGCTCAACAAGGAGAGCGTTGAAAACAACAGCATTAGCATCGACATCGCAGCAACAGCGATGATGATGCTAATGATGCCAATAGCAGCAAACGTGATGATGCTAATGATGCCAATAGCAACAACACCTCAACTACTAAGAACAGCTGTATGCGCATCTGAATCACGCTGTTGCCGATCCTGGCCCCTAAAAATTTTGGACCCTACCCGGCCCAACTGTTTCGGTAAATACAAGGCCGCAGCTTCAATGACGAGTGATGCCTGATCAAGTAATAGGATTCCGCAAGCCACTCAACCCTAATAACGCAACACTAACCAACGTAATGAGATCCGTATTGCATGTGAAAAGCGGACGTTGTGTGCCCACCTTTTTTCCTTGCAGTTAGGCGAATCACGTCAACAATCACGTGATGCACGCGTGTATACCGAGATCACCGCACGATCCTCCTCTGGAGGAGGTTCGCATTCGTTGGCTTTCTTTGGATCGCTACGGCTTTCTGGCACGCATACAATGTCTCCGCGAATGAGGTACTCGCCAAATGAACACTCAAACCAATACCGGAAACCCACAGATGCGCCTTGAATGCATGTTCTTCGATGTTTTCGTCGCCGTGCGGCACTTCCTTTCTCTGTGTATCACGTGTCCTTTTTTATTTACTTCGACAGTGGCGGCGGCTTTTGTCTGCGTGCACGTATTGCATACAGCGCCGCGCGGTGGGCTTTTGTCCCACGACGCGTACCTCTTAGCTCTTCGACAGAAAGGCACGTTTTTGCGAGCCGAGACGAACGCGTCCCGAGGGTGTTTTACTCGGCGCAGCAGCTACACGCACGCATGATAGCGCATAGAACAACAGATAGAGAATGAAAGAGAGAGGCCCCGTCCTCTCTGCGGTATTTGGGAGGATTGGTTACCGCTCGTCCTCGGCTTGTGTGTGTAATTATTGTAAAGGTATAGCATATACAGTAACCCTATGCGTATGTAGCATATACCGCCTTTCGGTACACGCACGCCATGCCGGTCGCCTGCCGCCGCTGCGAACCACGTCAGCCAGCAGACATAACATTCAAGCGGAGCAGGCGTACAGTGCATAATGCACGCTGAGATGCAGCAGGACACGTGACCTCGCCTGGATACTCGGTGCACGCGAGCGTTAGAAAAAGCGGCTCCGTTTCTCCTTGTTCACCGTTGTTTTATTCGCGGTTATAGGCATTCGCCCAGGGACTGCACGGCGCCCAAGCAGACTGCGACGCGGAAAAGATGGGTCCCGAAGAAGTGTCTCTTTCCGTGCGATTTCTTTTCGGGCCACCTCGGATACGCTTTATTTATCGTCGATTTCATCTCGCTTGTGTTGTTCATGCCTCTGCGAGCTCGCCGAACGTGCTCCTCAGTGTGTCTCGTATGCATTTAAACTCCGCTTTTCTGCTCATCGACTTAGCCTTGAAGTAAAAAAAACAAAAAAACAAGCTAGTGCGGCAGGCAGCACTCGCTCGCCACAGAAACGAGTGCATAAAGAGCGGACGACACGAAAGTGGATAAGCCTAACGGCGTTTCCCGGCGTATAGCGTTCGCTAGGCCTAGCGCGTGTAGGAATGTGCGTCTGTGTCTTGTTGAACTGCGTAGAAGCTTCCACGATGACGTTGCGGTCGAGAAAGGTTTTCGTTCACATTTCTTGAGCGTATCTTTTTCGTGCACCATAAGTTTTGCTTGTAAGGCCCAGAGCAGAACGCAAGCCTGTGTTCCTGTGTTAGGGCGCGCAAACCTACCGCAATATTGAACCAGTAGAGAAATGTGTCAGCGAAGTAGCGAGCTTTTTCTTTCATAAAAGTGTCGTTCAACGCATCTCAGCTTCTGCATACTTTGGGAAACACGAGCGAGGGAACTCCTGCGCGAGCTTTGCTCCTTATGTGCATGTATAGAAATGTGCGGATCACTGAGCGGAACATTTTAAATCATGCATATAATGCAGTGAAAAAACATGCAGCCAGCTAAGTTAACACCTTTTATGTAGCATGATGTCATCGTGACTCAATTCTTTCTTCGATACTTTCTTATTTTTCTTTTTCTCCCTTTCTTATTTTTTCTTTCTTTCTTTGCATTTAAGGTACCGTAGAACGAGAACCAATGCCCAAAAAACCTGATTGATGGTGAAGGTTAGGCTTCCAGCAGAAGGCACATCGAAGCATTAAAGCATCGTTCCACCTGTAAACCTTCAGACATTGAAATCAAGCATTTAGGATGCCTCATGTTATCTGACAGGAGAGACGTGCACAGATGGACACCACAACACAAGATCAAAGATTGAGACTAGGCCGACTAAGAGATTGCATAGAGACAGGCAAGACGAGATCCAGAATCAGAATGGGTACAGATAAGTCTAAACACAGGCAGCTTAGGCTAGCACATGAAAAACTAAATTCATACATACATACATACATACATACATACATACATACATACATACATACATACATACATACATACATACTACATACATACATACATACATACATACATACATACATACATACATACATACATACATACATACATACATACATACATACATACATACATACATACATACATACATACATACATACATACATACATACATACATACTGTAGGCATTCATTAAGCACATCATCTATCTTTACACATATTCATCATCATGATTGGTCGTCATCTTCTTCTGCTGTGGGGACTTGGCTTGTCTGAGTTCTGTGCCTTGGGCGTGGTCGCTTCATCGTGTCTTCCGGGCCTAATAAAGGTTTCCTTCACCGTTACATCACAAGTGGTGGAGCGTGCTCTACGATCTTCCGTCCTCTCCCAGCCCGATCTGCCTCCTGGAGCTGCGCTCAGGTCGTCGTTTGTACCAGGTGTCCGGTAACATGCCTCAGGACGAGCCAACCGGCGCTTCTGCGTCTACCTCCACGGCCCCGGCTACCACGGCCTATCCATCGTGGATTATCACCGCACACCAGCGTGAGCCGCCCACGTTCACCGGACTTCGAGGTGAAGATGTGGAAGATTGGTTGGACCAGTTCAATCGAGCGAGTTCCACTAACAACTGGGATGATCCTACCAAGCTTCGCCGTGTTTCTTTCTACCTCACGGGCGTAGCGAAAACATGGTTTTTCAATCATGAAACGGACATTACGGACTGGACACGTTTCAAGCAACAGCTTCACCAAATTTTCGGCACCCCGGCGGTTCGTTCAGCTCTCGCGAAGAAGACACCGGATTCTCGCAAGCAACAATGCGGTGAGTCCTACACATCGTACATAGAGGATGTGCTTGCTCTCTGTCACCGTTTCAGCACGTCCATGACTGAATCAGAGAGAGTTCGTCATCTACTGAAAGGGATAGGCACGGTCGCGTTCAATGCCTTGGTCATTCAAAACCCGACTACGGTCGCTGACGTTGTTGCCATGTGCCAACGCCTGGAGGAACTTGAATCCCAACGGTTACCGCCGGACAGCTCTGAAAACACTACCACGACTGATGCCTCATGGCGTGCCATGATCCGGGCGCTTATACGGGAAGAGCTGCAATCTTTCGGCCTCTCAATGACACCGAGTCCACCTCCCCCCTCCAACAATGTTTTGCGGGATGTTATCAAAGAGGAGTTGGCGTCCATGACCAGGCCAGCGTTTGTAGACTCTCCAGTACCTCGACTCCAGCCGACGTACGCACAAGTCCTCGCTGGCTCACCACCCGTGGTACAACCGATGCCCGCACACTCGACGCCTGTCCCGCTGGCTTCGTTAACTCCGAGTGCGACTAGCCAGCCCTTTCACCCACCGTGTCGGCCGCATCGTCCGATCTGTTATTACTGCGGCTATCGGGGCCACATTGCAAGCGTCTGTCGGAAGCGTCAGCAGGACGAGCGTCGTGGACTCGACACCTACGGACGGGATGATGGGACAAACTGGTACGGTTTCCAACGTCGTCCTTATGATCCGCCGCTACGCCGCTCACCGTCTCCAACTTCGACATCTGAGCCAACCAGTTCCTACCGCTCTACTCGACGCCGCTCACCCTCACCCCTCCGCCGTTCCACGTCTCCATTGCGACCTGTTTCGCAATTCAACAACCAACGCCCGGAAAACTAACCTCTGCAGCTTTTGGAGGAAAAGCTGCATCGAACGAAAAGACAGAAATTCCTCCAGTGCGTCCATATAATACGATAGCTGTTTTAATAGAAGGTGTGTACGTGGACGCTTTAATAGACACTGGTGCCTCTTTGTCTGTGATTGATCGTTCTTTGTGCTCACGTCTACGGAAAGTCACCACCCCTTATGATGGACCTACACTGCACGCTGCTCAAGGGGACGCCATTAGACCTGCCGCTATGTGCACCGCTCGTGTTTTTATAGCTGGTATTCTTCAGTTTGTACAATTTGCTGTGCTGAATTCGTGTGCCCACCAGATTATATTAGGCTGGGATTTTCTGTCTACGGCGAATGCTTCCATCTGCTGTAAAGAAAATGTTGTTCAAAATGTTGCGAATGTATTTACTACTTTAGAGTAGAAAAGTACTCCAGCAGTCAAGATGGCAGCCGTTGTGTATTTTCGAACAGCCCACCAACGTCGTCGTCTTCTTCTTCGCACCGCCCGCATAGCTGCATAGCCGCGAACCCGCAACATCGACCTCCGGCGGCGAAAAGCGCCGACCCGGCGCTTGTTAGCAGGTGTTGGACGAGATGTACGGCTTGAGGCGAGCGACGTGGACGATGTCGGAAGATGTGGAAGGTATCGAAGGGTTTAGAGGTGCTATTTCATAGGTAACATCAGTTACCTGCCGTAGCACACGATAAGGTCCGGAATACTTGGGTAGAAGCTTTTCAGCCAGACCAACATGCCGCGACGGAGTCCACAGAAGAACGAGGTCACCTGGACTAAAGTGGACGTCCCGATGGTGGCTGTCATAGCTACGTTTCTGACGGAGCTGCGAGTCCGAAAGGCGCTGATGGGCAATCTGACGGGCTTTCTCTGCGGTGCTAATAGCGCGGCGAGCATATGCTGTGGACAGGTTGGCAGGGTTGGGTACAAGCGTGTCGAACGGCAATGTCGGGTCTCTTCCATACAAAAGGTAAAAGGGAGAATATCCAGCAGTGTCGTGGCGTGAGCTATTGTAAGCGAAAGTGACAAAGGGTAGCGCAATGTCCCAGTCACGATGATCCGTCGACACGTACATGGCGAGCATGTCAGTGAGCGTGCGATTCAGACGTTCTGTGAGGCCGTTCGTTTGAGGATGGTAGGCCGTCGTAAGCTTGTGCTTGGTTGCACAAGAACGAAGTAGATCGTCGATTACCTTAGATAAAAAGTAGCGACCGCGATCGGTGACCAGTTGACGAGGAGCGCCATGATGTAAGATGACGTCTTGAATCAAAAAGTCGGCGACATCTGTAGCGCAGCTGCTTGGAAGAGGTCTCGTAATTGCGAAACGGGTCGAGTAATCTATGGCGACGGCGACCCACCTGTTACCGTCGGTAGAAAGAGGGAAAGGGCCCAGCAGGTCGAGGCCGACACGATAGAAAGGCTCGGCAGGTACGTCGATCGGTTGAAGGAGCCCGGCGGGGTGTACCGCTGGCCTTTTGCGGCGTTGGCACGACTCACAAGACCTAACATAACGTTGTACAGAACGGTAGAGGCCGGGCCAGAAAAAGCGTCGGCGGACACGGTCGTACGTTCTGGCAACACCAAGGTGGCCAGCCGTTGGTACATCATGTAGTTGCTGAAGTACGGTCGAGTGCAAATGAGTGGGTATTACGAGTAGTAGTTCGTTTCCCACATGGTGCATGTTGCGGCGGTATAAAATGCCGTCTATGACAACGAACATGCGAAGCGAACTGTCTGTACAGCCTGTGTTCAGGCGGTCGATTAGCTCTCGTAGGGACGCGTCACGCCGTTGCTCACATCCCATGTTGCCGAAAGCAGAGAGCGAGGAAATACAGATGGACGCGTCGTCGGTTACTAGATCTGGAGCGTCAACGGGGGTACCGAGAGAGGCAGTCGGCGTCTTGGTGTAAACGGCCAGACTTGTAAACCACTGTGTATGTGAATTCCTGGAGGCGCAGAGCCCAACGAGCAAGGCGCCCCGTTGGGTCTTTGAGGGCTGAAAGCCAGCATAGAGCGTGATGGTCAGTGGTAACTGTGAAAGGCCGGCCATATAAATAGGGGCGGAATTTACCAACTGCCCATACAAGGGCCAGGCACTCGCGTTCCGTAATAGAGTAATTGCGTTCGGCAGGAGAAAGGAGCCGGCTGGCATACGCAAGAACTCGATCGTGACCGGATTGACGCTGGGCTAAAACCGCGCCAATACCGTAGCCACTAGCATCAGTGCGGACCTCGGTTGGAGCAGACGGGTCGAAGTGGGCGAGAATCGGTGGCGTGGTCAGAAGTGTTATGAGCTGGGAAAAGGCCGTGCCTTGATCAGGACCCCACTCAAATGGTACATCTTTCTTCAAAAGATCAGTGAGGGGGCGTGCGACCTCTGCGAAGTTTCTGACAAATCGTCGGAAATATGAGCATAGGCCCACAAAACTTCGAACGTCCTTGACACAAGTCGGTACAGGAAAATCCAGGACAGCTCGGACTTTGTCGGGATCGGGGCGGATGCCGGAGGAGTCAACGAGATGCCCTAGAATAGTAACTTGGCGATGCCCAAAATGGCATTTCGAAGAATTAAGTTGGAGCCCAGCCTCTCGAAATACTGAAAGAATTGAGGAAAGGCGCTCGAGGTGAGACTTAAAGGTTGGGGCAAACACAATCACGTCGTCCAGATAACACAGGCAGATAGACCATTTAAAGCTGCGCAAAAGCGTGTCCATCATCCGCTCGAACGTCGCTGGCGCATTGCACAAGCCAAACGGCATTACCTTGATTGGTAGAGACCGTCAGGCGTTACAAAGGCGGTCTTCTCCCGGTCGAGGTCGTCCACGGCGATCTGCCAGTAACCGGAGCGTAAGTCTATCGAAGAAAAATAGGTTTGCGCCATGAAGGCAGTCCAGGGCATCATCAATACGAGGAAGCGGGTAGACATCCTTTTTGGTGACCTTGTTTAAATGCCGATAGTCCACGCAGAAACGCCAGGTATTGTCCTTCTTTTTAACTAAGACTACAGGGGACGCCCACGGACTCGATGAGGGCTCTATGATGCCTTTTGTGAGCATCTTATTCACCTCCTGTTGGATAACTTGGCGCTCTGATGGTGACACTCGATAGGGACGCCTGTGAATTGGAGCTGCATCACCGGTATCAATGCGATGTTTTGACTTGCGATGTTTGACCTATGGGCCTACCGTCAAAGTCAAATATGTCCGAATAGCTCGTGAGAAGATCAGTGAGGTCTTTGACCTGAGACGGCAACAGGTCTGAGGCAATCATCTAGTTACATTGTTGAGCCGTGTAGATTTGGCTGCGTCGGTGCTATGCGGGTTCGGGGAGGCGACTGTGGCCAGTTCACGTGACACTGATGAGATCTGGCACTCGTGTGACGGCGAAAGAGTGGCGAGAACAATGCCTTGTGGTAGGATTTGAGGGCTGAGTCCGAAGTTCAGAAGAGGAAGGCACGTCTTGTTCGCTGTGACAGTTAGTATGGTGTACGGGGAGGAAACGTTGCGGGCCAGTAAAACACCGGGGGAGGGAAAGACCACGTAATCCCCATCCGGAACACTGGGATATGGTTCAACTGTGACACAAGTTAGGGCTTGGGGTGGGAGGCGAACAAACTCAGCGCACGAAAGCTTGTTCTGTACCATCTTCGACTCTTCGGTGGCCGCAGGCAAGTCAAGTTGCACGACGCCGGCTGAGCAGTCAATTACAGCGGAGTGGTCGGACAAAAAATCGAGTCCAAGGATGACGTCATGTGGACAGTGAGCGAGAACATGGAATAGAACGGACGTCTGGCGGTCGGCGAATCTCACACGCGCGGTGCACATTCCGAGCACAGCCGGGGGTCGCTCCACTAGCGACACGTACAAATAGGGACTCTGGCGGCGTAAGGACCTTGTTTAATCGTGCACGGAGGTCAGAGCTCAGAATTGAAATATGTGCGCCGGTGTCAATAAGGGCAGTAACAGGAAGGCCATCCACTTCTACATCAAGCAGGTTCTTGTCCGTAGTCAAGGTCAGCAGAGGGTTTTCAGGTCGGGAGTCCAATGCAGCGTCACCTCCGGGAGCTGCATTGCTCAGTTTTCCGAAGAAGGGCGTCCACTAGGGTGGGGGCGACGAATAGCGGCGGTGCTGAGGTGACCTGGAGCGACGGTCATGCGGGGACGGCGAACGGCTGGACCGGCGGACTGGTGTCGCAGGAGTGCCATTGTACGGTCCATCGTCACGAGCGCCATACTGCAGGGGCCGGTGGTTTGTCGTCACGTCGATAGCCAGGAAACGACGAGGTGGATACGTGCGGAAACGACAGTAGCGGGAGATGTGTCCTACACCATGACAATGAAAACATATAGGCTTGTCGTCCTGTGTCCTCCACTGAGCAGGACTCACGATAGCGGCGGAATCTTTCTGGTGCAGGAGAAGGCGCTATGGTACTGACCCGAGGTTCCGTCAACGAACATACAGGCTGCGCCCCAACGTTTGCCAGCTCCTCTCTCACGACCTGTTGGATCAACGAGATCGTTGGTCGATCATCAGATGGGCGGGTCAGAAAAGACGGAGACGCGGCCTCGATTTCTCTACGAACGATGCGAACTACACTCTCGTTGTTATGTGGTTGACTGCATGGCGGCTGAAGGTCCTCGCAAGATGACGTAGCGGCCGTGTTCGGAAGTCGCAAGAAATTCTTGGCGACCCGGCGACTCTTCAGCTCTTCGAATCGCGGCCACTCCGGCACTCTTTGATGATGTCATCAATGGTGGAACAGTCTTTGGAAACCAGTATGTTGAAAGCATCATCTGCAATGCCTTTAAGTAAATGGCTTACTTGTCTTCCTCGGACATGTTGGGGGTCGGCACGATGGCAAAGGGCGAGAACGTCAAGGAATGTAGGTGAACATATGATTCGGTCGTAGTTTGTGCCCGACCAGAGAGTTCTTTAGAAGCGGCCCGCTGGCGTCCAACGGCCTTACAAACAGGTCACGAAGCTTCTGTTTGCAAGTATCCCAGCTGGTTATGTCCGCTTCATGAGCCTCGAACCACGCGCCAGCTGTTCCGCAGAGATAGAAGCCACGTTGGCGAGCATCATCGTAGGGTCCCACCGGTACACTGCTGCAAACCGCTCGAACTTCGGAATCCAGTCGTCAACGTCAACATGGTCGGTGCCGCAGAAGTGCCAGGGTCGCGCGGTTGCGTCAATACGACCGGCTGTACAGGCTGCGCCGGAAGTCGCGGCTGAAACAGGAGCGGCAGAATTGGTTTCTGTTGCCATGGTCGGGCAGTCGAGAACACGTCCGCTTCGAAGTTCCGTCTTGCGTCGTACCCAGCACCTCCACCAAAAATGTTGCGAATGTATTTACTACTTTAGAGTAGAAAGTACTCCAGCAGTCAAGATGGCAGCCGTTGTGTATTTTCGAACAGCCACCAACGTCGTCGTCTTCTTCTTCGCACCGCCCGCATAGCTGCATAGCCGCGAACCGCAACAATATGATGGAAACTGACTATGCCCTGTATGCGGATGACAAACCCGTTCGCTTGCTCGCTGCTGAAGAAACCGAGCTACCACCTGGTCATCAGCGGATAGTTGCCATCACTTCTAATGTGATCGACTCTGGTGACGTGTTGTCCAACCATCTGCACGCTGTCTCGCAAGAGGTATAGCCTTTGCTTCAGGTCTAGCGCGATTCCACAATGGCTTCGGACTTCTCTACGCTACGAACCAGACTTCTGAGAAAATTCTCATTCCTAAAGGCACCACAATGGCTTGCGTTTCTGAATCTCAACCTGTCTCTGTTGTCTCTCTTATGCCAGCGTGTTCTAACCTTCCTTCTATTGGACGTTCATCAAGCGTTTCTGTTCTTGCTGCGACTATAGTCCAGAACTGACCTCTCACAGACAGATGAGTTGCTTGCCTTGCTACAAAAGCATAGGAGATTGTTTGATGCCCATTCCTCATCTCTGGGACAGACGTCCATTATTAAGCATCGTATCCAGACCGATGGCACTTCCATCGTACGCCGTCGACCATATCGCGTTCTTCATCCGAGTGTGAAATCATTGAACAAAATGTAGCCGATATGCTGCAACGGAACATTATTATACGTCCCTCCGCGAGTCCTTGGTCATCCCCTGTTGTTTAGTAAGGAAAAAAGATGGCTCCGTGCGGTTTTGCGTTGACTACAGAGCACTTAATAAGATTATACCCACAAGAAAGTTTACCCCATGCCGCGCATAGACGATGCTTTGGATTCATTGCAAGGTGCTGAGTACTTTTCAAGCCTATAGACTGCGTTCAGGCTACTGGCAAACCCATGCACGAGGATGACAAAGAAAAGACAGCGTTTTCAACACCAGATGGGCTGTATGAATTCAACGTCATGCCATTCGGCCTTTGCAATGCTCCAGCAACATTTGAGCGGATGATCGACACAGTTTTACGAGGCTTGTATTGAAAGACTTGCTTGTGCTATTTAGACGATATCGTTATTTCTCGTCAACCTTCCCTCAGCACTTGCAACGACTGGACGAAGTTCTTACGTGCCTTGCAAACGCAGGCCTTAGCTGAACACCAAGAAGTGCCGTTTTGCGAGCAAGAGACGATTAAAGTGTTAGGCCACATCGTAAGCAAGGACGGTATTCGTCCCGATCCTGACAAGATTTCCGCTGTCCATCACTTCCCGCGTCCTGAAAAAGCCAAAGATTTGCGCAGTTTCCTCGGCCTCGCTTCTTATTTTCGCCGATTCATTCGAGACTTCGCCTCAATAGCTTCACCATTGCACAAGTTGCTCGGATCAGGCGTCACCTTTGTGTGGTCTCCTGAATGTGAAGCGGCGTTTGCCCAACTGAAGTGGCTCTCACATCCGAACCAGTCCTCTGCCATTTCGACGAAACCGCGCTACGCTCCTGCATACAGACGCTAGTGGTCGAGGCATTGGTGGAATTCTCCTACAGCGAGACAAATCTTCACGTGAGAAAGTCGTCGCATACACGAGCCGTGCACTGACCCCTGCTGAAAAGAATTATACCATCACCGAACAGGAGTGCCTAGCGTTCGTTGTGGTCGATACAAAAGTTTCGACCTTATCTCCACGGCCGCCACTTTACTGTGGTTACGGACCATCACGCCTTGTGCTGGCTCTCGACAATCAAGAACTTGTCCGGCCGCTTGGTCGCTGGATATTCGCTTACAAGAATACGACTTCACTATCACATACAAGTCGGGAAACAAGCATCAAGACGCCGACGCCCTTTCGCGTTGCCCGCTCTCTTCTTCGGACCCGCTTAACAAACCCGCCACTGCCACACACGAGAGCTTTCGGCCGTCTCTTCCCTACATGTTTCGTCATTAACTACTTTGGACCCAACTTCACCAAGCGAGTGTGGTTGTTCTTATCTCACCAACGTGCTGACCCTTACTGTCGCCGCATCATGGACCGTCTTGACGGGACTTGCCGGCCCCCTAACGCCCGTCTTCGCCGACAGCTCACGCAATTCAAGCTCAACGACCACGTCCTGTACCGTCATATCTACCACCCTGATGGTCAACGCTGGGTGCCCGTTTTACCTCGCTCTCTTCGGGCTCAAGTCCTCAAGACATATCACGACGACATGTCTGCTGGACACATGGGCTTCCAGAAAACGTATGACCGCATAAGATATCACTACTACTGGCCGGGCTTGTCCACCTGTGTCGCGAAGTACGTTGCCTCATGCGCCCTTGTCAGCGTCGCAAGCTACCTACATCAACTCGAAGTGGACAATTACAACCGCTCCCGTGTCCCCTGCAACCATTCGTGAGGTAGTTGGCATTGACCTGTATGGTCCGCTTCCTATGACTGTCACGCAATCGTTGGATAGTTACAGCTGTCGACCACCTGACCGCTACGCCGAAACAGCTCCTTGCCTCTGCGTCAGCTTCGGAAGTGGCCGACTTCATCCTTCGAGCAATAATCCTTCGACACGGAGCTCCTCGTGTAATCCTGAGCGACCGGGAAGAGTATTTCTTTCAGCACTGTCGAAGAAGTGCTCAAGGCAGCCGGCACTAACACACAACACACAAGCTCCAGCCAGTTACCATCCTCAGACGAACGGCCTGACTGAGCGCTTCCATCGTACACTGTCAGATATGATTGCGATGTATATCGAACCCGACCACAGAAACTGGGACACCATTTTGCCATTTGTCACTTTGCCTATAATACCTCTGTACAGCGCACAACGGTTACTCGCCGTTCTACCTCGTCACGGTCGCTTCCCCTCTTCTTTCCTCGATGTTTCGTTCTTCTCTGCGCCTGTCAAACCATGTTCATTCAAGTGAGGAATACGTGTCTCGTCTACTTCATTGCCGCCAGCTGGCTCGCGTCAACACTGAAGCCAAGCAACAGGATCGCAAGCTTGAATATGATGCCCTCTCATCGTGCGGTGTCTTTCAGCCCTGGCGACGAAGTCCTCCTTCTTACACCCATTCGCACTCCCGGACTGTGCGAGAAGTTTCAATTCCGTTTTATTGGCTACACTGTCTTGGAGCAAACGTCTCTGTGAATTATCGCGTGGCACCCGTCTTCTTCCGACGGACCGCCGCTACAGGGCAGCAGAAATAGTCCACGTATCCCGCATGAAGCCTTTCATACGGCGTTCATCTTCGCTTTAAAATGCGGCCAGGAACTGCGGTCAGGATGACCGCTTTCACGTGGGGGGGGAAAGTTAGTGTAGGCATTCATTAAGCACATCATCTATCTTTACGCATATTCATCATCATGATTGGTCGTCATCTTCTTCTGCTGTGGGGACTTGGCTGTCTGAGTTCTGTGCTTGGGCGTGGTCGCTTCATCGTGTTCTTCCGGGCCTAATAAAGGTTTCCTTCACCGTTACATCACAATACATACATACATACATACATACATACATACATACATACATACATACATACATTACATACATACATACAACATACATACATACATACATACATACTACATCATACATACATACATAGTACGTACGTACGTACGTACGTACGTACGTACGTACGTACGGGCGTACGTACGTGCGTGCGTGCA
>WOVY01015122.1:0-19680 GCA_013436015.1 Rhipicephalus annulatus
AACAGTAAATTTTTTTACACCCTTAAGGGTGTAAACTGGCTTGTCGCCAGAGGAACACCCTATGGGTGTTTTCAGATACACCCTACTTAGAAGGGTGTTGAACACCCTAACATTTTGCTGAACACCCTTCGTGTAGGGTGTTCAGCTAACACCCTTTAAGAGGGTGTTGAAAGGGTGTGCGACCTTCGAGTAACGCGTTATTCAAAGGTCGCAGGTTCGGTTCCTGTCCATGGCAAGTTATCTTTTCACCCACATTTCTTCACATTTACATTACAATTCGGTCTAATAACTTCCCCTATACTTTCCTTGGCAATATTGTCTGTTTGATCTCATATATATATATATATATATATATATATATATATATATATATATTAATGAGATCTAACAGACAGTAATGCCAAGGAATGTACAGGGGAAGTTATTAGAACCTATAGAATGTAAATAAGAAGAAAGAATAAAGAAAAGTGGATGAAAAAATGTGTGTGTGTGTGCGTGTGTGTGTATAAGCAAGCTTACTGAAATGCAATGATATTCCTCAAAGCCTTCTTTGTAAAGCCGACTATAGAAATTTAGACTGCCTTCTATAGTTATACAATTAAATACAAATATTTAGTGTTAAATAGCATAAACATCTGGGGTATATCAATTGGTGGCTCAGTGAGTCGATACAGCAAAGGTGCTTGGTATGCATACGTTTGTGTAGACACACGAACACATTATATTCAAAAAACATTATTACCCGTAACAGTGCACACTTCCCATGCAGGATGCAGACATATACATATTTCAGCAACTTAATTTGCAGTTACACTTGGTATCGCGAAACCATGCGAGTTCAGCCTCACCTAGTTCATTTCAAACTTTCTGATTATACAAAAATAACAGAGCTGCTTTGGCAGACATCGTTTCCACTTATTGATAAATATCTTTTCCCACTTCCTAAAAGTAGACATATATTGGCGTAAGATAAATGTCAAGTACATGTACCACAACACAGGTTTTCTCTCAACTGAAAGCAAACACAGTATTATGATATTTCATACATACTACAGTTAGAGCATTTTACCGCCAATATTCGAACAGGTAAGGTCAGTGGCTGAAGAAAAATGATTAACAGATCAGCCCGCACCCCATGAAGCTTCACCACATATTAAAATTGCAAGTTTTATTTTTCAGCATCTTTCTAGGTAATAGAGACAGCATCCATTTCTCAAAAACACACTCTTCACAACAAAACCAAAACGAGGGCCGACAGGTGGAAATGCCTCAGATAGGCTGACCAAAGTTTCGATAGGAGAACCTATCTTCGTCAAAGGTGCCTAGCCTTCTCATCCTTGGCATATTAGATTCAAGGGGGTTAGTAAAGACGTCATGTCCTGGTGGTGGCATGTGTCCCTGTTGGCAATTGTAGCCTGAAAAAAAAAACTATAAAGCAGAGGAGTGCAGTCCTTGCTTCATTTCAAGTTGGGTGGTAGTGATTCAGAATGTTCTCAGAGGGCGGAGAAAAAAAAAAAAAGGAAACACCCAAAGTAGGAGCGGTGTGCTGCCAATGGGTGGCCGCTACAGACACGAAAAAAGCAAAGAGCTTGAAAGTTCGAAGCCAGCAGAAGGTCCCCGCGTTTGGCCATCACGAAGGGTTGCCGACGATAACGGCCTATGCTGTTCTCGAACATCTATGAATGGGACTCATAAGAAAGAGGTTACAAAAAGGCGCAAGAGAGAAGCAGGCGGCTACTTTTAAATGGCAAGATGTCAAAGGTAAGCGAACACCAGATGTGTTCGGAAGACCATGTGTTTATTGGGGAAGGTCGTTGGTTAAAATATGCTTTCACTATCCCCATAGGTGTCCCCCTCAACGGAATTGCCTCAAGAATTTGGCGGCATGTTGGCAGAGAAATAGGCAAGTTCGGAATGCAAAGGAATAAGCAACGACGAGAAAAACACAAAAGAAAAGAAAATGAAAAAAAAGGCGGATTGGTGGTAGGCGACACGCTAGCGTTAACAGACGAGGAAAGGAAAAAAGAGACGCAGAGAAATTTGTGGCTTGGCAATGACTTGATGGTGCACGGTAGGAGTGTTTTTTGAAGCGACAAAAGAAGAAAGAAAGCTCTGGTTGAAAGGTTCTGGAAAATAAAAACTTTGTATTTGTGTGTATATAGACACATGTATATCTATAATTAAAATTTTAGAAATTTAGAGTGAATATTATTACAATATATAGGTTAGGAGTGATTCCATGTAATAACAGTTATGTCTATTTGAAGGTTGAACGTTTCTAGTTCCTAAATACGGCCGCAATTATGCAATGGCTTTCAGCGATTCGAAATTACCACATGCAACATTGATTCCTGATGGATGTATGGACATAAATTGGTGTATAAAGTATGATTTCATGTATTTGTTCTCTCGTGGTGACCGGAAATCATTTTGTAGAACGTAAAGCTTTGCTTTTTCGAAATTGTGGTCCTGTTGGTAGAAGTGACCAGCTACTACTATTCGGTAAATTGTGCTTTGTATCTGCATGGTGGCCGTTCAGTCTTAAGTGAATTGGCGGCCCAGTTTCGCCTATATATTGTTTTCTACAGCTGGCACACTCAGAAAAGTATATTAGGTTGTTTAAAACTGCAGGTGAAGCTCTATGTGACCTTGTGAATGTAGTCAGATGCTGTGCTTTTTATGTTAGTAGCCGGCTGTATATATTTGCAGGGTGAGCACCTGGCCCGGCCACAGGGATCAGACGTCCTAGTCTAAGTTTGCGTGAACAAGCATGTCTTTAAGTTAGCGTTGCAAATGCCACGTGCCACGCATTGCTAATTCCCGCAAAACTTAAAGCAAACACTAGGACGTCTGGTCCCTGTGGCCGGCCCAGATGCTTCACCTGTAAAAATATATAGCTGGCTAACAACTTAAAAAGCACAGAATTTGACTACATTCACAAGGTCCCATCGATCTTCATCTGCACTTTGAACAACCTAATATACTGTCTTAAGTATGCCACCTGCAGACAATATATAGGCAAAACTGGGCAGCCAATTCACGTAAGACTGAACGGCCACTGCGCAGACACAAAACACAATTTACCAAAAGCAGTAGCCAGTCACTTCAACCAACAGGGCCACAATTTCGACCAAGCAAAGCTTTATGTTCGACAAATTTCTGCTCACCGTGAGAGGAAATACATGGAAATATATTTGATACACAAATGTAAGCACCTACACTGATCACGAATCAATGTAGCACGTCGCAATTCGGAATCGCTGAAAGCCATAGCATAATTACGACAGCATTTAGAAATAAGAAAGGTTCAACCTTCAAATAGACATGATCGGTATTACATGGAATCGCGCCTAGACTACAAGTTGAACTATTGTTCTCTCAAAATTTTTAAAATTATAAATATAGATATTCATGTGTCTATATACACACAACTACAAAGTTTTTATTTTCCAGAACCTTTCAACCACAGCTTTCTTTCTTCTTTTGTCGCTTTAAAAAACACTCCTACCGTGCACCATCAAGTCATTGCCAAGCCACAAATTTCTCTGCGTCTCTTTTTTCCTTTCCTCGTCTGTTATCGCTAGCGTGTCATCTACTTCCAGCCCGCCTTTTTTCATTTTTTCCTTTCTTTCTGTGTTTCTCTCGTTGATGCTTATTTTCTTTGCATTCTGAATTTCTCTATTTCTCTGCCAACATGCCGCCAAATTCTTGAGGCAATTCTGTTGAGCAGGCCACCTACGGGGATAGTGAAAGCATATTTTAACTAATGACTTTCCCAATTAAACACATTCTCTTCCGAACACATCTGGTGTCTCTTACCTTTGACATCTTAGCATTTAAAGGTAGCCGCCTGCTTCTCTCTCGCGCCTTTTTGTAACCGCTTTCTTATGAGTCCCATTCATACATGGTCGAGAACAGCATAGGCCTTTATCGTCGTCAACCCTTTGTTATGGCCAAACGCGGGGACCGTCTGCTGGCTTCGAACTTTCAAGCTCTTTGCTTTTTTCGTGTCTGTAGCGGCAGCACACCGCTCCTACTTTGCGTGTTTCCTCTTTTTTGCTTCCCTTTTTTTCTCTACCCTCCGAGAACATTGTGAATTGCGACCAGCCAACTTGAAATGAAGTGAGGACTGCACTTGTTTGCTTTCTAGCTTTTTTTTCTTTTCCGACGGCAATTGCCAACAAGGACACGCACCACCACCAAGAGGTGACGTCTCTACTAACCCCCTTAAAGCTAACATGCCAAGGATGAGAAGGAAAGGCACTTTTGACGAACATAAGTCCTCCTATCGAAACGTCAGCCAGCCTATCTGAGGAACTTTCACTGTTCCCCCAGACTATCCCACTCTTCACAACAGTTTTTTTCTGATCCTAAGGCAGTTTTCAAGGAATTCGAAACACTATGGGCTGTTTATATAAGCTCTGCACACACAATTTAGCCATCTGATGTACAATATGCAAAGTATATCAGAGTGACTTGGGCTTTACACTCTTACAGAGTATAAAAGAAGGAAAATTTGTAACTTCATATCTAACTCAGAATACATGCAACAATCATTACCTCTTGCAAAAAATTAGGAATGTAATAAACACCAGCACACACTTCGCAGAGCTGCTCAGAAATGCATCTTGATAAAATACTTAAATATTGCAGTAAATTATGAATGCAAAAACACAACACCAGTGCACTAGTAGAGATGCCTGGTTGGCACCAAACTGCTGTACTTAAGATGCATCATGGAAGCAAGACCACAGCCCACAACTAATATACGCTTCAAGTAACCCTTGACTGCTAAACTGAAGGCCGCAAAATCAAACCATGGCTGTGGTGGCTGCAATTTCGATTAAGGAGGAAATGCATGACACCTGTCTGCTTAGACGTGGATGCATTTAAAGAACCCCAGGTGGTCAAAATATCTGAAACCCTCCACTCCAGTGTCCCTGATAATTATATCGTGGTTTTAACACGTTAACCTCGGTAAATATTATTCTCATTACACTTGACATGAAACAAAGCAAGCAGACATTACTATGTAGTTGAAAAAATTCACCATTCAACCCCCCCGATCCAAGGACCCACATTACAATATTCTAGTATGCCTTCTATCAATTATCATTAACAATGTTAAACATGAGTATGTATCACTGTAAAATATCCGACATGGTTTGGTATTGGCAAAGTTAGGTATGATGAAGTATGACAGTGGGAAAACACTTGATTGCACTTATGAATTGAACTTCCCGAAGGCAATGAAATAACTACGGTAAAAAAAATACATTATTATAGAATATTCAGTGAAGGTTACACTGAAGATAAAATCATTAATGTGCTACTTTTTATCACAACACAAAAAGTGTTTTTAAATGGCCAATTGCACATAAGGCATCAATTACCATGACATGCAAGTCTGGCGAGCAACTCACTCAGTAGATCTTGGAAAAAACAAAATATCCAATAAAGAGCTCAGTAAGTAGCACTGACACATTCATAAATGCGCTGCCTAGTTACATTGAATTTTAGCCTTAAGAACAGAAAAACACCTTGCCAGATTGTGTCCAGGGGGACACAAAGTAATAAAATAATGCTGTCATCTGTCCAATCAACCAAAAATATTGAAATTTTAGTAACACAAATAAGCGGGTATGTTTGCATTAAAAAGTTGGAGGCAGTCGTGTTTCTACATGGTCCCACTTGGAAAACTTTTTTGATTATGTTTATGCTCCTGATATCCCGTTTGAAAGTTTAATTTTGCTTTTCATGATTACGCATGCAAGGCAGTGAAGTTCCACAAAATATCACTCCATAGCGGAACGAGCAGTCGGTTCTTGCTATCGCCAGCGAATAGCAAGAGTAACCATTTTAATGTTTGCCCATGCCTTCCACCCAGGGTCAGATTAAATGCATGAAATCAGAGTCTGTGCTAGCGCTCACTGTCCTGCACACATAATAATGCAAGCCGCAACTAAATTTCCAGCAGGATATCTGAGCACAGGCATGCTAGAATTCTTATAAGTGATAATATGTAGAAATGTGACTGGCTCAAATATTTAACACATACATGATCTCCTGTTGCGGTCACTATTAAGTTGATTAATAAAACTTAATGTCACTGCTGACAGTGATAATCATTGTCTGACATTGCATCCTCCTGGATACATAGCTATCAGCAGAGGTGGCTTTACATACCTAACTTACAGCGCTCACTTCTCTTTTAAGGGAAAATAAAAGGGTTAACTTTGAACACCCTGAACCTTTGTGCTCCTTGAATACAGCTACCAGGTGGCTCTCTGCAGCTCGCTTTTCAAAAGAAACAGAAGCCATGCGCCGCTGATGTGCACCAGCAGTCAAATTTTCCACAAGCCAGCCTTGATGATGGGCTAGTCCAGACGTCTCCCACACACTCTTCCTACGACGAGCATGTATAGGCTGCAAGAGAAACAAAAAAAACAATTTACTGATGTGTCTGTTAGCGAAGCAGAATTTGGAACTCTATTAGAATGAACAGGAACATTGTGTTTTAAAAAAGTAGGATGTACGAAAACCAGACATGTTACAACAAAAACATCCTCAATGTTTTTGGCGAACATAGCTGCAACCTTACGAAAGAATATGCATTTTCCACATAACAGATGTGTAACAAAATATACTTGAATAGCGCTCGGCATAGTGCACATACATGCCAATTCATTAATAGGGCAGTGCGTACATGACGGTATGCGCTTTGATCAAGTATCCATTGGAGGTAACACATAAAATTAAATTACGAATTTTAGTTTGAACACAACTAGTGTAACTTTTTTCCGGATGCCTACATTAGGACGATTATGCCGATAACATAGAAAATTGGTTTCACTAAATTACTATTGTCAACTGCTAAATTATGGCTGTTAATTCAATGATTCCAGGTGGCTAAAAAGGCAGTGCCCCTCACTCATTCCTAACATACACCTCATTACAGGCTGTCTGATAAATAATGGAAAAGAATGTGGAAATGCTAATACAACGCACCCATCTTGAGCTAAATACCATCCCAATAAAGCATGCAAGCTTCTGCAACAATCTCAGTAACAAGAATACTGGAAGGCATTGGTCACGATTTAGCAATACACAATAAACATTTGATGAGACTGATTTCAGAAGTTGTGTAATTGCGTCAATGCCAACAGCTTGGAAACATGCAGTCTATATTCATGATTGTCAGATGAACATACTGTCCAATTTTCCATTTTCACAGTAACATGTGCATGCCTTATGTATGCATACTATGATGTATAACACTATTGCTAGTTTTGAGCGTTAAATAATTTATTCGTTTCTCCAAACACCACAGATCCCTTCTATAACTGTAGCGCATGCCTATAGAATTTACTTAAGCTTGTCATCTGATGTGAAGACAATTAAAACAACATGCTGACCCCAATTGAAAGCATGACGTTTTGGCCCCCACACAGGAGCCCTATTCACAAGTGACAAAGGCTGTGCTTTTATTCGTGGCCAGTGTGTGGTTTTTCAATGTTTTCATGTGTGTTTCTGAGCAGACGGGCATAAGCTTGTAATCTGTTAATAAATGCCCTTGGAGGTGATGGTCTAAACTGTTCTTACTGTTCGTACAAGTAAAAGTGCTTAGCAAAGTTTGAACACAAAGTTTGGGCGAGGCACATACAATATTTAATAAACCACCACAAAATAATGAAATCTAAGCATAGCGAAAACAAGCTGGATAAATAAAATGTGCTCTACCGCATGAACTACTGATCGAATTAGGGCTCGCACAGTTAAGCTACAGTTATTCGGCCCTAATAAGCCATGAAAATTTCGTTCGGAAATACAGTTCATGTTTAACGAACGGCTCAAAATTCATGGGTTCCGAACGCATTCAGACAACTTATGTTGCGGGTGTATAACGTAAGCTCAGATTTGAGTAAACGGGCTGCATAAACACGTAAGCGTACATACGTGCAAGCCTTGCGAGCCGTACCTAAGACGAGGCAGCATGCTGCACGCGAACTCGAGTAACACGGTAGTTCAAAGATGCGTGCCGACGTGGATGCATACACCGGCATACGTTCGGCTACCCGCAGCAATTTCTGATAGCAGTTTTAAAAAAGGGAGTACAACATATGAAACGTACAACATATGAACCCGTTGACTCCTGTAGCACACAATATGAACAGGCATGCAAAAAAAAAAATCCTCAAGTTAAGAGATAACATACGCGCCCTAGGCGTAATCAACGCTTACAGCTAACAAACGCCGTCTTCACCCAACAATTATTTAACCAAAATATTGGTCCATCGCGAGCAGGGCTCCCTGCCAACACCACTGCCGACAGAGGCGGGCGCCGTCACAACTCGCACAAATCCGCCGCCGAATTCCCCCTGCGCACGCACGCGCCATGTGCTTCACACACCGAAGCATGCTTGAATCGAAGGAAAAAGCTCACCCACGCTTGACTTCCCACAAAAACGCCTTCATCCTGATGAAATGACACACACAAACAGGTTCGCTACGTTAAAAACCTCACTTATCGCCCACATGTAACGAAAAACGTAGCATGGCGTCGTTATCACGCTCTCGGTGTTGACAAAGCGCCGACAGCAGGAATGTGGTACGTACCTGGCGAGTGTTCCAAAATGCGATGCCACACGTCCTCGCTTGAGTAGAGTCCATCTTCGTAATAGGCAGCACCGGCAGAACACAAAACAAAAACGCAGCGCGCAAGCACACCTCAAAAATGAGAAAAAAAACGATGCAGAACCGACCAGCTGCAACGCCCGACTAGCGAGCAAACACGCCCAAACAAGTCACGTGGTTACAGCTCCGCAGACGTACAATGGCGCAATAAAATGCTTTAGTGATGCGTTTAAGTATAAAAAGTAAACGTAAATATATATAACATAAAAACCAAGGGGGCAAAATAATTTTACTTTCACAAATCAAATTAACGTATGACTTTAGCGCGCGAAGTTTGAAACGCTTGCAGGTGCAATGTATTTTTAACAAATGAACAACAGCGGTAATAATCACCTAAAACACTCATGTTCTTGAATTTGAAACGTATTATTGTTGACACACACATTTACACACAAACTTTTATTGCAATGATTGATGGTGCCTATGCATAGGCGTGCCCACCACGGGGGAAGGGGGGCGGGGGCGGCCCTTGGTCACTTAGGGGGCAATGTAAATCCCTATAGGTACATAGAGAAATAGAGAGGGGGCACTGTAACTCTACGGGGGTTGCGGTGCCCCCCTGCTGATCACCTCATACACCCCCCCCCGAAGGGATGTCAAACAGAATAGATAGCAAATACAAATTTTACGGCATGGGTTCGCAGTGTCCCACATATATATATATATATATATATATAGATATATATATATATATAGTATATATTATATGTGTGTGTGTGTGTGTGTGTGTGTGTGTGTGTGTGTGTCGTGTGTGTGTGTGTGTGTGTGTGTGTGCGGGGGCGAGAGGCGTGTCACTCCCTCCTCTCGTACCCTTCTCCCCTTCGCTTCGCAAAGGCGCTGCGTGCACTGACCGTGCCATTCTCTGACCTTTATTTCTTCACCTAAAGAACCACTTCCCGTGCTCCCGCATTGTTGCAGAAGGTAGTGCATTGTTTCTTTTTCGACCAAGCACGTCTCGTCTTCGATAATCTTGTGAAAACGACTTGCACTCGAACGGCTTTTGACCGAGCAAGGGATTTTGTAATAAATTCAAGCTTTTTTCTCAATTGCTTCTACACATGAATATGTGCTGTCCGTAGATCGTGACAGTAGCCCATTCATTTATTCACATATAATGTGAACGATATAAAGCGGCAAAGCATGTCGAATCATACAGTGCGAGAAGAAGTTAGTCTCTTTTACATTTTCTCAATTATTCTTAGAGTGTTCTGTAAAATTTGTCAATGCCTCAATCATTTCCTTGATTTTTTTTCATCCCTTAAGACATTGTATCTTAGGAAAGGCATGCATTCCTTGCGCTATATGCGTGGTATTTTATTTGCAAGCATGGATGCAGCTCGATTCTTGCACTTGCACTCCCGCGCCAGTGATCTGGTGCTTATGGGGCTGAACTGTTGACCCGCAAGTCGCAGGATCGAATCCCGGCAGTTCACGGCGGCCACATTTTTAATGGACGAGAATATAGTGCGAGACCTGTGTAGTTAGACTTAGGTGCACCCTAAATAACCCCAGGTGGTTTAAATTTTCGGAGCCCTTCGGACGGCGTCTCTAATGATTATATGACAACTTTGGGACGTTAACGGAACAATTTTTATTTCATCAATAAGAGGTGTACACCCTTCTGTTCTTCAACACCCTCACGAACGGCATGAATAACACCCTTTTGCCAGTTACACCCTTCTGCTGAGGGTGTACCAGCAAAGAAAAGGGTGTTAACATTCATTAAAAAGGGTGTAAATCTGTAAAACACCCTTTTTACACCCATACAGGGTGTGAAAAATTTTACTGTGTGGAGTTATCTCAAACACCCCACTTGAGTTATCACTGACCACGTCGTGCAGCGGAAAATCATTACGTCCCCCCTTAAACCTTTTGCTAACTCAGTCAGCTGATCTTGAGTGACGGCCAGGTTGGCCGCTTCGAAGAGGGGGAAGTTGGTGTAAGCACATTCAAAGTACTTCAGTATTCTCAAATGCAGATAGCCATAATCATCATCATCTTCTTGTTGTTGTTCGGAGCCAGAGAGCGAGAGAGAGAGTAATAAAACCTGCTTGTTTTATTTTACCTACCATGTATGTAGTTACCAAGTCACGTGCGCACGGAAAGAAATATTTCTAGCCCAAATTTAGATGTGCATTCAAGCACGTGTGTGTGAGCGTGCGTTAGTGTGTGTGTTTTCTCTGAGTTCCGACACGCCGTCGGACTTCTCTTTACATTGAAGCTGTTAAAAGACCCCTGACTGAGAACTTTTTGTTGTGACTTTTTACTCTAATTTGTAGCTCTGTGTCTGGTAATGTCGTAATTAATCGTAAATGTTCTAACGTACTGTACAATTATTGTTAGAGTCATTAAGTGTAACCAATTTTAACGTCACTTAAAAACAACCGCCTCGAATTGTAAGAAACTAGCGCACCACAGCGTAGGATTGACTGATATGTGAGGTTTAACGTCCTAAAACCACCATATGAATATGAGAGACGCCGCAGGGGAGAGCCCCGGAAATTTTGACTACCTGAGGTTCTTTAACACGCACTCAAATCTGAGCACACCGGTCTACAGAATTTTCGCCTCCATCGGAAGCTCAGCTGCCACAGCCGGGATTTGATCCCGCGACCAGCAGGTCAGCAGCCGAGTACCTTAGCCACTAGACCACCACGGTGAAGCCTATGCATGAAGGCCTTGCACTCTATGTCCAATATTTCTTCTTATAACGCCGCGTAGAGTTTGCCACACATGTGATGTAGCGCAGTCTCAAATAGCGGTGACTTGAAAGAAGCTTCAAAAGACTTTTATAGGTTTACGTTGCACTTTTGATGTCCAGGGCTTAATATTTTGCAAGTAAAGGGGTTCGTTCTACATGCAGTGAGCGTAAAGCTCCGCTCCAGTAGCCGTCTATGTGTGATTTGATTGCGGCTACCGAGCAACAGATTATACACATTCTCATCGTCATGAACCCCGAATCTGTATTAGAAACGTTGAATTTCTCCCCAGCAGTTGGGAGCCACAAGAAGGTTCTGTGCGCCATACGCAAAGTGTTAGACCATGCAAGAAAGAAAGTAAAGGAGGGAAACGTGATGGCGAAAGAGTGTTGACTTTCTAAGATCAAAGGCTTCACTTGTCAACTACATACAACGCCGCTCCTGGTCACGCATGCACTGCCTATAGAGCGCGAACAGTCGACAGCGACTCAAACTCTTTTAAACGCGGAGCGCTGAAAACCGCCTCCGGAATTCCGCCTCCTCAGAAACGCGCTGCTGTCTTCAGTCGAACGCAATCCAACCATGAAATAATTCTTTCAAATGTTACTGTCGTGACATCCTACGACATCATAGCATGTATCCGAGGCGAAAACTTTTCACACTTGCGTGACTTTCAAGTGCAGCCGTTTTGAGCTACCGAGAAAGAGGGGCGACAAAGTGTAACTGATAAACATTGCAAACTCACCCCACTTGTGCAGCTTCATAAAAAACTGATTTTGCTATACCGTCCCGAAAAAATAACTAGACGGTCGCGGGTAGTATACAGCACGTCATAACGCACTATTCACGATATGGTACAAGGCATTACCATTGTTCCAAACAGGTATACAAGAAAATCGACCATACTTTGCGGCGGGGTTCGGTCCTGGCGCCACGTCGTCGCTCGGCAGTCTCTTTACGGCATCGGTTAAGTTTCGAGGCATTGCCGGAAGGCACACGTGCCGAGAAAAGGGCAGCTCAAATGTTGTCTTGCATGCATTTAGAAAAACGCCCGCAAAAAGTGAGTATATTCACTCGATTCTCTTTCACTTATAGGTCGAGAAAACGTGCCCATTCTCACGGAAACTGCAACAGAAAGTGACGGCAAACAGCTTAGTTTATCGACGCTGCCACCAGTCGGACCACAGCGGAGTTCCACAAAGTTTGACTATCGGCAGACATGTATTTCTATATGTCTAGGTATCTGCTGTTTTGGTACAAATGGTGCGAATCTTTGGGCAAGTCGGTGGTCCATCATAGCGAACAGCGCAAGAAAGATCAAGGACAAAAAACAAATACAGACAAGCGCTGGTCACGCTTGTTTTTTCTTGCGCTGTTTCATACCATACAATTTCTTTACATGTCATGCGCATCAGCGAAGCATGCTTTGCTGATGCGCATGACATTTGAAGAAATTGTATGGTACGGCATGGCATTGCGATGCATGGCCATGCCTGTTGTGGTCATCGTCAGAGACCGGCGTATACCATATTCCTCGTCCCCGCCGTGTGGAATAATCAGACAACGGGTATCTTCTTAGCGTGAACAATGTATGGGACTTACAGCACGTTATAAGCTATCAATAAAAGTAGATGATGACCGGACTCCCTAACCTTTCACTCAGACACAGATCTGTATTCGCTTAACCAGCTGCCGTATGAGCTTCCCCATGTCAGTTCAGGACGAAAGATGAGGAAAGTGCTTGCACCGCCCAGGAACTCTACGTGCAGTACAAGCCCCACGATCGAAAAGGTTATCACGAATGGCCTTACATTCTTGTATTTTCTGCACGTGGTGTGCATTTTTTATGCACTGAAAACATGGACGGCTCATTGATAGGCAACTCGCGTGCCGAGAAACAGACGAGTTTCTGCTTGGGAAGTAAAAACAGCACACAAATATAAACAAGGACAAATGAAGAGACAACACCACGCTGACACAGCGCGGCGTCGTCTCTTCCTCTGTCCTTGTCTATGTTTGTGCGCTGTTTTTACTTCCCAAGCATGAACAACCAACTAGCCCAACTTTCGTAGTTAACACGAGTTTCGTCTTGGAGTGCTCGCAGAAAAGTTACAGGGGCAGGAGCGGCGGGGATCTTATTGGGTCTGTAACTAGGAAACCACTCCGTCTGGTGCCTTCGTGCACCACCAACAGAGTTTGGGTTCAATTACAGTTGATTCATCATCATCATCTTTTAAGAAGGTCCGTTTGCTGGTTTTCTTTTTTTTAAATAGCCGTTTTCTTTTTCCGTCACAACTTCGATCCATTCCTCAGTCAAGACTGTAGAGCTGCAATGTAACACAATACTTGTTCTTTGTAGTTGCAATTCGACTAGCATCATTCAGCGAGGCACTTGAATAACTGAAGTACATGTGCTGCACTAGCAAAAACCACATGGACACAAACCTTTTCGCTCTAAAAGCCGTCATCCAGCAGCAAGTTCCAGCGAACTCAATATGTCACGAAGTCGGAATGTTTCTGGATCTTCTGGCACCTACAGGTAAAGGCCCGTGACATAAATGACATTTTAAAATGCGCTATCATCCGTCCATGCTGCAACATGTGGCTTTAATTTTAAACAAGGTGTGCGCGACGAGCGACAAATCGGCTGTGGAGGCTTACTAAATAGAACATTGTTACCGTTTGTCGGCCCTTCTCAAAGATGTCGACGGTGCGCAAATTGATTGATGATTGATTGATTAAAATTTATTTTTGTCCTGAGAAGACGCAGGGGAGACCCCACGCCCCGGCTAATCCCACGTTGGGACCGTCAGCCGAGCTTGGCGCCCGTTCACGGTAACTCTGACGGCCAGGATTTGATCCTTAAGTTCGGGGCTGCGTAAGAGCGCAGCCCACCTGTCCTCGCTGAGGGCGTGCCGATGGCACGGTGCGCAAATGCTTTAAGCCTCCTCTGGGTCTACAGTATGAATGCGCATGTAATGATGGGATTTCTGCAATTGAAATTGTGTTGCCTCTACTCGGTCTATACTTGAATGTTACCGCTGGTTTTCTTCTTACGAGTACTACATCGTTCCGCTCAAGCAGACATCATCTTGTGCCATGCATCAGTAAACACACCGTCCGAGCTCATGAGAGTTCGATTGCTTCTTGTGCTTTATACCGTCACGTATAACCAACACATGTAGACAAACAGAAAAGAAAAAAAGTCACGGGCTATCATAATGAAAGGACTGCATACGTAGGTCATGATTAGGTGACCCCTTCCTACGCGTCCACATTGCCAGCATCGAGTCCCATTCCTTCGCGCATATTAAGACTTTTCACCGCACTTCACACAACCTTTAACGTCTGGCTTCCTCAGCGGCTTTATTTTAAATGTCGGTCAGATCATCACTCGCGCATGTATACTGGGATCCTGTTGCTCCCCCGTCGCTCTATCACGTTTCACTCCATCAACAATTTCACGCGACAGTCGTTGGCCTCTACTGTGGAAGTATCCGACTTTCGTTCTCTATCCTCTCGGCCTCGCGATCAAGCGGCTGACAGCTACGACAGAGGAGCTCGCACTTTGCCCACTGCCCCGCGAACCCGGCGCCAAATCTGAGCACGCGCCTCGGCTCGCCGGGGCGTAGTGGATTTCTCAGCTGTCGGCTGAGAGTCCTTCGTTCCGGTCGGTTAATTTGGAGCGCCTGTTCCTGGGGTAGCGAGTTCGGATTCGTCCCCTGCTCTCTTCTCCCGCAGCGGCTCGTAAAAAATGTCCTTTCGGGCTCTAGAATGGCAAGTCGCTTGTCCAGCCGACAAGTGCGAAGCCATCTCGGCCGTGCGTTTTCTGTACGCCACGAAGGGCTGCTTTTTTTAACGTCTGTGCAGTTTAAATTCCACAGCATCCCTCACCCATTCTTTCAAGTGTTCGCGAACACCTCTATACTTTGGATTCAGCGCTAAAAACTGAACCTCTCCGTCTGTAGAAGCGCCAAGTAAGACGTCAGTTGTGACGCTGCCCTCCAAAAATGCATAGTGTCATCATCGTCCCACTTAGGTCCGCTGCAGGACGGAATTCCCAGCGATCTCCAATCTAATTACCCCTGTCTCGCGCAAGCTGACCATATCTCATGCCTGCACATTTTCTAATTTCACATCATCTAGTTCTCGGTCGTACTCGATTTTCCTCTCTTGGCAGCCATTCTATAACTCTAAGTAGACCACCAGTGACTTGTCGTATATGTGTCCAGCCTTACCCTCTTTCGTCATTTTGATAACAACTAGAATATTGGCTGCACCGTGCAGTTTGGTCTAGAATTATTAACGCTGCCTATTCTGCTTTAACTATGCGCCTAACGTTTTTTTTCTTTCTGGTTGGTTGAGTGGCTCTTCACTTGTTATGAAGCTGCTTTGTCAACATTCCTGAGTCTACCTCATATCTCAGTGCCGACAGGACTCAGAGCGTTCTACACATTTATTTTTGAGAGAATAGTGATATGCTGCCAATTCTTATTTAATAATGCACCTGTTCAACTTCGAGAAATATTTTTTTCTGTTACTATATTTATCTAGGTAAATACCCCTGCGACTAAATGACTCAGACAAACTTACATTTAAAAAGGTTGAAAAACATCAGACTGTCAGTGATTAATTCTCGATTCGTTGTCAGGGTACTCAACATTTTACCCCCTCTGCACATTTATGGCCAATATGACCCTGCCACCATGTCAGCTTGTACAAATTCATAATGCAGCATCCTCACCAAAACCTGTCATATCAGGGGTGCTCCAAGGAAGCATTCTCGTGCCGATGTTATTCCTGTCGCATATAAACGATTAAGCGTCCTTATTCTTTGTAACATTCCGAATATTCGCAGATGACTGCATCGTATACCGGGAAATAAATTTAAAATTAGATCAATTAGCCCTTAACGAAGCACTAAACTCCGTTCATAAATGGTGTCAGGAATGGCAAGTGACGATTAACATTAAAAAGTCTGCAGTACTCACAATCACTCGTAAAGAGGGGAAAACAGACTCCATGTACCCGATCAATACCATAACGATTCCAAAAGTGAGAGTACAAATACCTTGTAGCGACACAGTTACATGATCTCAGGTGCGAAACCCGCATAAAACAATCACATCATTGGCTAAAAAGGCCTGTTTTTCTTAGACACCGGCTACGGCTCACACCATCTAAAACAAAACTACCGGCCTGCACGATACGCTATAATTCAACCAATATTTGAATATGTGAGAGTCGCGTGGTTTCCACATACCAAGCAACTGGAAGACGTCCAATGAGAACCAATTCCTTTGTATTGAATTATTATAAACTTCCCGTGTAACCAACAGAACTGCCTATAAAAGCCGAATTACAGACGATTGAAAACAGAGCAAAATAGCGAGAAATAGGTTGCTATTCCAATGTTTGAATGGCGATATTTAGATCGATACCACCAAGTTCATCTTATTAAACAATATAAAACCCACATGACACAAACACACTCAAACACTGGCTCAACTAACACAAACTGACTCAGCTACTCTTATTTTATTTTGCAATTATAAAATGGAATGAATGAGGTAAAACGATTACTAATTCTCAAATCCATACACACCTTTGTAACATCAGTGAAAAAAGCACTGATTAATACGCAGATGCAGTAGCCATTCTGTTTGCCCTTTTTTACCTCCTAATTAGGAATTACACTTTATTGTGTAGTGTGTTCTACCAACAGTAGATGGGCTTTTTTTATTTTGTGTGAACGCGAATGCAAGAGTTTATCACTGTGCTTATTTTTATGTACTTAATTGTGCGTATTCTAGAATGCCGATAATGGTGCGAAGTACTCTAGTATTTTACGGTTGTTCGAGCTGTAGCACATTTTTGTGCCTTTTTTTAAATACCGTTTCGAACAAAAAACGTGTATTGCTCCTCCTCATTTTTTGCCTTTCTCTTTTTATGTGAATACGAGATTATATTGTAATACTGCCCTTACTTTACTGTACTGAAGTTAATCAGCTACGACTGCAATTGTCTCTTGCTTTTCATGCTTATGTGTACGTATTCGAAAATACGCATTATCATGCGAAGTACTTTCTTTTTTTTAACTGTTACCTGCCGTGGTTTACAGAGGACGCAATTTTATATTTATTGCATAAGTCTCCAAATAGTCTTGTACTAACTAGTTGTCAGCGTATTATTCAATTTTTTACTCTCTTTTTAAGACTTTTCATTATGTAACACTTTAACGGGTGTTCCTCCTTCAATGATCTTGAATGGGATCGGCAGCATTGTTGAATACTCCAGAAATAAACAAATATACTGCGTTCTCGTATGCACTGCATAGCATATAAGAGATGGAGTCCGCCTGTCTGATTCCTTTCCTGACTGACTTTTTTTCTGCTTTTTTTGCGGAGAATCAGGGTACCTTTGAAGTTTTCATAGATATGTTTAAAATACTTACGTATGCTTCCTGCACAGTCTTAAGTTAAGCAGCACTCTTAATCCCTACTGGCAGCTGTATACTGAATCGAAAACCTTATGGTAATCTTTGAAAGCCACATCTTTGAAAGCGCAGATTTCTCAATTAGCTTATACAGGGCGTCCCAATTATCATGCAGCACGATTTTCACAAAAAGTGAAACGTGTACGTGAAGCAACTTAGTGGCTGCTACTGCCATATTCTGGGAAATAAATACACTGATTTTTGTAACTGACTAATAACTAATTAGTCTAATCATTTTAGTAACTCAAAGTATTGGCCTAATTATCAAAATGTCAATGGGCGTCTGTGCACATGTTGAAATGATATCTGTCTCTGCTGCTTTCAACAACGTGATTTTCGTGTGCTCATTTTTTCGTCAATAAAGAAAGACCTCGAAATATGAAAAATAACCCGTCATTGCACTCACACCCGCAAAAGAAAGCAGCGCCTTCAAATAATCTTACTGAAAGCAGCCGCTTCGCCTCTTTTCAGTTGCCAGAGGCAGCATTTGGGACACTGGCAAAGATACAGGCAATGTCACCTAGAAAAATATTTTCAGGCCTGCTCACTGCCGCCGTGACGTCACTCGTCTTGCCGGAGTGAGCGCGCGTACGGGAGGCTGAGAATGCATTGCCACCAACGTGTCCCGTTAAAGAATAAAGCGTGCGCGGCGCGTTTTACATGCTCAGCATCATTATTCTGCCTTTTGTGTCAAAAAAGGCGCTGGTTTAAGTAATTTGTTACGCTTGAAAGCGTTTGCATATTTATCTGCGAGCCAATTCCTCCTCAGAAAAGTCAAAGATTGTGCGCTATCGAAGAACTGGTTGATACATAAGAGCAATTTGATGGACCAACAAAGGAATGAAATAAATACGGTAAATTTTGTTCATTTTTATATAGACACAGACGCACACCACAGACACTATCTAGAATGTACAGAAAAACTTGCTTACAAATTATAAGTTTCTGCAGTTTGTATTTGTACTCTTTATAGATCTGCCTTCATAGACACGTAGTTATTGGGAAGAGCGCGTGTGCCTGCCACAAGTATACGTTAAACAACACAATATCAGGATGATTACCATAGCTAGAAGGAAACATCTTTCGTTTTACAAACAACTCCTGTTACCGACACAAGAAACGACGTTTCCTCTTTTGCTCTGGCCCCTCTCATACTGTTGCGTATATAGTCGCCCATATAACTTATGGCGTTGGAACATTTTTTGTAACGGCGCGCCGCTGTGGTCTGGCTAAGGTACTCAGCTGCTGAGTGTCAGGTCTTGGGATCGAATCCCTGCTGCGGCGACCGCATTTTCGATGCAAGCGAAAATGCTCTACGTCCGCGTATTCAGATTTGTGTCCACGTTGAAGAACCCAGGTGGTCAAAATTGCTAGAGCTTTCCTCTACGCCGTCCTCTCAATCATATGGTGGTTTCGGAACGTTAAACCTCACATAATAATCCATCTAAATGTTATTACGGGGTCTATATTAAACCATGTAGCCTCTCCTCTCCCTCAGTAGGCACTTCTTGTAGTGCACTGCCGGTTGATGGATCGGTATACTTAATACTGGTTTTTAAATATGCAAGTTTAAAGTAGAGCTGACCATGACACCTGAAAACCATTTATGAGAGTGGTTTACCGTAAGTGTCTACGCGTATCTAAATTTCGAGGAAACATATTAGGCTATGGCACTGACAAGGCTGGCACAAAATTATATTATAGCATAAAGTGGTTGAAACATTAACAAGAAAGAATATGCCTAAACCCGATCACTAAGTAATGCACAGGATCCTTCTATTTTATCAACGA
>WOVY01015123.1:0-29978 GCA_013436015.1 Rhipicephalus annulatus
GTAGAACAACCAATGCAACTTCAGACGGACATCGCGGTGACTTTGGTCGATTATCATGCATTTGAGGCCTTTCACAGTCAATGGCGGACAGTTAAAAGTATCTTTACACCTTCAGTGCTTCTGCACGTCACTGCCCACACGTGGTTCATTCGATAAGCGCTGAGCACAAGAACCTCGGTGGGCTCAACACGTCGAAAAAAGGGCTCGCAAAAGTCTTCCGCGTGATCAGGTCTTCCTTTAATCATCCGCATGCAAAAAACAGTGTTCTGAACCACATACTCATTTGGCAGAGGGGGCAAAATAAACAGCCTAATCCTGGGGCATTTTAATCCTGGAACCGCGGCTAGCTGAGCCGCCGATGCCGCTCCTACGGAGCTCATGATACACACGTCGCACGCTTTCGCAACCAGAAGTGGAATCCTCCACTGAGCTATCGCACCGGCCTTCCCTCTATCCATAGAGTTTCCAGCAATACTTACTAGAGTGAACTCTGGTGCTAGTGTCTATGGGAGCTGCAACGCACGGCGCTTCAACGAGCATGGGACTAATGGGTAGTACACACATTTTTCTAATTTCGTACTTCAGGCCCTGCCTTTGGCCCCGTATATGTTCGTGTGGCTTGGAGCTGTTTTCTTACGAAACAAGTATTAGCAAATGTTCTGCGGTTGCGCTTCACCAATTTATTTTTTAACTTACTTCCAAATTGGCTCACGAAGTTCAAAAGGGTTCAATCTTTCTTTCAAAACACAACCGAAACAAAGCAATAAACGGAGCCGCAAGTACGAATCACCGCCCGCAAGTACGAAGACTAGGCAAATGTTTGTACTACCTATCATTCCCATTGTCGCTGAACGATAGCAACGCCAGAGTGCCCTCTAGTTAATTTTGAGAAAACTCCATGCCTCCATCTACTTTTTTTGGGGCGTTTATATGTGAATTCAGAAGTATGAATGGATGGCAAGATGGATGGATGGATGGATGGATGGATGGATGGATGGATGGATGGAGGATGGATGGATGGATGGTTGATGGATGGATGGATGAGCATGGATGCATGGATGGATGGATGGATGGATGGATGATGGATGGATGGATGGATGATGGATGGATGGATATGGCTGTACCCTTTATATTGGGCGGTGGCTAGCGCCACCAAGCTGTAATACGTAATGAACCAAAAACTAGATTTATTTTTTTCTATTAAATACTGAGGTTGAGGATTGGTACTTTGCAGTGAAGGATTTAATTTTCACTCATGCCTTGACTTTAGCCACTAATCAGTAACCTCATTCTGGTTAATTTACCCGCTTAAAGTCTATTTTGCCATCACTGTCCCTACACCCCAGTGCTTTGAAAAACTCTGTGCCATCATCCTGAACTATAGGGTGAAGCTCTTTACAGAACATTATCAATGTTCGGCAGTTTGTTTTTCCTCTCCACACGCACTATAATACCGTGTCTACCCCCTCGTATTTGGCCCGATATGTCTTGGTTCGCAATCCTGCCGTCCTGGCTCAAACAGTAGAGAACTACCCCGAGTATTATAGTCGATCCTTTCCTTGGCAATTTGCTGCTTGAAAGTTCGCTATATCTCTAGTGCGGACTTCCGAATTACGCCGATTCTCCACATGTCAGTCTCCGTTCCCTTCACCTTCTTCTTAACCGATAGTTCTTTTTGGTTTGGCCCCCTGCTGTTTTCTATGTATTTACCCGTCAATTTTCTGGTTAGCTTCCTCCATTTGTATCTACATTCTTCATGTACAAGTAGCTAAAAGCCTTCCTAGCCCAACGCTGCTCCCCAATTTCTCTCAATCGCTGCTCAAATTTATCTTGCTGCTAGCTTCTCTGCCCTCAAATGATGTCAATCCCGTATCACCTTGTACTCCCTGATTTGCTGTATTCCCGTGGGCTCCTAAAGCAGGCCTACCTATTCGACATTGCTTATTTCTAATCTTGCTTGAACTTCTGATCTCATGCACAGACCGCATTGCCGAACGTCAGACCAGGAACCATGACCCCTTTCCATATTCCTCCCATAACATCATACCTATTGTAATTCCACGGTTCCTCTTTTTCATCACTGCTGCATTGCTGTTACCTTTAGTCACGTATATTTCGTATTCCCTTAGGTACTCAGTCCAATTGATTATCCCCACGTCCAGATATTTGTATTTGTCTGTTATCTCTAGCGTGACCTTGTTATTCTAAGCTCACAACCTTCATTGTCATTAAGTCAGGACTACTGCTTTTTCATACTGAATCTGAAATCTAACCTATCTCCTCATTACCACAATTGTCCGCCAATCTCTGCAAATCTTCCTTGTTGTCGGCCATTAGCCCTATATCATCTGCATACACCAATACTGGTAGTGCCTGTTTAATGAGTTTTCCTTGTTTGACGAAAGAGAGGTTGAGGCCCAGTCCACTTCCCTCTAATTTGGCCTCTAATCCTTGTAGGTACATCATGAAAAATAAGGGTGACCGGGGCACCCCTGCCTAAGCCCCCGTTTTACCTCTGTAGGCTTGGATAGCTGTTTTTCCACTTTATAATTACTTTGTTACCTTTATAGATATCATTTAAAAGATTAGTGACTACATCCTCACGCCTAGTGTGTCCAGTATTCCCCACAATTCCTCTTGAACCACGCTATCGTACGCTCCCTTGATATCCAAAAAGCTAGCCACAGGGGCCTGTGTTTCTTTTCTGCTATTTCGAAGCACTGCGTCAGTGAGAACAGATTGTCTTCCAACCTCCTGTGTTTCCGAAACCCATTCTGCAGGTTCCCAGCACCCCCTCATCCTCTATACATGCCTGCAGTCTTTCCTATATAATCTGCATCGGCAGCCTGTAGTCCACTGATGCCACTGTTATAGGACGGTAGTTTTTTTGTTAGCTTTGTCCCCCTTTCATTTATAGATCATGCTTATCCTGCTAAGTCTCCAGCTCCATCGAGAACTTCTCCATTGATTATTATTTTTGCTCACTGCCACTGCCTTCTCAAAGCCTGCTTGGACCTCAGACCTTATGTCTTTATCAGCATAATGAGAAATGCCATCTGGGTTTGTTGATGCACTAACTAGGAACCCTTTTCTCCAGCCCTTTCCCCTCTTGTTGGGAAAATGGAGCCTATGCGCCACTTGATTCATCCTTGTCTATTTGCGGTGCATAAAGCACTTTGTTGAACTTTTTTTGTCACCCTTGTTCTCATATATTCAATAGCTTTGTCTCCTTGTAGCCTAGCACCTTGAGCTGTAGTTATAAAGCTCTGCTCTAGGCTCGTCTCATTTCTTTGGGAGTTTAGATGGTTTCCAAAATTTCGCAGCTGCTTTTCTATCTTTTTATGTAGTTCTGCTCTCAGCCACTTAGCTCTCTTTCTTTCAATCTTTTCATTGATACAGAGGAATGCAATCCAATCTACACCTTAGAAAGTTTTTCCCATTTCTTCTTCAACATCATCCCGTCCTGTTCACCCCGCTGCTTAGCATGTCTGTGTTCCCTCGAGCTTCATGAGCTTTCGCTATGGCTCTAGTAACTTCCTCATCCCACGCAACTTGTGGGTTAAATTTGTGTCTTATTTTCCAGGGTGGACTTGTCACGTGCCTTAGCAAGCTCGTAGCTCAAACAGTCTAAGTAGATTCGTGTATTCCAAACTTTTTAATCCTCAGTGATTACTTCCTCAATTTGTGTTAGTGGATACTTCAATTTGCCTTTATGATAAAAATTTTTCTGTAGTTTTTCATCTTCTCTCCTCTTACTTTCACTGCTCGTTCAAAAACTTAGCTTGATACGTTTGTGATCACTACCCAGACTTCTGGAGCCACCTTCATCTATGTGCATTTCCCTGAGCTTATCATACATCCTGTGTTGACCATCAGTGCGTAATCTATCGTCGACTGCAACCTTCCTACCTCCCATGTTATTTGCCCTTCACACTTCTCGGACTGTTGCAAATTATCAAATCAAGCCTTTCATCACACATATCCATGATCATTTTGCCTATCGTGGTCGGTATACCCATCTATATCTTCTATGTGCACATTCATGTCTCCAAGTATAATCATCTCGCACTCTACAACTAACTCCTGATTGTCATTTGATTATACACTCATACCGTTGCCTGGTTTTCCTCTCTGGCCTTTGCTCCCGTTCACAAGTACACGAAAACAAGTAGTGTCATTGGCACTGCCACTTTCCCTTTTAGCCATAATGCTCCTTGCACTCCTGCTTGACCCTTTGCCAGTGTGTACTTTCATGAATGAATGCCCCAATACCACCCCCCTTTCTGCTGCTTTCTGTTCTATTACAATATCCCCACGCCTAGTAAGCGTACAATGTCGTCAAAGGGAACTAGTACAGTCGAGAATAATTATAACATGAACAACTTGTGTTAACCAATGTTCATTCTGTCGTTTTAATATTTCTGCCATTGCACACTGTATTGATGTGATGTCGGCTTTCAAGCTGAGAACTTTGAAGTGTTAGCCATCTTTGCCAACTGCATACAAATTAGCAATCCAGGGTAGGGTTCTCGACTTATCACTTACAGAAGTCATTCTACTTTGCAGTTTTTATCATGTTTTATTTATGCATTACGGTGCGTAGTGTTGGTGCATTGCGAGTCATACTTGGCCTTGCCATATGGTCCGACTTATGCTAGTGCTATACTGCTGACCAGCAGGTTGCGGGATCGATTCCCGGCCACGGCAGCTGCATTTTCGATGTAGGCAAAAATTATCGACTCCTGCATGCTTACTTAGATTTAGGTGCACATTAAAAAACCTCAAGTGGTCAAAATTTTTGGAGTTCTTCACTACGGCGTCTCCCATAATCATGTAGTGGCTTTGGGACGTTAAACCCCAACAACTATTATTATTGACTTATGTTAAGATTGTCATAACAGATTTAGACTTACTTTGATACTGACTTGTGAGACAGTATCAAGACAGTAGTAATTCACTGAGACAGGCTTTGCCGTGTCCGAGGAAAAGGGGATCCTGGGGGTTGAGCCGACGCTGGGTGATTGGACCGTTAAGGCCCCCCGGCAGAGGCAACACACCCCTTTGGCCCTGGCTTCACGTAGACGGCACCCCTGAGCTGACCCACCCAGGGAAACGGCAGTCGCCTTTTCCTATCTCTCTCTCCCTACATCTTCGTCTTTATCTCTTACTATTTATCTGTCCTGTCTTCTACTCTCTTCCGTTTACTTCCAACTTCCTGGCGGCTAGGGTTAACCCTGTGCAAATAGCCTACCTTGGTCTAGGCGCATAGGGTTATAGTGGCGTTGTACGGCTGGCGTCTGCAGGTTTCAGCATTTGTAACCTTGTAGCGTCCCCTTGTTGGGCTCCGTGGTGGGTGGCCGCCAACGCTGCTGAACAACAATAAAGAAGACATGCATGGAGCTTTCCCACTACTGTCTGATCGTACCGGCTTAAAGCCGGTACGCACCGATGATCTCACCAGAGAAGGATTGGCCACCCTGGTGCAGTATCTGGCCACCCCCTCCCGTAGGCATTCGTCAATTAACTCACGGCCCTCAGTCCCCACCAGCTGCGGAGCAACTGACCACGGCAGCGGTCAGATCGGCAAAGCAGCAGAGGGTGCTAGGAATCTCTGGATACGGACAGGCCACCATTGGAACTTGAACTTAGCAATGTTTAACGTTAGAACGTAACTAGTGAGGGAAGTCTAGCTGTATTATTCGAGGAGCTAGAAGGCATTAAATGGGATATAATAGGGCTGAGTGAGGTTAGGAGGACAGATGAGGCCTATACTGTGCTACAGAATGGGCACGTCATTTGCTATCGGGGCTTGGCAGACAGAAGAGAACTGGGAGTAGGGTTCCTAATACACAGAAACATAGCTGGCAACATAGAGGATTACTATAGCATTAATGAAAGGGTGGAAGGCATTGTCATTAAACTGAATAAAAGATACAAAATGAAGGTAGTACAGGCTTACGCGCCTACATCCAGCCATGATGACGCTTCAGTTGAAAGCTTCTATGAAGACGTGGAATCGGCAATGAGTAAGGTGAAAACACAGTATACTATAGTAATGGGCGACTTTAATGCAAAGGTAGGGAAGAAGCAGGCTGGAGACCAGGCAGTAGGAGATTATGGCATCGGCACTAGAAAACGCCAGAGGAGAGCTACTAGTAGAATTCGCAGAACGCAGTAATTTACAAATTTCGAATACCTTCTACTGAAAACGAGAAAACCGCAAGTGGACATGGAGGAGCCCTAATGGCGAAAATAAGAACGACATAGACTTTATATTGAGTGCACACCCTGGAATCGTGCAGGATGTGGAAGTGGTTGGCAAGGTAAGATGCAGTGACCATAGAATGGTACGGGCTCGAATCCGCCTAGACTTGAAGAAGGAACGACAGAAACTGATACGCATGAAGCCAATCAATGAGCTAGCACTGAGAGGGAAAGTACAGGAATTCAGAGTGTCACTGCAGAATAGGTACTCTGCTCTTAGCGAGGAAACCAACCTTAGCGTAGATACAATGAATGATAATCTGACGAGTATCATCACGGAGTGTGCAGTGGAAGTTGGAGGCAGGGTAGCTAGACAGGACACCGGCAAGCTTTCCCAGGAAACGAAGAACCTAATTAAGAAGCGTCAAATTATGAAAATGTCAAGTACAACAGACAAAATAGAACTGGCAGAGCTTTCGAAGCTGATTAATAGACGTAAAGTATGCGATGTAAGAAGGTATAACATGGAGAGAATTGAGCACGCTCTGAAAAACGGAGGAAGCGTCAAAGCAGTGAAGAGGAAACTTGGGATAGGCAAAAGGCGGATGTATGCACTAAGGGACAAAGAAGGCAAATTAACTACCAATATGGATAGGATAGTTAAAATAGCGGAGGAGTTTTACAGAGATCTGTACAGTAGCCGAGACAACCACGACCTTAATACTATAAGAACTAGCAGTAACCCAGACGACACACCACCGGTAATGATAGAAGAAGTCAGAAAAGCTTTGGAGAGCATGCACAGAGGCAAAGCTGCTGGTGAGGATCAAGTAACATCAGATCTGCTGAAAGATGGAGGACAGATTGTGTTAGAAAAACTAGCCACTCTATTTACGAGGTGTCTCCTGACGGGAAAATTACCAGAGTCTTGGTAGAACGCTAACATCATCTTAATACATAAGAAAGGAGATGACAAGGACTTGAAGAATTACAGGCCGATCAGCTTGCTCTCTGTAGTATACAAGCTATTTACAAAGGTAATTGCTAGCAGAGTAAAGAAAACATTAGAATTCAATCAACCAAAGGAACAAGCAGGATTTAGAACAGGCTACTCAACAATTGACCACATTCATACTATCAATCAGGTAATAGAGAAATGCTCAGAGTATAACCAACCACTATACAGAGCTTTCATAGATTACGAGAAGGCGTTTGATTCAGTAGAAATATCAGCCGTCATGCAGACACTGCGGAATCAGGGCGTAGATGAAATATATATAAACATTCTGGAAGAAATCTACAGGGGATCAACTGCTACCATAGAGCTTCACAAAAAAAGCAACAGAATACCAATAAAGAAGGGGGTAAGGCAGGGGGACACAATCTCTCCAATGCTATTCACTGCGTGCTTACAGGACGTTTTCAGAAGCCTAGAATGGGAACAGTTAGGGATAAAAGTTAATGGAGAGTACCTCAGTAACCTGCGCTTCGCCGATGACATTGCATTACTGAGTAACTCAGGGGACGAATTGCAACTCATGATTACGGAGTTAGACAAGGAGAGCAGAAAGGTGGGTCTTAAAATTATTCTGCAGAAAACGAAAGTAATGTACAACAACCTCGGAAAGGAGCAGCGCTTTGCGATAGGTAATAGTGCACTTGAAGTTGTAAAAGAATATGTCTACTTAGGGCAGGTAATAACCGCAGAGCCTAACCACGAGATTGAAGTAACCAGAAGAATAAGAATGGGGTGGAGCACATTCGGCAGGCACTCTCAAATTATGACAAGTAGATTGCCACTGTCCCTCAAGAGGAAGGTATATAACAGCTGTATCTTGCCGGTACTTAGCTACGGAGCAGAAACCTGGAGACTCACAAAGAGGGTTCAACTTAAATTGAGGACGACGCAGCGAGCAATGGAAAGAAAAATGGTAGGTGTAACCTTAAGAGACAAGAAGAGAGCAGAGTGGATTAGGGGACAAACGGGAGTTAAGGATATCATAGCTGCAATAAAGAAAAGGAAATGGACATGGGCCGGGCATGTAGCACGTAGACAGGATAACCGCTGGTCATTAAGGGTCACCAACTGGATTCCCGGAGAAGGGAAGCGGGGTAGGGGGAGACAGAAGGTTAGGTGGGCAGATGAGATAAAGAAGTTTGCGGGTATAAATTGGCAACAGCAAGCACAGGACCGGGTTAACTGGCGGAACATGGGAGAGGCCTTTGTCCTGCAGTGGACGTAGACAGGCTGATGATGATGATGATGATGATGATGATGATGATGACGCCTAGTCCGCAATGTTAGGAGGTTGTTCCATGTCCCTGAGATATGTTTCTACAAAACCGTATAGCATCAGCCTTTCCACCCTAAGCTGTTCTTCTATCTCTTCCCACTTCAGCCTGTTCCTACCACCCTGCATATTAATATACCCTATGTCTGAATTGGCTCGGAGTAGTGTCAGTCAGCGCCATCTATAAGCCAAGCGGCGAGTGTGAAACGCCCTTTTATGCGCATGTGTGGCGTCACGTAGCACGTGAACCTATTACGAGCGGGCAGCTGACCAACAGTCTCTCGTATGACACCAAGTCTGCCAGTACGAGACCCTCGTTAATCAATAATGGAATAAGGGAATAGGGGAATCTAACCACTCTAACTCGATGCCCTAACCACTGAGATAGCTCAGTGGTTAGAGCATCGAACGCGTTATTCGAAGGTCACAGTTTCGATTACTGCTCATGACTGGTTATTTTTTATCACTTTTCTTTATTATTTACATTCCATTTGTTCTAATAAATTCCCCTATACATTCCTTGGCATCACTGTCTGTTAGATCTCATTATTATTGCGTCAAAACCACGGAAAAAGGAGCCCTTATTTATACACGTCTGCCCCTTATTCATTAGCGAGGGTCTCGTACTGGCAGACTGGGTGTCATTAGGTCGTATACGACGGACTATTGGTCAGCTGCCCACTCGTAATAAGTTCACGTGCTACGTGTCGCCACACATGTACATAAAAGGGTGTTTCACACTCGCCGCTTGGCTTATAGATGGCGCTGACCGACACTCCTATTTCTAAATTCACATATAAACTCAAAAAAGTGGATGTAGGGAAGGCCGCTGTGATAGCTCAGTGGTTAGAGCATCGAACGCGTTATTCGAATGTTGTAGGTTCGATTCCTGCTCATCGCTGCTTATTTTTTCACCCACTTTTCTGTCTTCTTATTTACATTCCATTGGTTCTAATAACTTCCCCTGTACATTCTTTGGCATTACTGTTTGTTAGATCTTAATATATATATATATATATATATATATATGCTTTTCTTTCATTTGTGAACCGGATACAATTACAAGGCCAGAAACATATGTTATAGAGGATTTACAGTACGAATAAAATGTTTCTTTTCTTTCCGCAGCTAAGTATCATCTTCGTCCTACGCTTCGCATTCACGTGGCTACAGTGGCTGGAATAGGGAAGTGTGATGAGCGCGCTGGCTAGCGCGTAACACCTTGGGAGGAAATTGCCATATGGCGCTGGCACGCGTTTGCACGTCACCCAAGGCAGCGATGCGCTGCTCAGAGACGGTAATCAACCACACGCGTGGCCAATGTGAAATATTTAAAATTTATTTTTGCTCGTGCATGGCCTCAAATGGTGACCGAGAAAATATACTAATTAGCTTCGGGAAAACAGGATGCTTACGGTGCGTGACTGAACTGAAATATCGTCAGGTCGACAAGATGCCGAAAGTGAGCGTGTGACGGCACTGAAACGTTTTGTTGATGTGAAGTGGTCGAAGAATGAAACGTTGAACTCAGTTTTGAGCCACTGCTTGCCACACTTTCCACGTCAAACTAACATTTCCTCAAGCACTAATCTGTAAATAAAGCCCACAAGTCAAAACGTCATACCAAAGACGACAATCACGAGCGGTATTTGGATGAACTCTTTTATTTTCTGCACGCACGTCATACAACGCATTTCCTTGTAGTGACTATCTGTTAACAACAATGCATTCTCAATAATTTGTCGCTCGTCCTTTTCATCCCCAAGAAAAAATGTTTTATAGTTTACAAGCGTCTCACAGAACAATGGGCTGCAAGCCAACGTGATGCGCCTGAGCTTCAGGTACTTTCTCTTTTCACGGGAAGATGCTCGCTCCTTGTGGAGTACCTTTGTGTAAAAAGACAAATGGGTGAGCAGAGTAAAATATGTTTACTTGATTGGCGAGGCTCGGACCATGTTGTGCACAGCCCAGTGCGACATTTTTTTTTCAAGCAGAAAACAAGCTTTTGCAAGCTGTCACTGTGAAGCTCGTTGTAGCTAAACCACTTTGAAAAAGTGATTTCAAAGGCGTCTACAAACGCGAACAGCTTCTTCTAAAGGCCTACCCATAGATGCCCTTACGAGAGGGGCAAAAGCGGTTGGCCACCGTGGAGGGGGGCACTGAATCTGTTTTATACGTGACTAGGCAGCGGGGCACTCTTTTAGTCATCTAAAAGGGGCGAGTAAAATCTGCCTCATACACTGATTTAATAGGAAGGAGGCAACCTGCAATGAACCTTCGCCCTCCCCCTCCCCTGAACGGCAAGCGCGCCCATAGGTCTACCGGTCCCTTTCAATGCGGACGATTTCGCCAATTACAGTGTGCTCAAAGTGCCGGAAGATGTACCTCTCGCTTAAATGCAGCTCGCACACAGCAGAGTTTTTTCGAAACATCTTCTCAGCACGCGGGATCACACTCCGCCACTGCGCTAACAGAGCTTCGTCCTTCGGAACGCCGAACAACGCATGCTTCTTTTTCGCTGACTTGTAGCCTGTAGTGAGCCCCGGTACAAATCAATGGCTTGGTTTTCGCGCCATAAGACTGCATACGAAAGCACTGGTGTCACCGCAATTAAAAAAAGACGAGGACGAATGCGCCCGACGAAACTGTCGGAAACGTGCAAACAACGTATAAACGATTGCGCGCGCCTCCATGCGGCTCCTCCTCGGAGGCTTCAGTGCGCTCCATAGGCGCCGCTTGCCGCTCATCACACTTTCCTAATCTAGCCATGTGACGTGGTTGCCAGCGTGAACACTCCGCGATACGTTTGATTTTGCTTCACTGTCATCATCTCTACTGGCCGCTTACCTGAATCGAAATCCAGGTCTTCAAGCCCACCGCACGTCGTGTTCTGGTCACGTCATCAGAGTATGAAACACCCCGTGAAAGCCTTGTTTACCGCACCACTAGCGAATGTAATTTTTACGCTAGCTTCGGCTCTGAAGAATTCGTTCATTGCACGTTTCATTGGGCACGCTTCCGGTGACTTGGACTGGAACGTAGCCGAGGAGGAGTTCACTAACCAATCCGCCGCGATGCTTGGAAACCACAAGGGGGTTGTTCCAGATACCGGGAATCGCCGGGTGTCACGCCTCAAGGCACATTGCCGTAACCATTCGAGCTGGACGGGTCTAGGACGCAGATTCCGGAGCTGCCGACGAAGACGCTTTGGGCAGCAAGTCGTACCTTCCCTTAGCTCTACAATGTTGGCATATCCCGGCGCACTTGTCTTCAAGGCGGCGTCAACCCCTTCGCATATGTTATCGCCAGATCGCTATGGCAGGCTTTTGTCGCGTAGTCAACGCCCACCATCAATGTAAGGAAAGATTTGGTCTTCGAAGCTGCCACGCCCTTCTCACAGGCCCAGCATGAAGCAGTGGATCGTTAAAGCGAATCTTCGGCTGCCTTTTAAAACCTGGCAAGCGCAAGAGTTTACTTCGCATGACCGAATCATCCTCTGAGACGCCTAGCGCATGGCTGGAGCTGGCACAGCGATCTGCATCGCACGCCGCCGATGACGTCATTTCGGTGACGTGGAATGTCGAGTACGCAGACAACTCTGGACCCTTCACTGGCTGTTCAAGCAGCGTTATCAAGCGTTGTAGAGCAAGCCGACGCCAGAAACTTCCCACGCAAACCCGGCTGTGATGGTTAAGGACGTTCGTCACTATGTTTGTTGACAGCGGACGAGAAAGGATTCACATCAACACTGGATGCGAACAAAAGAAGCGTTATATTGTACACTAAAGAACGAAGTGGCAGGTGAAAATAAAACTATATGTCCAACCCTACACGCCAAGCGTCACGCAACATGTGCGAGAGTCAGACCTCTATTATGCGGAGAGCTCGTGGCTACGCTTACTCCGAGTCCAGCGCGTAGAGTTCTCAGTTCGCAAGAGGAAAACGCTGCCTCACAGTATGGGTCCCCGTCGTCCCGGCATGATGCGGTCGTCGACGTGCGCGAGGGCAAAGGTGGCACGGCTGGAGCGGCTGGAACGGCTGACGGCACACGGATGCGCTACCGTGTTCAGCGCCGTTTAGTCAGACGTCGCGGTCAGCAGTCAGGGTCGCAACTCCTGAGGTTCAGGGTCAGGCCTCGGCTCACGAGTACCACGCCCGGTAGGCCTCGCCCACGAACCTGCTCCCGGCCACTGCACCCAGGCAGGAGCCGTTCAGCAGGCCCCGTCCTTGCACCTTGAACAGGCCGGCGGACTCGACCCCAAACGAACACGCCGGAGCTCGACCTGGCCGACACGTACGGGTCCCACGTCCGGCTCAGGAACGCTCCCAGGAACTCGTCCTCTCGAGCGGCGCACTGCTTCGTCTGCCTTCGTGGCCTCCACGCTCGAGCTCGCTTTCGCACGTTCCTTCTTCTTCTCCTCTTCTTTTTCCTTTCCTGTTATCGCCTTCGTGCCACCTGCCCTCCGCTCGTCTTCTTTAGTTTCGGTTTGGCGTTCCTCGGCGCTTTTAAGTCCTTTAGCCACAAATCGTACCTAAACACAGCACTTTTGTGTCCTTTCCTTACAAATGTCCCCCTGCTCAAGAAAGTTGTTTAGGGGGAAAACAACTGTTCACAAGCGCGCGAGGTGGAGTACCCAAAAGCGAAAACATAGCAAAAAAACATTATTTACAGAAGTTCATTCTGTTAGGGAAAGGGTGAATTGACATGAAAAGAAATTGTGCCACCACTAAAGGCTAACCAGCGGAGAAGTCAAATGCGGCTGAGGTAGTCGGCACCTACGTTGTCGGAGCCCTTAATGTACTCAACCACAAAGTCAAACTCAGTAAGCAGTAGGCTTCTTTCGTGGTATTTCTTGAGAAGGTTAATGTGAAACAGACTTCTCCGTGTTCCGAGATCTATCTCGTAGTCATAGTCACTGCGTTTTTCAAGCACTGTGAAGGGTCCCTTCCATGTCAAGATCAATTTATTCTTATGTGATGGTAGCAACAGCAATATTTTGTCGCCGGGTGATAGGTGTCGAACTCTTGCTTTCCTATCGTAATATTTCTTCTGTGTCATTTTCGCCTTCAGAAGTTCTTCATGCGCTACCTTGCAGGTGTCTTGCAGTCGCTCCTGGAGATCTTTAACATACTCGTATGTTGTTTTCGTTTCAGGATCGATGTTGGCCCCTGTCCACAGTTGCTTAAGGATCGACATTGGCCCGCGTACAAATCTGCCGTAGAGGAGATCGAACGGCGCGAATCCAAGGCTCGTTCGGGGAACTTCACGGTATGCAAAGAGCAGGGGAGCTAAGTATCTGTCCCAATGTCGTGGCCGTTCTTGACACATGCAGCGAACCATTTGTTTGAGAGTTCCATTAAATCTCTCCACAAGTCCGTTGGCCATGGGGTGATAAGGCGTTGTGGGTAGCTGACGAAATGAAAGTAGCCGACCGAGTTCCTGCATGAGACTCGAGGTGAACGACTTTCCACGGTCGCTCACTATCTCACGGGGCACTCCAACGCGGGAGAACATCTCTACTAGTGCTTCCGCTATGCGCTCTGTCTCGATGCTCGGTAGTGCCACCGCATCCGGGTAACGCGTAGCGAAGTCTACCATCGTTAAGACATACTTGTTGCCCTTGGATGACGTTGGTGACAGCGGGCCAATAATATCGATGGCGACCCGCTGAAAAGGTGTGTCTATGATAGGCATATTTCCCAATGGAACTCGTCCGACGAGGTGTTTAGGCACGGTCCTCTGACATAGGTCGCACGACTTCACGAACCGTATCACATCAGCCCGTACACCCGGCCAATAAAACTCTGTAAGGACACGGTCTGTTGTCCTTCTTTGCCCTTGGTGACCAGACAGAAGGCCTTCATGAGCCATCTTCATTACGGTGTTCCGAAGATCCTTGGGTACTACAAGTTGCTCCAAGTCTCGCCTTTCTGCCGTGCGGTGGCGCCGGAAAAGAATGTCGCGTACCAGCACAAACTCAGTGACTGCTGGCTTCTAGAATATGATCTTCCTCAATGCGGCGAAGCAGGTTTCCAGCGTGGGATCTGTGTGCTGTAAATTCTTTAGCGCTTCCCGGCTGATATCCAGGGGTTGGATCCGAGGAACAATCAGTTCACTGGGCTTTTTCCTTTCTTTTCCTGCAGCCGCCGACATGTCATCTTGTCGTCTTCTATCTGATGAGGTTGCATCATCAGGTTCTTCTTCTGTGCATACTGGATCACGGTGAATCTGTGCTAGTTTTGGACGTCCTGCTCGCTGCTTCGGGGCTGGTTGGGCAGCTGACAGTACACCCGCAATGTTGCCAAGCACGACTTCATACAATGGATTCTCCATACAAACAGCAAGCACCTGACCTCTGAAAAACGGAGAATCTATGTACACCTCTGCTTCTGGTAAGACTTTTGCAGATCGGTCCAATAAGCAAACGGTACGGGTGTTGCCAGTCAAGTTGCAGTCAGGAACTAGTGGTCGCTTCACCACTACTGTATTGTAACCGGTATCCCGCAATACGGTAACCAGCTTCCCTTCGAGATAGCTCTTTACAGTTGGCATTTGTTTTGACCCGTTGTCGCAAGTTGCGTTGCTTTGGGTCCCATCACACATGTCATGACAATGTTTCTCATCCCGATTGTCAGGTGCATCTTCCATTGATTTCTCACGCTGCGCTTTCTGGTATCCGAAGACGGAACATGATGCCTCTCTACGTTTTCCCGAGTTTGAGGGACAACTGTCGGATCTGTGCCCCGACTTCTTACAGATCCAGCACGACGTCGACTTGGGCGCTCGAGACTTAGTCCAGCAATCGGAAGCTCGATGACCCGGCTTGTTGCACAGAAAACAAAGCGGTTTTCCTTTGCTTTCGCTGACAGTGTCAACTTTAGCTGTAGCCATCGGTTTCCCTTTTTCGTCTTTTCCTCTAGCGAGATTCACAATTCCCTGAGCTTCCAAATATTGATCAGCCGTCGTAGCCAACGTGTCCAAGTTATGACATCCTCGCTCCTTCAGGAAGACAGCCAACTTCTCGTCGCACCACCTGAGGAATTGCTCGGACACCATCTTGTCTCGCAGTGCATCATATGTTTTGGGAGTCTTCGCCAGCTCCTGCCAATGGTCGGAGTATCCACAGAGACGTCCCACGAACTGTCGGCCTGTCTCAGTATTCTCGGGCCGGGCATCCCTAAACTTTGTGCGGTATCCCTCCTCTGTATAACGGAACCGCTGTTGGAGCGTCTGCTTGAGCTTTGCGTAGTCCGTAGAGTCTTCAGCAGACATCCGTCCTACCACGGTCAAGGCTTCTCCCGTTAGACACAAGCTCAGTGACAGGGCCCACTTGTCGGTTGGCCAGCCTTGGCTCATGGCAACCCTCTCAAATCTCTGGATGTACGCATCCAGTTCGTCCCTACTCTCATTGTAGGGTGGAATCATTTTGTGTGGGCTGCGAAAACTCTGACCACCACCCATACTATCGTCCGCAGAACTCGTGCTCGGCCGCTGCGCTTCTGCGACACGACGTCGCTCCTCGAGCAGGAGCCTTTCAGCCTCCATGCGAGCTATTTCACGCTCATGCTCCACCTGTGCTGCTAGCCGTGCCTCCTCTCGATCTTTCGCTCTCTGGTCCCTCATTTCTTTTTCCTCAGCGCTCACCCATGCCAGCAAAGCCTCTCCACTCAGCCCCATCTCCTTTCCTAGCTCAACTAGCTTTCTCTTGTCCTCCATTCTCGTCCGCCACACACAAACAACGTGAGGCTCTCAGATGTAAGGCGAGAGCTTAGTCCTGTCTCGCGGACGCCAGAAATTGTGATGGTTAAGGACGTTCGTCACTATGTTTGTTGACAGCGGACGAGAAAGGATTCACATCAACACTGGATGCGAACAAAAGAAGCGTTATATTGTACACTAAAGAACGAAGTGGCAGGTGAAAATAAAACTATATGTCCAACCCTACACGCCAAGCGTCACGCAACATGTACGAGAGTCAGACCTCTATTATGCGGAGAGCTCGCGGCTACGCTTACTCCGAGTCCAGCGCGTAGAGTTCTCAGTTCGCAAGAGGAAAACGCTGCCTCACAGTATGGGTCCCCGTCGTCCCGGCATTATGCGGTCGTCGACGTGCGCGAGGGCAAAGGTGGCACGGCTGGAGCGGCTGGAACGGCTGACGGCACACGGATGCGCTACCGTGTTCAGCGCCGTTTAGTCAGACGTCGCGGTCAGCAGTCAGGGTCGCAACTCCTGAGGTTCAGGGTCAGGCCTCGGCTCACGAGGACCACGCCCGGTAGGCCTCGCCCACGAACCTGCTCCCGGCCACTGCACCCAGGCAGGAGCCGTTCAGCAGGCCCCGTCCTTGCACCTTGAACAGGCCGGCGGACTCGACCCCGAACGAACACGCCGGAGCTCGACCTGGCCGACACGTACGGGTCCCACGTCCGGCTCAGGAACGCTCCCAGGAACTCGTCCTCTCGAGCGGCGCACTGCTTCGTCTGCCTTCGTAGCCTCCATGCTCGAGCTCGCTTTCGCACGTTCCTTCTTCTTCTCCTCTTCTTTTTCCTTTCCTGTTATCGCCTTCGTGCCACCTGCCCTCCGCTCATCTTCTTTAGTTTCGGTTTGGTGTTCCTCGGCGCTTTTAAGTCCTTTAGCCACAAATCGTACCTAAACACAGCACTTTTGTGTCCTTTCCTTACACCGGGTACCAGGACGCTTGCACACTACGGTAAGGCATAACCACTGTAGTCTATTTCGGGCCACGACAAGCATCTCTTTCCACCAGCCCGTCACACGTCCTCGGGCGTCTAACGAGCCAATAGAAACTTCAGCAATCGAGCCCCTCATCGACTACACCTGCAGTGGAAACGACGACTTTGCTATGCGCACCTGTAGAGTACTCATATAACACCACGCCTGCGGCTGATGCGCCTTAAAGTCGCACACGCCACACACATCCATCGTTTTTCTGTTTCGGGCCGCAGTTGCCCGAGTGAAGGCAAGCGAGCGGTCACATCTTTGACGAGCAGAGGTGTACCGAGGAATGCACGACCTCTGATGCGTGGCGAATACATCATCGGGCCACCAGCAACCGAGTGACTAGGCCCAGTAGAGCGCCGTAAACGCCGTGGACAACTTTGGGGTAGTGAGACCAAACTGCTGGCTACTTACATGGATCGAGGCTGGACAGCGTCGTCCACACGACAGCATCGTCCAAACGCCAGGCTGCGGACGAACCACAGCCTGGCGTTATCAACGGCCTACATATGTTCCTGAACATTGTAAATATTTGAATAGTTAGATTTTTTGGTTGCCGTTAATGTTGCAATTCCTGTAGGTCGTAATAAATGTCTTACGAAGCGAATGCACCTTTTACTTAAGGGTGAAGGGGGGAGTGTAATAAGTGTTTGACACGCCTGGGTGCTCTCGAGCTTAACCCCGTAACTTGGGTTAAACCAAAATTAGTAAAAGAGGGTAAGATGATTTGACAAATACGACCTGCTGCTCATGACATGATTGTCACAATCCCGTCGTTTACGTCCTCAAACACTTTTCGACAGAGGGTGGCAAATACCCGCGGGTGTTACGTGCCACTGGTATGTGGTTACGTGCAAGCAGTGGTTGACAGTTTACATCAACCCAGGAATGGGGAGTACAGCCATGGGTAATTTTAACGCGTGAGCATCAAGAAAAATTGTTTCAATCTTGTAACCTTGAAAAACCGTGGGGGGAGGGGGGACTCATGGGCAGACCATTGGCAGGAGCACATCACTACTTCATCTTCAGTTTTGCCGAACCTTGCGATCTTGAGGGCTTCACATAAGAAGCTGGGTAGGGTGACGCTGCAGTTGGGTGCCTTGATTCCTGCTCTTGCACGCATTGGGGACACTGCGCTGCGGCAATTCTTCACCCCTTTGTAAAACACCAAGCAATGTACAAGATGGGGCATGCCTGTGGTGGCCATGATAAAATCACCCAATACATCGTGGTGCCAACGTGCATTTTGCATGCGTTGCACGATACATATAAAAATACCTCATTTACACTCACACAATTGCTGTGCCTAGATTTCAGAGTTGGTTTTACAGAAAGTGTGTTGTCCTTGACAGTTGAGAAATTGAAACAAGACCCTTGAGCCACTTGCGAAGGTTGTCTTCCCTAGCCTGAAATCAAGGGGAGTCATGGCAGAAAGCTACCATGAGGAATAAGGCAGAAAGCTGGATGCCACTAATGCCATGGAAGCTTAATTGAATAAACATTTTATCAAATTGAATGGCTATTATAATATAGAAGTTAAAGTTAACTAGTAGAGGGGCCCACAAGTGGCGAGATCTTTCTCAGCTTTACAAGTTTAGAAGCTCAAGGAGTGCTTCACCATGGTAGGATAGCGATGCAGGTCAGTAAAGGTGAATTTGTCAATCTGGCGAACACTGGGATTATGCCGATGTTGCATAAACTTTTATTGCATTATTAACCATGCAAATCAGAAAAGGAGTTTTCACTCATAGTAAGTTTGACAGATCTTCTATAAAGGGAAAAGACTTTGGACATATCATCCGCATAGCTGATCCTCAATTTGGACTGAGTACGCTGCATAGTTTACTTTATTTACACTCTGCTCTGGTATGTTCTTATGGCTAAAGTTTACAGCAAAATGTTGATCAGCAGGCACTTAAAAGGTAAGGAGGCAGACACAGCACACAATCCAAGCTGCCAGATTGTATTTTCTTTGCTGCAGAATGCCTGGAGCCCCGAGGATGTGCTGCCTCTCACAGAAAAAAATATAAAGAATTGAAAGCAGTGCACGCTGCACATAGCTCAGTTGACCAGGAACAGACGTGCGCAGTCGCAGATTGAAGGCACTGACGTGGAACTTGCTCAGTCCAGAGGCACAAACTGAAGTACGCTTTGTGGTACAGGCTCGTCGATTGCCTCCTGGTCCACAAAGTCATCTGTATAATTGGTGGATGAGAAGGAGCACATACCAAGAAAATTTTACTCGCAGCTTTGAATTGAGGCTAAATTAGAGTTTAGTCATCTCGGGGTGACATGTTTTATAATAAGGTGTCCCATACAGTCAGCTGCATTATATCTCCTTCCGGCACAATGTCTACCTTTCAAGACAAGACATTTCCATGAAAGAGCAATAAAAACAGATTTGGACTCATTTAATCCTCACCCTATTCAGAGAGAGATTTCATTTCTGTTCAACGCGCACGTATTTTTGCAGAAAGTAAGCTTTTCTGAAAACAAACCCTTCATTGCGGAATGGCTCAACGTGTTATATTCTGGAATCTACATCAAAAATAGTGTATCATTCGTTGCCTCGCAGTTAATACCACTAATAGCAAATTGTACATGTACTATTTAAAGTCATTCTACTACTAAATAAACATATCGCGTTACGCCATAATTCCGTGTGCTTACTAAGCAACGCTTTTTAACATAGAACCAGGTGTGCCTCGAAATATGGTGTGCTTCATAATAAAGCACAAAACTTCGACAAGACAACGCATCCCAATTCACACCTTTTTGTGACAATGCATGAGGGACAACTTACACCGGCGTTATCGCCACCGTAAGCTTTTATTTAGGCGTTCCTGCTCATTTAGGCGTTTCTGCAGTGTAATACACAATGTGACACTTTCAATTGTATTACACCCCTATATAATGCCACTGATTTCGTGACCATAGTAATCATGTCATTCTGTTGGAATGCGAAGGCATAATTCTGGCTTCAAAGACGCAGTTGAAAAGGACCTAATTCTGATTCTAGATGCCTTCATTCTCATGGGAGTACAATGAACAGGATGCATATTGTGATAAAAACCGAGACATGCACTTGTAGGTATAGGTTCGTGACAAATTTTTTAAATGAGGGACAAATAAAGTGTACTACCAAGGATTAGCTGGAGATGGTCACGGTAATAATACCAAGAATCTTGAACGTAGTGCCACAGGCATGGAACGAGGTTCAGCCATGCCAATGCGAGTATGTGCCATGGTGTGAAAAAAGAAGAGGACTGTTGGTGTGCTCGTGCTCTAACGTTCGGTTCGGCCTGACGTCCAGTGCTGCTCCTGTGAACAGACGTTGTGGTCGTTTTGTAATCATGTTACATTTTCTGGTGGAGGTGCTGGGTAGTATTGTATGCACTGCAATCAGCAGCAAGGTCCCAACACTAGCCGCGACTTGGAAGAACCAGCTGACCTACGGCGTAGCAGGCGACAACTAGGCCTACCTCCTGAATTCGGACCATTTCCACAACTCTGCAGTACTATGGCTAGTGCGGGAACGCAAACCCAAGAAACATCAATGCTGCCTCCTTCATGGTTATTTATTGCCCCGCGAACCCCAAAGCCGTTCCACGGTGACCCTTACGAGGTTGTCAACGACTGACTTGACGACTGCAACCGTTGCGGCTGCGTCAACGAGTGGAACGAGCAGCGAAAGCTTCGGTATGTCTACTTTTATCTCGAGGACTTTGCACGCACTTGGTTCAAAAACCATGAAGCCACTAGGACAACCTGGTCAAAGTTTTGCAACCAGTTGCGGAATACCTTCCGAAGCTCTGACCGAAAGGAGCAAGCGGAACGGCTCCTCAATTCCCGAAACCAGGGCCGTTCAGGCGAGCTGACTCTTCAAGGACTGAAGAGAAGAAGGTGTGCCTCCTAATGTGGGGAGTGAAACAGCAGCTGTTCACGGAACTAGTGCGGAACCCTCTCAGCACTGTAGAGGATTTCCTCCACGAAGCCACGACAATGGAGAAAATGATAAGGCAGCGTTCGTACCAGTAAGAGCATCCTGGCAGTCTTTCGTCAGTGTCGTCGGCCCTGCCAACACCTGACGTCACGACTGTAAGAGACCTGATGGAGCTCGTGTGCAGTATTGTGCGCGAGGAGCTGCAAAAGCTGAACGTGGTGTCTTCTCCATCCCATGTTGCTGCTCTAACGGATGTCGTTCGTGAAGAGGTCCGGCAGCTGGTGCACCCCGTGACGACTCTGCGTGCAGCCGAAGCGTCCAGCTGAAGCGTCCAATCCATGGCGGCCCCGCGTCCAGCCGAAGCTCTGCTATTAACGTGCGCCAAAGCAATACGTACTCCTGCCCCAGCTGTTGGCTATTCGTTCCGTCCGTCCACCCTGCCGACGGCGCCGTCATTCTACTCAGGACCACCGCAGTACGGCAACCCACCCCTTACAAGAAAATCCAGTGTATGGCGTTCTCCCGACAACCAGCCTCTATGATATCACTGTGGTGAACCAGGTCACATCTACCGTGAGCGCGTATACAGGCACATGGGTCTTCCTGGCTTTCGTCCGGATGCTCATCGACCCAGAGATGGTGAGCAGCCCCGTGCTATCGCCGAATATTTGGCAATCCGACGATCCTCAACCCTTCCGCGTCGCCAATCCCGCTCACCGTCTCCACGGCGTTCCACGTCACCCGGCCAACAATCGACCTTTGCGGACGTCCTTGCAGGAAGATCGCCTAGATCCACAAGCCCGCGCCGGGGAAACTAAGAACAGCGACATCTGGGGGTGAGGCCGCTGTTGATCGACCGTTACAAGACCCTCCCCCGATCTGCCTGCTGACATGCGACGACATCCTTCACCGACGTGTGCCATCGACGACAAACGTGTATCTGCTCGAATCTCTGTCCTTGTCGACAACCACCCGCTGACCGCTCTGGTAGATACGGGTGCCGTATATTCCGTTATAAGCGCTGACCTCGCTGCGCAGTTAAGAAAGGAAACAACACCTTGGGGACATGGAACCAATCTCCGGCCTGCGGGAGGTCACCTATTGACACCGCTGGAAATGTGCACTTCCCACCTCCGAATGAGTGAGACGACGTACATTGTTTCCTTCGTTGTATTGCGCGAATGCTCCCAAAACCTGATTCTCGGAATGGATTTTCTCCGCGAGCATGGACCCATTGTTAACCTTCGCTACCTGCTCATAATGTTATCTAACGACCATACAGCCCTAAAAAAGGAGGCAATTGCGCCGACCACAACACATCGAATTGCTGACGACACCATCGCTCTTCCGCCGTGAGCCAGTATGTTGGTAACTGTGGAGAGCGACTGTGACAACAAGAGTAGTGGCATCGCGGAAACTAACCTCTCGGTGCTCTTGGCTAGGCAAATTTGTGTCGCGCGCGCTATCGTCTAACTGACACATCGGAGGACTCAGCTTCTGATCACGAATTTTGGCGGCCAGTACCAACACTTGGCAAAGCGAACAGCGATCACGAGCTTTGAAGCCATCGATGACGAAGAATGTTCACCTATCGCTCCGATTATCACTGCTGCCGAAGGTAACACTGCATTAGCCAGTACAGTTGACGTGAATTGCCAGCTATCCTCTGCGCAGCAGCAGCAGATACGCATAATTTTACGTACGTATAGTGACTGCTTTGCGTCCACCTCCAAAATCAAGCAGACCCCAACCGTGAAGCACCGCATTATAACGCACCCTACCGAACGGCCTATAAGACAGCACGCCGACCGCGTGTCGCAAAAAGAACAAGATGCAATACGTTTTCAAGTGATGCAGATGCTCGACGACGACGTCATCCAACCCTCGAATAGTCCATGGGAGTCACCCGTCGTACTTGTTAAAAAGAAAGACGGCACTCTTTGATTTTGCGTCGATTACCGGAAACTCAACAAGGTGACAAAGAGAGACGTCTACCCTCTCCACGCATAGATGATTCACTGGATCGACTTCGACATACCCGATATTTTTCATCAATGATTCTACGCAGCGGCTACTGGCAGATCAAGGTCGATGAACGCGACAGAGAAAAAATAGCATTCATAACTTCCGTTGGCCTCTACGAACTCAAAGTGTTACCATTTGGATTGTGCTCTGCACCGGCCACGTTCCAAAGAATGATGGACATCATCCTGTCCGGCCTTAAGTGGAAATCCTGCCTCGTGTATTTACACGACGTTGTTTTTTTTCAAAACATTTCAGCAACATTTACAACGACTTCAGTCCGTCTTCGTCGCTATTTGATCCACAGGCCTATCGCTAAAACCGGAGAAGTGTCATTTCGGCTAGGAAGAACTGAAGTTCCTCGGCCACCTTACCACTCACGATGGCATTCGACCAGACCCAGAAAAGACCATAACCGTTGCTGCATTTCCTCCACCTTCGAAAAAACGGGATTTGCGCCGGTTTTTGGGTCTCTGCGCCTACTAGAGGCGCAGAGACCCAAAGCTTGCCAACATCGAGCTTTGCCACATTGCTTTGCCAACATCGCTGAACCCCTTACCCGCCTAACGAAGGAGGATGCTCCTTTTGTGTGGGGTCCAGAGCAGAGAGTCGTTTTTTCCAAGCTTCAATAGTGCCTTCAGAGTGAACCCTTACTAGGGCACTTTGATGAAGATGCCGCCACCGAACATCACACTTACGCAAGCAACATCGGTCTTGGTGCAGTGCTCGTCCAGTGGCGAGACGGTGCTGAACGTCCCATCGCTTAGGCTGGTCGCATTCTGTCATCTGCGGAAACTACTCGACCACGGAGAAGGAAAGTCTTGCTTTTATTTGGGTGATAACAAAGTTCCGATCGTATCTGTATGGCCGTCCATTCAGAGCAGCTACGGACCATCATGCCCTCTGTTGGCTGGCCAATCTCAAGGACCCTTCAGGGTGCCTCGCGGTGTGGAGCCTGCGCCTTCAAGAATTTGAGGTTACAGTCGTCTACAAGTCGGGCCGCAGGCACACTGATGCCGATTGCCTTTCGCGCGCTCCCCTCACTACGACATCAAGCGACGATGATACCGATGGCCATTTTCTTTGTGCAGTCAGTGAATCTGACTTGGCCCAACAATAGTGGAATGATTCAGAGATCCGACAACTTATCAAATACCTTCAAGGTCACAGCTTGAGTCCACCATCGGCATTCGCACGTTCAGGGTCATTTTGTCTCCGCAACGACATCGTCTACAAAAAGAACTTCGAACCTTATGCGACTGAATACCTCCTCGTCGTTCCACCAGGGATACGTGCTGACATTTTATCTGCCTGCCACGACGAGCCTTCCTCCGGCCACCAAGGATTTGCACGTACCCTTGCCCGGATTAGGACTCGCTACTACTGGCCAAAGCTCACCCAAGATGTCAAGCATTACGTTAAAATGTGCAATCGTTGCCAGCGCCATAAAGCCCCACCTGTGTGCCCTGCCGGTTTGATGATTTGTGGGGTTTAACGTCCCAAAATCACCATATGATTTTGAGAGACACCGTAGAGGAGGGCTCCGGAAATTTAGACCACCTGGGGTTCTTTAACGTGCACCCAAATCTCAGTACACTGGCCTACAACATATCCGCCTCCATCGGAATGCTCTGCTGGTTTATTGAAGCCCATTACAGCCTCGTCACAACCATTTGAACGAATCGGCATGGACTTGCTTGGACCCTTCCCGAAGTCACATGATGGCAACCGCTGGATCGTAGTCGCTACTGACTATTTAACAAGGTACTGCGAAACGAAAGCCCTACAACAAGGCCCCGCCAATAAGATTGCGTATTTTTTTTCATCAAAAACATCGTCATCGGCCATGGAGCGCCAACAGTTCTTATGAGTGACCGTGGAACAGCCTTTACAGCCCAATTAATGCAAGACGTCACGAGACCTATAGTGGAACAGCTCATCGCGAAACGACTGCACACCATCCACAAATCAATGGTCTGACGGAGAGACCAAACAAGATGCTCGCTGACATGCTATCTATGTACGTCGACCACGATCACAAAAACTGGGACGAAATTTCACCATACGTAACGTTCGCTTACAACACTGCGGTTCAAGAGACTACGGGTTTCACTCGCTTCCGGTCGCTTCACGGTCGAGAAGGAGTTACGATGCTGGATGCCATGCTCTTGCCTGACATGACCGATATTCCTACTGATACGAATGACTTTATCCGGCTTGCCGACGCGGCCCGCGAGCTTACGTTCGAGCGGATCCGAAAACAACAACGCATCGACTCGCAGAGGTACAACTCCCGTCATCGCCATGTCATTTACCAACCCGGTGATCTGGTGTGGCTGTGGATCCCCGTTCGCCAAAGGGGCCACTCGGAAAAGTTACTTCATTGGTACTTCGGTCCTTATAGAGTACTACGGCGCCTCATCGATGTCAACTACGAAATACTGCTTGAAGACAAAGCTCGGCGATCTCGATGTTCCCAGCAGGCGGACATTGTTCTTGTGTCACGGATGAAGCCACACTACCCCTGAGCCACCTGACACTGCTTCATCATGCGTCTTTGTGCGTGTACGCGATTACTTTAATTTTTAATCCGCATTGGTCATCGGGGTGGTACTTTTTTGAAGGGGGGTAATGCCACAGGCATGAAACGAGGTTTAGCCATGCCAATGCGAGTATGTGCCAAGGTGTGAAAAAAGAAGAGGACTGTTGGTGTGCTCGTGCTGTAACGTTCGGTTCGGCTCGACATCCAGCGCTGCTCCTGTGAACAGACGTTGTGGTAGTTCTGTAATCACGTGACAGTATGTCCCAAATTAGAGATATGACATTGATGCATGACGTAGTGGAGTGCTGCGGAAATTTCAACCACCAGCCTCAACCGTTTCACCTCCGTTGAAATGTGACCGCCACGACCGGGATCAAAACTGCTACTTTTGGGTCAACTGCCAAGCACTGAAACCACTGTTCTATTGATGTGGACAGCTAGGAGTGGTCGGGTGAAACACTTGACCATGTTATATCACTAATCTATCACCCTCGTCTTTCGACATTTCAGAACACTGAACAGACGTTGTGGTAGCTACATAATTACATCAAGTGATAAACTTGAAGGAAGAAAATTGAGAAAAGCTCCTAGGTATCTTACTTCCCCTGGTGTCGTGACATAGTGAAAGTGAAGGCGAATGTCTGATGCGATGTACTAAACTTTCACAAAAGTGCACCATGAAATCGGACAGAGCTTGCCAGATTTGTGGCAGGAGCATAGAAAGCAACACTATGGGCCAGACGAACGTGTGAACCATAAGACAAATCTTAAACAGCAGCGATGTCTGTGAGAAGCCATTTCGCAGATGACAATTTTCAGCGTACTGTTTGTACTGGTAATGACCGAGCAAACAACAGAAAACCAAACAATGAGAGACACTTGCGACACGCTACGTGCCCAGTAAGTGTGAGTCTGTTCTTCAAAAGGTTGTGCTGCCTCGATTCTGCACCAACTCGACAAGAGTTACGGTAATTTTCGCATCGCTATTGGTGTCCAGTAAAATCCTGGCAGCAAAAGTAGCTTTGTGCGAGATACTTAGACGATGTACGCGCACGCACGTTTCTCGTCCTGTCGAGCCATGTTCCGCGGCAGCTCCAGCTGCAAATTTCGCTGACAATCATGCATCATCACCGCGTTGTGGCCAGCGCGCATAGGCTGGCGGAATCGCACCACGCTCTACAGTGAACCTCAGCAGTGCCGTGGTGGCTTGCACTCGTGTCGTGGCCGGTCCAGCCAAACAAACGGGACTGCACGCATGGTGCCCCCCGGAACGTATGGCACCGCAAGAATGCACAAAATACTACATCGATGCCGCCAGCCAAAGATCCCATGAGATTCCACAGTAGTTTTGCCATTTCAGGTTGCCATTTGCAGAAACATTTTTATGACACAAGGTAGTTTTTAGTAACATGCACCAACATCAGCATCACCCAGAGTGATTGTGCCAGGACAACACAAGCAAACATGGCCACGCATTACCACAGTGGACATTTCTGGAGTGAGCTTATGCTTGCTGTGATAATAAATTCAATGTCTCCTTTCTGAAACAATCTCAGCACTCAGCCTGGAAAAGTAATTTTTCGAGTGCTCACCTTCCATGTAGCCCAAGTCCAGCACGGGCGGGGGTGGAATTTCTGGGGGAATCGGTGAAACAACCGCCACGCTGCGCCTAAGATGCTGCCTCGTGCCACGCAGGTCCCTAAAAACCTCGAAGTGCTTGTCCTCCAGCTTGAACTCCTCAGGCAAGTCGAAGAAGTTCTCTGCAGAGAACGCGGAAAAGTGGTAGAATGCGAAAGGTATAGCTCACCACAAGTAATTTATATTTGTGTAATTTGCTCAAGAAAGGGGTATAGAAGTATAGTACTTTTTCGTTAGGCCCTTGCAAATACTCGCATATTTCGAATATTTGAACGAATATGATTGATGATTGATTTTTGGGGTTTAACGTCCCAAAACCACCATATGATTATGAGAGGCGCCGTAGTGGAGGGCTCCGGAAATTTCGACCACCTGGGGTTCTTTAACGCGCACCCAAATCTGAGTACACGGGCCTACAACATTTCCACCTCCATCGGAAATGCTGCCGCCACAGCCGGGACTCGATCCCGCGAACTGCGGGTCAGCAGCTGAGTACCTTAGCAACTAGATCACCGTGGCGGGGCTGAACGAATATGACAGTATGAGAAATCTCATAAATGCAAAGTTATTCAAAATAAATAGACCAGACCTGTACATGTTACAGAAACAGGGTCTATAGTTGTTTACATGACGAAAATTCAGGGGTTTGCAAGGACTTTCAAAGCTATGTGTGCAAAGTTTCAAGGCCCCCACTGTCCGTTAAAAACCCAATTACCACGTGTTCAGGAGAGGATGAAGGCTTGAAATAACTAGAATTGATCGAATAAGGGTAACATCACTGGAGCAGATGTCGAAAACATGGCTCCAATGATATTTCCTTACTAGACAACTTTCAATCAAAGTTTCTCACACTTGCATAGGTAATCACTTTCAGTACGACACAAGTTGCACACTTTCACTCAGATAGGAAAAACTGTGGAACAAATTATACAATACCTCGTTGCTTTTTCTGAATTTTCACATCAATATCCACTATCTACTGCTGCTTGTTCGTGGCAGTCTTCCTAAGGACGTTTGCCTTGTCACATCAGGTCCCTAATTGTCTCTGCATTTTCTGCATTACAAGTATGTTGTAGCTGTGAATTCTTCAACAGCAGCTTCTATTTTTCTTTTTGTAAGCATTTCGCACCTCTTCCTGAATGCAAGATTAATTTTTTTGTTTCTCTTCCTCCTGCTCTTGCCTTTTTAGAGTTTCCAGGAATCCACGGTGTTGGTTGCTTGAAGAAGCTACTGATTTTCATTCTTTATGATGGGCACAAAAAAAGGAAATTGAAGGATTTCGAAGGATTTGTGGAAATTCCACCACTTTCACTGCCTTGAAAACACTTTGTGAACTTTTTAAAATTCAAGGGTATCAAGGATTTCAAGAACCCGCGTGAAACCCTGAACAAAATAGGTAGTAACGTATTACAATTACCTTAAAACTCAGTTGATCACAGAGGTCAAGTACAGTCCCCAAAAATAACTGAGTATTTACAGAAACAAAATCAATTACTGATGCATTACTTTGCTTGAATACTTTATTCACATAACACAAGCACACAAGGTTACTCAAACTACAACGAAACTATTGCTGCTTGCACAGTCAAGAGGTTCGGAAGCTTGCGTGAAGGCTGAGTGGCTTACCGTGGCTGCTACGATTGTAGTGTTACAGCTTTTTTTCAATGAGAGTTCATTATCAAAGTTGTGGTTGCCGATTCTTCCATGTTTTTTTTCATTAGGAGAGTAAGCTCCTACACTAAACACTATCTTAATGCATTGATTGATGATGATTGATTGATTGATTAGTGGGGTTTAACGTCCCAAAACCACCATTTGATTATGAGAGACGCCGTAGTGGAGGGCTCCGGAAATTTTACCACCTGGGGTTCTTTAACGTGCACCCAAATCTGAGTACACGGGCCTACAACATTTCGCCTCCATCGGATATGCAGTATCTTAATGCATGCGATAGAGGGAAGGGTGATGTCACGTAGGAACACCATGCACACCAGCCTGTGGTTGAGCACTGCTTTGATGCAAGTGTCCATGTCCTTGTGAAGCGTCACGCTTTGCTGTTGCTTATTGGGTTGCTGGTAAGACCAATAAAAAAGTGAAAAAAAGGCTCTGACGAGGGAGGGGGGCCTACAAAGCAGTTTCATAAGTTTTAGGACAAAAGCTACTGTAGAAAACTGGTTACGAGTTTATTTTAGAAAAAAAAAAATGCGACAACCTGTAATCAATTGCAAGAATGTCATTGAATTTTCCAGCATATTGCAGTTTTCTGAAAGTAACCGATTATTTTATGAAATTCAAAATGTAATTGATTACAAAGAATCTAGCGTTACTGAGTTATTACAACTCTGAAATATAACCGCATGTAGCCCTCCCTGTAAAGATGGCTTCAATGCAGTAGAGAGTTGCTGTTCTGTAATTGTATATCCAACTATATGCATCTCCAAACAAGCAGTGTTGCGTTTGGCGGGCCACTCTTTTGCCGTGGCCGCCAAAACGGAAGAAAGAAAAGCAGCCGCCTCATTTTGTGGAAATAAGAAGCAGCGTCGTCAAAACGCCTGCTGTTTCCATGTATGGGCACGGCATGGCTGAAATTACACTACGGAG
>WOVY01015125.1:0-11453 GCA_013436015.1 Rhipicephalus annulatus
ATAATCGCAATGCCCTTGTGTGCATAAGGGGGGGTGGGCAAAGCCAGCCCTAACATTGAATGTAATAGAGAGGCAGGGGGTCTGTGACTGGGGGGGGTGCACAAAGGCAGCCCCCGTAAAGTGATGTATTTGGAAGGGGATGCTGCTATGAACTTTCACCCCCCCCCCCCCCTCCTTTACTGAAAGATACTCCTGTGTACACCTGTGATGCTCTACACAATATTTTAAATTCTTGTCACCAGTGCGTGATGACGCTTAAAGGCAAACTTTGGCATTTTTGCGATATTTATAGATTTCAACAAAACGCTTGCTTCGTATTGTTTATTTAGGCCATTCCACTTTTGAAAGTATTAAATACAGCTTTTTTAATATGTTCATCTCTTCACTGGTGGCTTATGCGCAGTAAATGTTACTTCTTTGAAACAGAGAGGCTGCACGAAATGGTGTTGTATATTCTATTCTAGCATCATTGAGGAAATAGTTGTTTTGCATTTTTCAGGACGGCTTCTGACATCCTTTGTACCCCAGGCAGCCGGGCTCTATGGACAGCGATGTATGAGCTTTAATGTGCATCAGCTCTCTCCACCTGGCTGATGCTGCGAGACAGTTTGGTCCTTTGTGGGCCCATTCTGCTTTCGCATTCGAAAACAGTAATGGTTACCTTTTAAAACTTGTTAGTGCTGCAAAAGCTGTGCCTGCGCAGGTGCTGGAAAAGTAGTGATGGCACAAGAGCTCCAGTTATTGCTTGCAGGGCTTCCATTGCCATCAAAAGTGCTCAATTTTTGTAGTAACATGCTCGGTAACCCAATCACTGAGCATGCACGGCACATTGGAGCTGCATGGTTGTTTGGAACACCGAAACAAGTTCCTTCTCTCAGTCATCAGGAGTCTTCTTGCTTGCAGACATGGTGTGGACAAGTTCCAATCGTTCAAGAACATTTCAGATTTTCTCTTTTGGGCACAATCTTTCACAGTGAATCGTACAAAGCTGAAAGAAAAACAGCTCTGTGTTCGAGAGCAAAACTGGAGGCTTTTATTCTATTATTAAAAGAATATTTGAGGTGACAGATCCAACTTGTGCTTTAAATGGTGGGACTGTCCTTCTTTGCACAAGGATAGTTGCTGGCAACAACGTTGCAGGACTCCCCCCACATTTCCGACTGTTTTTTTTTCTTTAGTGTATTCGCTCCTCCCTCTAACTATGAACGACATTGGCAAAGCATGTGTTCTGGTCTCTTTGAATGACAAAGAAGACTACATTTGTGCAGTTCCTAACATGGTGGAGCGTGACTAAGGTTACATTAACTTCACAGGCAGACACAGAAGTGGTAAAAAAACATTTCAAAACCACGATATGATTATGAAGGATGCTGTAATGGAAGGCTTTAAAAGTTTTGACTCTTCGGTGTACTTCAATGTGCACCTTAATCCAAGCAAGTGGTTCAGTAGTTTTTGCCGTTATCAAAATGCAGCCGCCGTGGGCAGCATATGATCCCGTGACCTCTTGGTCTGCAGTCGAGCATCATAACTACCAAACCTCTGTGGCAGATAAGAAACATATCCAGTTAAGGCAGGTACACATTGCTGCGAACCACACAAGTAACTGAATGAGCTGCTTTTGATATGGCAGGTTCGTTCTTGTCATGAATGGTAGTATGTGAACTCATAGATTACTTTTATTTGTCTCTATATGAGCAGGTTGTGGCCAAAAACGTTGAACAGCAGCTCGAACAACATCACAACATCGTACATTGAGGCGTTCCATATGGCCTGGCGTAGGAGTGAGTGTGTTGCTCCAAACACAGTAGTCACTTCGTGGTCTTGCGAAAGGTCCTGAAAGTAATCTAAGATAGATTTGTCCACCCATGCTTGTAGGAAGTTCCGGATGGCTGAGTAAAAGTTAGTCGTGCTTAGCTGGCACGTGCAAGCTGCAGTGAACTTTCAGTAAACGAACATCTGTATAACATGGAACTCAAAAATTTTTTTGACTTCTTGATCAATGTTCATGAAACTTGGTCAGTTTATGTATATTTGTGTGCCTACTTCAAATATGTAATTATTTTCTTTTGTAAAGTGTACTTTTTAAAAATACAGAATATTTTGTTTGCCTTTCAAGGAGGCAGTTTTCTTTCTGAACAAAGAGTTTCTGAACAAAGAGAGGTGGAGTGTAGTGTCGGGCCGCAGCAGCATAGCTCATGGCTTGGGGTTGCGGTTGCGATTGTCTCAGCGATATTTATTGAGAGCCGGATTTTCTGTCTGACAATGTCTGCGATCGATGAAACTTGTGGCTGGCATGACAGAAACATTCAGCGAAGTTCTTGCCGCACTACGGCCATTATAGTCTTTCGAGCCTTGTTTTGTAGAGGTTCGTACTCTGGTGGTAAACATGCTGCCTGCGGCTTGTTCGCTGCTTGTGGCCAGCGTGGGTGTCTTCACCGCGACGTGGAATGGGTTCACGGCTTGACGGGGGAGTCTAGCACATGAAAGAAGCAGCACCTCCACCAGATGTCACGGGGGCGTGACAGGGACAATGGGAGCAGACTGTGATTGCGAGATGAAACTGTTTATTCGGCTGAACTTGTGGCCCATAAACTGAAGGTCAGGTTACAGCGATTCCCACTGGCTCTGATAGCAGTAAACAGAATGTTGGCCATTGATTAACTGGCAAGTGGTGAGGTGCATCAGCGTTTATACATTTGCCATCGACTATTCTAGCATTCTCGTTAGCAGTTACCTAGGTTCCAGAATATTCTGCAATGTTCCAGAAGTGGGCGTAATCTTGACAAAGTGATCTACTGCAGTCTTGAAGCTTCTTGAACATCGCAGGTGCTGTTTTTTGCTGAGAATCACTGGCAGTAAAGTAGTGCATAACAAAACTTGAGAAAAGAATATGGCAATAAAAAACTAATTAACAGGTGATGTATTTCTGTAATTTGCTCAACAAACTTTTGGAAAAGCAGTATGTAGAGTAGTTTGAGATTTCAACTATCAGTAGAACAAAATTTTTTAAAGCAGTTCAAGTGTGACCGGTAAGGAACAGTCCATATGCAATGTCAGGTTGTACATACACTGGAATATATGAAAGAGAGAGGTTCCTGAATGTGATTATAAGTGTGAATGATCCTGCACAGCATAACGATTCATTGTTTGTAAGCACCCACATTTCAATGTCTGCAATAATAAAACATAAGCATGCAATGAAGCTGAAAAAATGTGAATGTAACAAATGTAAATGACTCTTATTGCTTTTTTATGAACTTATTTCATGGTATTTATGCAATTGTGTCATACTGTGAGGTGGCTGAACAGTTGAAGTGTATTTCAGTATCGGGCAAACCAATGATTTGTAACAGCTGAGTTTCATTTTTTTGTTGCATTTTAAAATCTTCATTTAAGGTAATCATTTTTATGGCCTTGGTTATTTGTGCTTTTGTATATTACAGCATTGTAACTGCAACTATTGTCTTGGCAGTGGTGTGTGTATGAACAAATAAATAAATTGCATGATGGCTCTGCGTTCCATTGCTGTAGAATGTGGATATATACCTGTATGTAATTGAAGCCATGCATCATTTTGTAGTAAGCCGCAGAAAACCTCAATAGCAGCAGCTATTTTTTTCTAGCCTTGCATTGTGGCAATGTTTGTTTTTGGAGGTTTCCTGTAGTAGCTGTACTGAGTGTCAATGTTTATTTTTGAGGTTTTATGTACTAGTTGTACTGAGTGGGGAGTATGTTGCACCAATAGAACAAAGCTATCTTAATATTTTCTTGCCTTGCATTGTATTAATTTCGAGATTATATGTATTAACTGTACTAGAGTAGAAGCATGTCCTCTGAATCTGACTCGTACAGAATTGACCAGTTCATATGTAAAAATAAAGAAACATGTTTTTCATCTTTTTGTGTGGAAAGCAATTTGCTACGAGGACTGAAAACTTTATTACAAAGTGCTCAAATTTTTAAACCTTTTCACATGCCATATGAATGAGACATAAAACATAATTTCTATTTCTATTGCTATTTCCTTTGCTATTTTCCTCTTTTCTTTTTCTTTTTTTGCTCGGCGCACTGTAGCAGGTCACAAAATACTGGGTGAGGCCTATGTTTTCGTATCCGTCGGTTTTTTTTTTCTTCTTGTTATTCATTCAATCCATCGCTCAAATACCTGGCTTGGTATGCGCAAGTCAGCAGTTTCCTGAGTTTCCTGCCAGAAAACTGCGCATATTGTTGATTCGGTCACCGTCATTTGTCCTGCTCTCTGATATTATGTGAACCAGAAAATTGTGGTGGGTTTCAAATTGATGTTTCTCGTTTGATTCTCTTTTTTTATCTCGCGCAAATAAAATGTGGAATGGTTTGCCGGATGCGCTTGCTGGTGATGAAGGTTGTGCCGATAATAAAGATAACACATTTTGGTGCGATTATCTTCCTGTTTTTAATTATGCAGATAATTCATTATTCCTTGTATCTTGTTTTTTTTTCACCAATAATGTAAGGAATCCCGTATGTCAGTCGGAATGTTATTGTTTGTTTTTCATGAATGTATACTACCTGCAATGTGCCCTCTGTAATGACTCCAACATTGGAGTTGACAGTATTGCAAATAAATAAATAAATAATAAATGGCATAGACATACATAAGTTTCACTCTGACACAACACTAAAATATATACCAAGCAAGAGCAGGCTGTAGGCTATTTTACCTATCCAGAGACCCTCCACATGTATTCTAAACTATGTCACCATTTAGCCCGATATAGTTGCATAATTCACTCTCTTACGTTAGGATTAAGGAACATCAATCAGTAGCACATTTACAACATTTGTATGAATTGGCTTGTGTAGACAGCACAAATTATGTAAATGAACTTGAACATGTGGGCAAGTAAGCTAATCACAAATGTAACTAAAAGGTTTTGGGAATATATCTTATATACTTTGGGATATACTTTATTGTCATGATATATACAAAATAAAAATTGTTTACTTCATGTAAAAGGACCAAAAAGTGATTGAGCTAAAAAACTTATGGTCCTTTTTAGGCCCTTCTAATTTCAAAGGAATGTTATGCATGTCTTGCGTGAGTTATTTCAGAAAAAAAATATACATAAAACTAATTGAGTTAAAAGATTTGGCATTTTTAGGCTCTTCATGTTTTCAAAGGTTAAGATGGAAGCACACAAAACACAATCTCTAGAAACTATTTGCTCGTATTCAGCTTTTAAGCACAGCCAAGTACAATTCAGGAGCAAGCAAGCTTGTGTCACCCAAACACCATTGAACTATTCAAAGAAATGCATCGAAACTTGAACTGAATATTTGAACCAATTTTGTTTTAACACATAAGTGCCGTTGGAAATACATGGTTCACCGGTGCATACATGCATACGTACGTACAACAAGCTGTTTTCAAAGGTTCAGGTGAAAGCACATGAAACAAAAGTTTTTTTGCTCTTATTCATATTCAGACAAATAAATACAGCCAAGTACGGTTCTTAAATGAGCAAGCTTGTGCCAAGCCAACGAAACTCTCCGATTGACCATTTCAAGCAATGCGTGAAAACTTAAACTGAAAATTTGACGTAGTTTTGTTTCAACAACCTAGTATTGCAAAATCTTTTTTTAACTTTTTATAATAAAATTTTCTGTGCTTTTTATTGAGGGGAAGTATAGATGGATGAATGGCATTATTGAGGTCTTTCAGTGTTTAGAGCACAGAGGGCAGCTGCTACGTCAGAAGTGAGAGGCCTTAACCCTCGATCGTGTCATGCCCTCTTATAGATAGCCCAGAGCTGTGCCTCAAGATTCGAGGTGCATAGAGATCATTCGCACTTTTCCTTGGTAATCCTGGCTCCTTGTGCCTTGAGGCAATGCCAGAGCATGTGAGTGAGACTAGGTGTACGTATCTCTCCGGAATCTAATTCAGGTTGAATTGTCTGTTATATTTTTTGTGTATTGTGTATATACTAGGAAGTTATTTACTATTTACCAGTTTCATAAAAGGATTATTCATTGCACAAATACATTTGAATGATATTTTGCATAAATATCATAACATAAATTGTGCAAATGTAAGTATGCATACAACTAAGGTGATCACAAATGAAATTACTTTGATAATTATATGATATACTTATCTAATTTGCTATAGCATATATTTGCATCTCATAATATATACTAATTAAAATTGGTTATTTTTTGGGGTTGCATGTGTACAGCTAACTAATAGAGCTGAAGAAGTTAAAAATTTGGGTACTACAATACCAGAAAAAGTTATACTTGCCTAGATATTCAGTCTAATAAGTTCTATTCATGTTCTACATTCATTCTTAAGGGTGACATTGAGCCCTATGCAAGTCCTATAGATGGTCTACATTCAGCCCCATTAGCTCCTATATTGTGCTAGATGCGACCTACATAGCATTCCCATAGCTCCTACATACCCCTATATGTTCTTCCCAGGTCCCATTCCGCTCCTACATAGCTCCTACATACCCCTATATACGTCCCATTCAGCTCCTGCATAGCACCACGAGGTCCTGTATAAGCCCTATATACCCCATTTGGTCCTCCCACAGCTCCTGTATTAACCCCTGTAACCCTGTATTGAAGCTTACGGGCCCTGTATGAAATTATATAGGTTTTTTCAGTAGGGTTGCATGCGCTTTCATAGCAGTTTCGCACTTGTAACGGGTAAGACGCAGTATCTGGCTTGTTCATGCCGTTTTTGTGTGCTTTCAGAATATTTCGCCTATCGCAGGTTCGTACTCGCAATAAAAACAACACTATCTCGTTAGATGACGTCGTTTTTGGTGGTTTCACGACGCTACCTAGCTAAAACTAACCTAACCTACCTAACCTAACCTTCGCACTTCTATCGTTAGAAAAAGTTTTACTTGCTACTTTACATTGCTTTCTGCAAACATTACGACGGTTTCATGCGCTTTTCACATTAGATATCGCTGTTTTCCGACTTGTAATGGTGAAACACTGCATCTCACTAGGTGACAGCGTTTAATGCGGTTTTATGACGGTTCATATCTTGACCTAACCAAACCTTCGCACTTGTATCTAAAAACGCTCTATTACACTGTTTCCTTCACAATTACGATATTTTGCATGACCTCACAGTTTTTCACCAACTTAGTACAGTACAGAACGCTGTATCTCGCTCAATGAAATTGTTCTTTAAGGTTTCACGATGCTTGCATGCGCTTTCATAGCAGTTTCGCACTTGTAACGGTACAAGACGCAGTATCTGGCTTGTTCATGCCGTTTTGTGTGCTTTCACAATATTTCACCTATCGCAGGTTCGTACTTGCAATAAAACAACACTATCTCGTTAGATGACGTCGTTTTTGGTGGTTTCACGACGCTACCTAGCTTAAACTAACCTAACCTAACCTAACCTAACCTTCGCACTTCTATCGTTAGAAAACGTTTTTACTCGCTACTTTACAATGCTTCTGTAACATTACGACGGTTTCATGCGCTTTCACATTAGATATCGCTGTTTCCGACTTGTAATGGTGAAAAACACTGCATCCCGCTAGGTGACAACGTTTAATGCGGTTTTATGACGGTTCATATCTTAACCTAACCAAACCTTCGCACTTGTATCTAAAAACGCTCTATTACACTGTTTCCTTCACAATTACGATATTTGCATGACCTCACAGTTTTTCACCAACTTAGTACAGTAAAGAACGCTGTATCTCGCTCAAAGACATCGTTCTTTAAGGTTTCACGATGCTTGCATGCGCTCTTATAGCAGTTTCGCACTTGTAACGGTACAAGACGCAGTATCTGGCTTGTTCATGCCGTTTTGTGTGCTTTCAGAATATTTTACCTATCGCAGGTTCGTACTCGCAATAAAACAACACTATCTCGTTAGATGACGTCGTTTTTGGTGGTTTCACGACGCTACCTAGCTTAACTAACCTAACCTAACCTAACCTAACCTTCGCACTTCTATCGTTATAAAACGTTTTACTCGCTACTTTACAATGCTTTCTGCAACATTACGACGGTTTTCATGCGCTTTCACATTAGATATCGCTGTTTCCGACTTGTAATGGTGAAAAACACTGCATCTCACTAGGTGACAGCGTTTAATGCGGTTTTATGACGGTTCATATCTTGACCTAACCAAACCTTCGCACTTGTATCTAAAAACGCTCTATTACACTGTTTCCTTCACAATTACGATATTTGCATGACCTCACAGTTTTTCACCAACTTAGTACAGTACAGAACGCTGTATCTCGCTCAATGACATCGTTCTTTAAGGTTTCACGATGCTTGCATGCGATTTCATAGCAGTTTCGCACTTGTAACGGTACAAGACGCAATATCTGGCTTGTTCATGCCGTTTTGTGTGCTTTCACAATATTTCACCTATCGCAGGTTCGTACTCGCAATAAAACAACACTATCTCGTTAGATGACGTCGTTTTTGGTGGTTTCACGACGCTACCTAGCTTAAACTAACCTAACCTAACCTAACCTAACCTTCGCACTTCTATCGTTAGAAAACGTTTTACTCGCTACTTTAAATGCTTTCTGTAACATTACGACGGTTTCATGCGCTTTCACATTAGATATCGCTGTTTCCGACTTGTAATGGTGAAAAACACTGCATCTCACTAGGTGACAACGTTTAATGCGGTTTTATGACGGTTCATATCTTAACCTAACCAAACCTTCGCACTTGTATCTAAAAACGCTCTATTACACTGTTTCCTTCACAATTACGATATTTGCATGACCTCACAGTTTTTCACCAACTTAGTACAGTACAGAACGCGTGTATCTCGCTCAATGACATCGTTCTTTAAGGTTTCACGATGCTTGCATGCGCTTTCATAGCAGTTTCGCACTTGTAACGGTACAAGACGCAGTAATCTGGCTTGTTCATGCCGTTTTGTGTGCTTTCATAATATTTCACCTATCGCAGGTTCGTACTCGCAATAAAACAACACTATCTCCTTAGATGACGTCGTTTTTGGTGGTTTCACGACGCTACCTAGCTTAACCTAACCTAACCTAACCTAACCTAACCTAACCTTCACACTTCTATCGTTAGAAAACGTTGTACTCGCTACTTTACAATGCAATCTGCAACATTACGACGGTTTCATTCGCTTTCACATTAGATATCGCTGTTTCCGACTTGTAATGGTGAAAAACACTGCATCTCACTAGGTGACAGCGTTTAATGCGGTTTTATGACGGTTCATAACTTAACCTAACCAAACCTTCGCACTTGTATCTAAAAACGCCTCTATTACACTGTTTCCTTCAGAATTACGAATATTTGCATGACCTCACAGTTTTTAACCAACTTAGTACAGTACAGAACACTGTATCGTGCTCAATTACATTGTTCTTTAAGGTTTCACGATGCTTGCATGCGCTTTCATAGCAGTTTCGCACTTGTAACGGGTAAGACGCAGTATCTGGCTTGTTCATGCCGTTTTGTGTGCTTTCACAATATTTCACCTATCGCAGGTTCGTACTCGCAATAAACAAACACTATCTCGTTAGATGACGTCGTTTTTGGTGGTTTCACGACGCTACCTAGCTAAAACTAACCTAACCTAACCTAACCTAACCTTCGCACTTCTATCGTTAGAAAACGTTCTACTCGCTACTTTACAATGCTTTCTGCAACATTACGACGGTTTCATGCGCTTTCACATTAGATATCGCTGTTTCCGACCTTGTAATGGTGAAAAACACTGCATCTCACTAGGTGACAGCGTTTAATGCGGTTTTATGACGGTTCATATCTTGACCTAACCAAACCTTCGCACTGGTATCTAAAAACGCTCTATTACACTGTTTCCTTCACAATTACGATATTTGCATGACCTCACAGTTTTTCACCAACTTAGTGCAGTACAGAACGCTGTATCTCGCTCAATGAAATTGTTCTTTAAGGTTTCACGATGCTTGCATGCGCTTTCATAGCAGTTTCGCACTTGTAACGGTACAAGACGCAGTATCTGGCTTCTTCATGCCGTTTTGTGTGCTTTCACAATATTTCACCTATCGCAGGTTCGTACTCGCAATAAAACAACACTATCTCGTTAGATGACGTCGTTTTTGGTGGTTTCACGACGCTACCTAGCTTAAACTAACCTAACCTAACCTAACCTAACCTTCGCACTTCTATAGTTAGAAAACGTTTTACTCGCTACTTTACAATGCTTTCTGTAACATTACGACGGTTTCATGCGCTTTCACATTAGATATCGCTGTTTCCGACTTGTAATGGTGAAAAACACTGCATCTCACTAGGTGACAACGTTTAATGCGGTTTTATGACGGTTCATATCTTAACCTAACCAAACCTTCGCACTTGTATCTAAAAACGCTCTATTACACTGTTTCCTTCACAATTACGATATTTGCATGACCTCACAGTTTTTCACCAACTTAGTACAGTACAGAACGCTGTATCTCGCTCAATGACATCGTTCTTTAGGTTTCACGATGCTTGCATGCGCTTTCATAGCAGTTTCGCACTTGTAACGGTACAAGACGCAGTATCTGGCTTGTTCATGCCGTTTTGTGTGCTTTCACAATATTTCACCTATCACAGGTTCGTACTCGCAATAAAACAACACTATCTCGTTAGATGACGTCGTTTTTGGTGGTTCCCGACGCTACCTAGCTTAAACTAACCTAACCTAACCTAACCTTCGCACTTCTATCGTTAGAAAACGTTTTACTCGCTACTTTACAATGCTTTCTGTAACATTACGACGGTTTCATGCGCTTTCACATTAGATATCGCTGTTTCCGACCTTAATGGTGAAAAACACTGCATCTCACTAGGTGACAGCGTTTAATTGCGGTTTTATGACGGTTCATATCTTAACCTAACCAAACCTTCGCACTTGTATCTGAAAACGCTCTATTACACTGTTTCCTTCACAATTACGATAATTGCATGACCTCACAGTTTTTCACCAACTTAGTACAGTACAGAACGCTGTATCTCGCTCAATGACATCGTTCTTTAAGGTTTCACGATGCTTGCATGCGCTTTCATAGCAGTTTTCGCACTTGTAACGGTACAAGACGCAATATCTGGCTTGTTCATGCCGTTTTGTGTGCTTCACAATATTCACCTATCGCAGGTTCGTACTCGCAATAAAACAACACTATCTCGTTAGATGACGTCGTTTTTGGTGGGTTTCACGACGCTACCTAGCTTAAACTAACCTAACCTAACCTAACCTAACCTTCGCACTTCTATCGTTAGAAAACGTTTTACTCGCTACTTTAAATGCTTTCTGCAACAATACGACGGTTTCATGCGCTTTCACATTAGATATCGCTGTTTCCGTCTTGTAATGGTGAAAACACTGCATCTCCTAGGTGACAACGTTTAATGCGGTTTTATGACGGTTCATATCTTAACCTAACCAAACCTTCGCACTTGTT
>WOVY01015126.1:0-20710 GCA_013436015.1 Rhipicephalus annulatus
CACAGCTCCTGTATTAACCCCTGTAAACCCTGTATTGAAGCTTACGGGCCCTGTATGAAATTTATATATCGTTTTTTTCAGTCGGGTTTGCATGCGCTTTCATAGCAGTTTCGCACTTGTAACGGTTAAGACGCAGTATCTGGCTTGTTCATGCCGTTTTGTGTGCTTTCACAATATTTCACCTATCGCAGGTTCGTACTCGCAATAAAACACACTATCTCGTTAGATGACGTCGTTTTTGTGGTTTCCACGACGCTCCCTAGCTTAAACCTAACTAACATAACCTAACCTTCGCACTGCTATCGTAGAAAACGTTTTACAAACCGCTACTTTACAATTCTTTCCTGTAACATTTACGACGGTTTCACAACTGCGCTTTCACATAGATATCGCTGTTTCCGGACTTTTAATGGTGACAAACACTGCATCTCCTAGGTGACAGCGTTTAATTGCCGGTTTTTATGACGGTTCTAATATAACCTACCCAAACCTTCGCACTTGTATCTAAAAACGCTCTATTACACTGTTTCCTTCACAATTACGATATTTGCATGACCTCACAGTTTTTCACCACTTAGTACAGTACAGAACGCTGTATCTCGCTCAATGACATCGTTCTTTAAGGTTTCACGATGCTTGCATGCGCTTTCATAGCAGTTTCGCACTTGTAACGGTACAAGACGCAGTATCTGGCTTGTTCATGCCGTTTTGTGTGCTTTCACAATATTTCACCTATCGCAGGTTCGTACTCGCAATAAAACAACACTATCTCGTTAGATGACGTCGTTTTTGGTGGTTTCACGACGCTACCTAGCTTAAACTAACCTAACCTAACCTAACCTAACCTTCGCACTTCTATCGTTAGAAAACGTTTTACTCGCTACTTTACAATGCTTTCTGCAACATTACGACGGTTTCATGCGCTTTCACATTAGATATTGCTGTTTCCGACTTGTAATGGTGAAAAAACACTGCATCTCACTAGGTGACAACGTTTAATAGCGGTTGTTATGACGGTTCATATCTTAACCTAACCAAACCTTCGCACTTGTATCTAAAAACGCTCTATTACACTGTTTCCTTCACAATTACGATATTTTGCATGACCTCACAGTTTTTCACCAACTTAGTACAGTACAGAACGCTGTATCTCGCTCAATGACATCGTCTTTAAGGTTTCACGATGCTTGCATGCGCTTTTCATAGCAGTTTCGCACTTGTAACGGTACAAGACGCAGTATCTGGCTTGTTCATGCCGTTTTGTGTGCTTTCACAATATTTCACCTATCGCAGGTTCGTACTCGCATAAAACACAACACTATCTCGTTAGATGACGTCGTTTTTGGTGGTTTCACGACGCTACCTTAGCTAAACTAACCTAACCATAACCTAACCTAACCTCGCACTTCTATCGTTAGAAAAACGTTTTACTCGCTACTTTACAATGCTTTCTGCAACATTACGACGGTTCATGCGCTTTCAGCATTAGATATTGCTGTTTCCGACTTCTAATGGTGAAAAACACTGCATCTCACTAGGTGACAGCGTTTAATGCGGTTTTATGACGGTTCATATCTTAACCTAACCAAACCTTCGCACTTGTATCTAAAAACGCTCTATTACACTGTTTCCTTCACAATTACGATATTTGCATGACCTCACAGTTTTTCACCAACTTAGTACAGTACAGAACGCTGTATCTCGCTCAATGACATCGTTCTTTAAGGTTTCACGATGCTTGCATGCGCTTTCATAGCAGTTTCGCACTTGTAACGGTACAAGACGCAGTATCTGGCTTGTTCATGCCGTTTTGTGTGCTTTCACAATATTTCACCTATCGCAGGTTCGTACTCGCAATAAAACAACACTATCTCGTTAGATGACGTCGTTTTTGGTGGTTTCACGACGCTACCTAGCTTAAACTAACCTAACCTAACCTAACCTAACCTTCGCACTTCTATCGTTAGAAAACGTTTTACTCGCTACTTTACAATGCTTTCTGCAACATTACGACGGTTTCATTCATGCGCTTTCACATTAGATATTGCTGTTTCCTCCGACTTGTAATGGTGAAAAAACACTGCATCTCACTAGGTGACAACGTTTAATGCGGTTTTATGACGGTTCATATCTTAACCTAACCAAAACCTTCGCACTTGTATCTAAAAACGCTCTATTACACTGTTTCCTTCACAATTACGATATTTGCATGACCTCACAGTTTTTCACCAACTTAGGGTACAGTACAGAACGCTGTATCTCGCTCAATGACATCGTTCTTTAAGGTTTCACGATGCTTGCATGCGCTTTCATAGCAGTTTCGCACTTGTAACGTACAAGAGCGCAGTATCTGGCTTGTTCATGCCGTTTTGTGTGCTTTCACAATATTTTCACCTATCGCAGGTTCGTACTCGCAATAAAACAACACTATCTCGTTAGTATGACGTCGGTTTTTTGGTGGTTTCACGACGCTACCTAGCTTAAACTAACCTAACCTAAACCTAACCGTCGCACTTCTATCGTTAGAAAACGTTTAAAATAATCGCTAGCTTGTACAATGCTTCGGCAACATTACGAACGGTTTCATGCGCTTTCAACATTAGATATCGCTGGTTTCCGACGTGTAATGGTGAAAAACACTGCATCTCACGAGGTGACAAGCGTTTTAATGCGGTTTATATGACGGTTCAGAGCTTAACCTTAACCAAACCTTCGCACTTGTATCTAAAAAGCTCTATACACTACTGTTTCCTTCACAATTACGATATTTGCATGACCTCGACAGTTTTTCACCAACTTAGTACAGTACAGAACGCTGTATCTCTCTCAATGACATCGTTCTTTAAGGTTTCACGATGCTTGCATGCGCTTTCATAGCAGTTTCGCACTTGTAACGGTACAAGACGCAGTATCTGGCTTGTTCATGCCGTTTTGTGTGCTTTCACAATATTTCACCTATCGCAGGTTCGTACTCGCAATAAAACAACACTATCTCGTTAGATGACGTCGTTTTTGGTGGTTTCACGACGCTACCTAGCTTAAACTAACCTAACCTAACCTAACCTAACCTTCGCACTTCTATCGTTAGAAAACGTTTTACTCGCTACTTACAATGCTTTCTGCAACATTACGACGGTTTCATGCGCTTTCACATTAGATATCGCTGTTTCCGACTTGTAATGGTGAAAAACACTGCATCTCACTAGGTGACAGCGTTTAATTGCGGTTTTATGACGGTTCATATCTTAACCTAACCAAACCTTCGCACTTGTATCTAAAAACGCTCTATTACACTGTTTCCTTCACAATTACGATATTTGCATGACCTCACAGTTTTTCACCAACTTAGTACAGTACAGAACGCTGTATCTCGCTCAATGACATCGTTCTTTAAGGTTTCACGATGCTTGCATGCGCTTTCATAGCAGTTTCGCACTTGTAACGGTACAAGACGCAGTATCTGGCTTGTTCATGCCGTTTTGTGTGCTTTCACAATATTTCCACCTATCGCAGGTTCGTACTCGCAATAAAACAACACTATCTCGTTAGATGACGTCGTTTTTGGTGGTTTCACGACGCTAACCTAGCTTAAACTAACCTAACCTACCTACCTAACCTTCAGCACTTCTATCGTTAGAAAACGTGTTACATCGCTACTTTACAAATGCTTTCTGCAACATTACGACGGTTTCATGCGCTTTCACATTAGATATCGCTGTTTCCGACTTGTAATGGTGAAGAAACACTGCATCTCACTAGGTGACAGCGTTTAATGCGGTTTTATGACGGTTCATATCTTAACCTAACCAAACCTTCGCACTTGTATCTAAAAACGCTCTATTACACTGTTTCCTTCACAATTACGATATTTGCATGACCTCACAGTTTTTCACCAACTTAGTACAGTACAGAACGCTGTATCTCGCTCAATGACATCGTTCTTTAAGGTTTCACGATGCTTGCATGCGCTTTCATAGCAGTTTCGCACTTGTAACGGTACAAGACGCAGTATCTGGCTTGTTCATGCCGTTTTGTGTGCTTTCACAATATTTCACCTATCGCAGGTTCGTACTCGCAATAAAACAACACTATCTCGTTAGATGACGTCGTTTTTGGTGGTTTCACGACGCTACCTAGCTTAAACTAACCTAACCTAACCTAACACCTTCGCACTTCTATCGTTAGAAAACGTTTTACTCGCTACTTTACAATGCTTTCTGCAACATTACGACGGTTTCATGCGCTTTCACATTAGATATCGCTGTTTCCGACTTGTAATGGTGAAAAACACTGCATCTCACTAGGTGACAAGCGTTTAATGCGGTTTTATGACGGTTCATATCTTAACCTAACCAAACCTTCGCACTTGTATCTAAAAACGCTCTATTACACTGTTTCCTTCACAATTACGATATTTGCATGACCTCACAGTTTTTCACCAACTTAGTACAGTACAGAACGCTGTATCTCGCTCAATGACATCGTTCTTTAAGGTTTCACGATGCTTGCATGCGCTTTCATAGCAGTTTCGCACTTGTAACGGTACAAGACGCAGTATCTGGCTTGTTCATGCCGTTTTGTGTGCTTTCACAATATTTCACCTATCGCAGGTTCGTACTCGCAATAAAACAACACTATCTCGTTAGATGACGTCGTTTTTGGTGGTTTCACGACGCTACCTAGCTTAAACTAACCTAACCTAACCTAACCTAACCTTCGCACTTCTATCGTTAGAAAACGTTTTACTCGCTACTTTACAATGCTTTCTGCAACATTACGACGGTTTCATGCGCTTTCACATTAGATATCGCTGTTTCCGACTTGTAATGGTGAAAAACACTGCATCTCACTAGGTGACAGCGTTTAATGCGGTTTTATGACGGTTCATATCTTAACCTAACCAAACCTTCGCACTTGTATCTAAAAACGCTCTATTACACTGTTTCCTTCACAATTACGATATTTGCATGACCTCACAGTTTTTCACCAACTTAGTACAGTACAGAACGCTGTATCTCGCTCAATGACATCGTTCTTTAAGGTTTCACGATGCTTGCATGCGCTTTCATAGCAGTTTCGCACTTGTAACGGTACAAGACGCAGTATCTGGCTTGTTCATGCCGTTTTGTGTGCTTTCACAATATTTCACCTATCGCAGGTTCGTACTCGCAATAAAACAACACTATCTCGTTAGATGACGTCGTTTTTGGTGGTTTCACGACGCTACCTAGCTTAAACTAACCTAACCTAACCTAACCTTCGCACTTCTATCGTTAGAAAACGTTTTACTCGCTACTTTACAATGCTTTCTGCAACATTACGACGGTTTCATGCGCTTTCACATTAGATATCGCTGTTTCCGACTTGTAATGGTGAAAAACACTGCATCTCACTAGGTGACAAGCGTTTAATGCGGTTTTATGACGGTTCATATCTTAACCTAACCAAACCTTCGCACTTGTATCTAAAAACGCTCTATTACACTGTTTCCTTCACAATTACGATATTTGCATGACCTCACAGTTTTTCACCAACTTAGTACAGTACAGAACGCTGTATCTCGCTCAATGACATCGTTCTTTAAGGTTTCACGATGCTTGCATGCGCTTTCATAGCAGTTTCGCACTTGTAACGGTACAAGACGCAGTATCTGGCTTGTTCATGCCGTTTTGTGTGCTTTCACAATATTTCACCTATCGCAGGTTCGTACTCGCAATAAAACAACACTATCTCGTTAGATGACGTCGTTTTTGGTGGTTTCACGACGCTACCTAGCTTAACTAACCTAACCTAACCTAACCTAACCTTCACACTTCTATCGTTAGAAAACGTTTTACTCGCTACTTTACAATGCTTTCTGCAACATTACGACGGTTTCATGCGCTTTCACATTAGATATCGCTGTTTCCGACTTGTAATGGTGAAAAACACTGCATCTCACTAGGTGACAGCGTTTAATGCGGTTTTATGACGGTTCATATCTTAACCTAACCAAACCTTCGCACTTGTATCTAAAAACGCTCTATTACACTGTTTCCTTCACAATTACGATATTTGCATGACCTCACAGTTTTTCACCAACTTAGTACAGTACAGAACGCTGTATCTCGCTCAATGACATCGTTCTTTAAGGTTTCACGATGCTTGCATGCGCTTTCATAGCAGTTTCGCACTTGTAACGGTACAAGACGCAGTATCTGGCTTGTTCATGCCGTTTTGTGTGCTTTCACAATATTTCACCTATCGCAGGTTCGTACTCGCAATAAAACAACACTATCTCGTTAGATGACGTCGTTTTTGGTGGTTTCACGACGCTACCTAGCTTAAACTAACCTAACCTAACCTAACCTAACCTTCGCACTTCTATCGTTAGAAAACGTTTTACTCGCTACTTTACAATGCTTTCTGCAACATTACGACGGTTTCATGCGCTTTCACATTAGATATCGCTGTTTCCGACTTGTAATGGTGAAAAACACTGCATCTCACTAGGTGACAACGTTTAATGCGGTTTTATGACGGTTCATATCTTAACCTAACCAAACCTTCGCACTTGTATCTAAAAACGCTCTATTACACTGTTTCCTTCACAATTACGATATTTGCATGACCTCACAGTTTTTCACCAACTTAGTACAGTACAGAACGCTGTATCTCGCTCAATGACATCGTTCTTTAAGGTTTCACGATGCTTGCATGCGCTTTCATAGCAGTTTCGCACTTGTAACGGTACAAGACGCAGTATCTGGCTTGTTCATGCCGTTTTGTGTGCTTTCACAATATTTCACCTATCGCAGGTTCGTACTCGCAATAAAACAACACTATCTCGTTAGATGACGTCGTTTTTGGTGGTTTCACGACGCTACCTAGCTTAAACTAACCTAACCTAACCTAACCTTCAGCACTTCTATCGTTAGAAAACGTTTTACTCGCTACTTTACAATGCTTTCTGCAACATTACGACGGTTTCATGCGCTTTCACATTAGATATCGCTGTTTCCGACTTGTAATGGTGAAAAACACTGCATCTCACTAGGTGACAGCGTTTAATGCGGTTTTATGACGGTTCATATCTTAACCTAACCAAACCTTCGCACTTGTATCTAAAAACGCTCTATTACACTGTTTCCTTCACAATTACGATATTTGCATGACCTCACAGTTTTTCACCAACTTAGTACAGTACAGAACGCTGTATCTCGCTCAATGACATCGTTCTTTAAGGTTTCACGATGCTTGCATGCGCTTTCATAGCAGTTTCGCACTTGTAACGGTACAAGACGCAGTATCTGGCTTGTTCATGCCGTTTTGTGTGCTTTCACAATATTTCACCTATCGCAGGTTCGTACTCGCAATAAAACAACACTATCTCGTTAGATGACGTCGTTTTTGGTGGTTTCACGACGCTACCTAGCTTAAACTAACCTAACCTAACCTAACCTAACCTTCACACTTCTATCGTTAGAAAACGTTTTACTCGCTACTTTACAATGCTTTCTGCAACATTACGACGGTTTCATGCGCTTTCACATTAGATATCGCTGTTTCCGACTTGTAATGGTGAAAAACACTGCATCTCACTAGGTGACAGCGTTTAATGCGGTTTTATGACGGTTCATATCTTAACCTAACCAAACCTTCGCACTTGTATCTAAAAACGCTCTATTACACTGTTTCCTTCACAATTACGATATTTGCATGACCTCACAGTTTTTCACCAACTTAGTACAGTACAGAACGCTGTATCTCGCTCAATGACATCGTTCTTTAAGGTTTCACGATGCTTGCATGCGCTTTCATAGCAGTTTCGCACTTGTAACGGTACAAGACGCAGTATCTGGCTTGTTCATGCCGTTTTGTGTGCTTTCACAATATTTCACCTATCGCAGGTTCGTACTCGCAATAAAACAACACTATCTCGTTAGATGACGTCGTTTTTGGTGGTTTCACGACGCTACCTAGCTTAACTAACCTAACCTAACCTAACCTAACCTTCGCACTTCTATCGTTAGAAAACGTTTTACTCGCTACTTTACAATGCTTTCTGCAACATTACGACGGTTTCATGCGCTTTCACATTAGATATCGCTGTTTCCGACTTGTAATGGTGAAAAACACTGCATCTCACTAGGTGACAACGTTTAATGCGGTTTTATGACGGTTCATATCTTAACCTAACCAAACCTTCGCACTTGTATCTAAAAACGCTCTATTACACTGTTTCCTTCACAATTACGATATTTGCATGACCTCACAGTTTTTCACCAACTTAGTACAGTACAGAACGCTGTATCTCGCTCAATGACATCGTTCTTTAAGGTTTCACGATGCTTGCATGCGCTTTCATAGCAGTTTCGCACTTGTAACGGTACAAGACGCAGTATCTGGCTTGTTCATGCCGTTTTGTGTGCTTTCACAATATTTCACCTATCGCAGGTTCGTACTCGCAATAAAACAACACTATCTCGTTAGATGACGTCGTTTTTGGTGGTTTCACGACGCTACCTAGCTTAAACTAACCTAACCTAACCTAACCTAACCTTCGCACTTCTATCGTTAGAAAACGTTTTACTCGCTACTTTACAATGCTTTCTGCAACATTACGACGGTTTCATGCGCTTTCACATTAGATATCGCTGTTTCCGACTTGTAATGGTGAAAAACACTGCATCTCACTAGGTGACAGCGTTTAATGCGGTTTTATGACGGTTCATATCTTAACCTAACCAAACCTTCGCACTTGTATCTAAAAACGCTCTATTACACTGTTTCCTTCACAATTACGATATTTGCATGACCTCACAGTTTTTCACCAACTTAGTACAGTACAGAACGCTGTATCTCGCTCAATGACATCGTTCTTTAAGGTTTCACGATGCTTGCATGCGCTTTCATAGCAGTTTCGCACTTGTAACGGTACAAGACGCAGTATCTGGCTTGTTCATGCCGTTTTGTGTGCTTTCACAATATTTCACCTATCGCAGGTTCGTACTCGCAATAAAACAACACTATCTCGTTAGATGACGTCGTTTTTGGTGGTTTCACGACGCTACCTAGCTTAAACTAACCTAACCTAACCTAACCTTCGCACTTCTATCGTTAGAAAACGTTTTACTCGCTACTTTACAATGCTTTCTGCAACATTACGACGGTTTCATGCGCTTTCACATTAGATATCGCTGTTTCCGACTTGTAATGGTGAAAAACACTGCATCTCACTAGGTGACAACGTTTAATGCGGTTTTATGACGGTTCATATCTTAACCTAACCAAACCTTCGCACTTGTATCTAAAAACGCTCTATTACACTGTTTCCTTCACAATTACGATATTTGCATGACCTCACAGTTTTTCACCAACTTAGTACAGTACAGAACGCTGTATCTCGCTCAATGACATCGTTCTTTAAGGTTTCACGATGCTTGCATGCGCTTTCATAGCAGTTTCGCACTTGTAACGGTACAAGACGCAGTATCTGGCTTGTTCATGCCGTTTTGTGTGCTTTCACAATATTTCACCTATCGCAGGTTCGTACTCGCAATAAAACAACACTATCTCGTTAGATGACGTCGTTTTTGGTGGTTTCACGACGCTACCTAGCTTAAACTAACCTAACCTAACCTAACCTAACCTTCGCACTTCTATCGTTAGAAAACGTTTTACTCGCTACTTTACAATGCTTTCTGCAACATTACGACGGTTTCATGCGCTTTCACATTAGATATCGCTGTTTCCGACTTGTAATGGTGAAAAACACTGCATCTCACTAGGTGACAAGCGTTTAATGCGGTTTTATGACGGTTCATATCTTAACCTAACCAAACCTTCGCACTTGTATCTAAAAACGCTCTATTACACTGTTTCCTTCACAATTACGATATTTGCATGACCTCACAGTTTTTCACCAACTTAGTACAGTACAGAACGCTGTATCTCGCTCAATGACATCGTTCTTTAAGGTTTCACGATGCTTGCATGCGCTTTCATAGCAGTTTCGCACTTGTAACGGTACAAGACGCAGTATCTGGCTTGTTCATGCCGTTTTGTGTGCTTTCACAATATTTCACCTATCGCAGGTTCGTACTCGCAATAAAACAACACTATCTCGTTAGATGACGTCGTTTTTGGTGGTTTCACGACGCTACCTAGCTTAAACTAACCTAACCTAACCTAACCTAACCTTCGCACTTCTATCGTTAGAAAACGTTTTACTCGCTACTTTACAATGCTTTCTGCAACATTACGACGGTTTCATGCGCTTTCACATTAGATATCGCTGTTTCCGACTTGTAATGGTGAAAAACACTGCATCTCACTAGGTGACAGCGTTTAATGCGGTTTTATGACGGTTCATATCTTAACCTAACCAAACCTTCGCACTTGTATCTAAAAACGCTCTATTACACTGTTTCCTTCACAATTACGATATTTGCATGACCTCACAGTTTTTCACCAACTTAGTACAGTACAGAACGCTGTATCTCGCTCAATGACATCGTTCTTTAAGGTTTCACGATGCTTGCATGCGCTTTCATAGCAGTTTCGCACTTGTAACGGTACAAGACGCAGTATCTGGCTTGTTCATGCCGTTTTGTGTGCTTTCACAATATTTCACCTATCGCAGGTTCGTACTCGCAATAAAACAACACTATCTCGTTAGATGACGTCGTTTTTGGTGGTTTCACGACGCTACCTAGCTTAAACTAACCTAACCTAACCTAACCTTCGCACTTCTATCGTTAGAAAACGTTTTACTCGCTACTTTACAATGCTTTCTGCAACAATTACGACGGTTTCATGCGCTTTCACATTAGATATTGCTGTTTCCGACTTGTAATGGTGAAAAACACTGCATCTCACTAGGTGACAACGTTTAATGCGGTTTTATGACGGTTCATATCTTAACCTAACCAAACCTTCGCACTTGTATCTAAAAACGCTCTATTACACTGTTTCCTTCACAATTACGATATTTGCATGACCTCACAGTTTTTCACCAACTTAGTACAGTACAGAACGCTGTATCTCGCTCAATGACATCGTTCTTTAAGGTTTCACGATGCTTGCATGCGCTTTCATAGCAGTTTCGCACTTGTAACGGTACAAGACGCAGTATCTGGCTTGTTCATGCCGTTTTGTGTGCTTTCACAATATTTCACCTATCGCAGGTTCGTACTCGCAATAAAACAACACTATCTCGTTAGATGACGTCGTTTTTGGTGGTTTCACGACGCTACCTAGCTTAAACTAACCTAACCTAACCTAACCTAACCTTCGCACTTCTATCGTTAGAAAACGTTTTACTCGCTACTTTACAATGCTTTCTGCAACATACGACGGTTTCATGCGCTTTCACATTAGATATTGCTGTTTCCGACTTGTAATGGTGAAAAACACTGCATCTCACTAGGTGACAACGTTTAATGCGGTTTTATGACGGTTCATATCTTAACCTAACCAAACCTTCGCACTTGTATCTAAAAACGCTCTATTACACTGTTTCCTTCACAATTACGATATTTGCATGACCTCACAGTTTTTCACCAACTTAGTACAGTACAGAACGCTGTATCTCGCTCAATGACATCGTTCTTTAAGGTTTCACGATGCTTGCATGCGCTTTCATAGCAGTTTCGCACTTGTAACGGTACAAGACGCAGTATCTGGCTTGTTCATGCCGTTTTGTGTGCTTTCACAATATTTCACCTATCGCAGGTTCGTACTCGCAATAAAACAACACTATCTCGTTAGATGACGTCGTTTTTGGTGGTTTCACGACGCTACCTAGCTTAAACTAACCTAACCTAACCTAACCTTCGCACTTCTATCGTTAGAAAACGTTTTACTCGCTACTTTACAATGCTTTCTGCAACATTACGACGGTTTCATGCGCTTTCACATTAGATATCGCTGTTTCCGACTTGTAATGGTGAAAACACTGCATCTCACTAGGTGACAACGTTTAATGCGGTTTTATGACGGTTCATATCTTAACCTAACCAAACCTTCGCACTTGTATCTAAAAACGCTCTATTACACTGTTTCCTTCACAATTACGATATTTGCATGACCTCACAGTTTTTCACCAACTTAGTACAGTACAGAACGCTGTATCTCGCTCAATTACATCGTTCTTTAAGGTTTCACGATGCTTGCATGCGCTTTCATAGCAGTTTCGCACTTGTAACGGTACAAGACGCAGTATCTGGCTTGTTCATGCCGTTTTGTGTGCTTTCACAATATTTCACCTTATCGCAGGTTCGTACTCGCAATAAAACAACACTATCTCGTTAGATGACGTCGTTTTTGGTGGTTTCACGACGCTACCTAGCTTAACTAACCTAACCTAACCTAACCTAACCTTCGCACTTCTATCGTTAGAAAACGTTTTACTCGCTACTTTACAATGCTTTCTGCAACATTACGACGGTTTCATGCGCTTTCACATTAGATATCGCTGTTTCCGACTTGTAATGGTGAAAAACACTGCATCTCACTAGGTGACAGCGTTTAATGCGGTTTTATGACGGTTCATATTGTGACGATGAAACGCGTTTATTTACAGGAAATGGTTGAGATCGGTACAGCTCAGAGCCAGAAAACGGAGACCGAGCTGCTCGTGAGCCAGACCGCTTCGACCTCCTCCTCTTCATGCGCCCATCGAGGTGTGTCAATTCCCCCGTTCGCAGACGATGCCCACTGGGCGAGTCAATAGGAAGGTTGGTGGTGATATGGCTTGAGGCGCGCGACGTGTGTCAGCTGTGTCTTGCTAGAGCGCCGACCATTGCTTGTGACGCCGGAGATGACGTATGTGACGTCACTGAGACGGTCAATGACTACAAATGGTCCGGAGTAGCGGGCCAGAAACTTTTGGCATAAACCACGTTTGCGGACAGGTGTCCACAACCACACCAGGTCACCCTTTGTGTAAGCAACGGAGTGATGGTGGGCGTCGTACCGGGTCTTGGAGCGCTGTTGAGATGCAATGGTTCGAAGGCGTGCGACGCGACGGGCTTCTTCAGCGCGGCATAGTGACTCGGCAACCGATGTTTCCACATCTAACGTAAAAGGCAGAATGGTGTCGAGACAACTGCGAGGGGAGCGGGCGTAGAGCAGGAAAAAGGGCGCGTACCCTGTCGTCTCGTGTTTCGCGGTGTTGTAGGCGTATGTGATATAGGGCAGTACTTCGTCCCAGTTTTTGTGCTTGGCATCAACATAAATTGACAACATGTTCGTTAGCGTCCTGTTGGTCCGCTCTACGAGGCCATTCGTCTGGGGGTGATACGGGGTTGCGTGGCGGAATTGGCTGGCAGACAGGCGTAGGATCTCTTCAACGACGTCAGCGACGAACTGACGTCCCCGGTCGCTAATGACGACTCGTGGAGGGCCATGACGGAGAATGATATGCCGAAGCATAAACTGCGACACGTGAAAGGCTGTTGCAGTAGGTATAGCCGCAGTTTCTGCGTAGCGCGTCAGGTGGTCGACGCACACGATGACCCATCGATTGGCACTGGCTGAACGCGGAAACGGACCTAGAAGGTCGACACCAACAATCTCGAAGGGAGAGCTAGGAGGTGGTACGGGATGGAGAAGTCCGGGTGATGTAGTCGTGGGACGCTTGTGACGTTGACACTGTTCGCAACCCGCTACGTATTTTTTCTGTGTCGCGTCGCATCTTGGGCCAGTAAAACCTTTGCTGGATGCGATGAAACGTTCTGGCGAAGCCCATATGCCCACTGGTTGCGTTGTCATGGCAGAACCGAAAAATTTGGGGACGTAGAGTGCGTGGAACTACCAGAAGCAGACGGGCGCCTTGGCCAGAATAATTCTTCTTGTAAAGGACGGCGTCATGAACTACAAAAGAGCTTGAACTGGCCGGGTCATTCGCGGAGGCAAACAGGTGATCTAAGCAATGATCCTCGTGCTGTGCTGTCCGGAAAGCCGCGATGTCAGGAAAATGAGAGTCGATAGCTGTGATAAAATCGTCAAAATTATCAGCTTCACACTCGGTCGTTGGTAGAGGAAGCCGTGACAGGCAGTCAGCGTCTGCGTGGCGATTACCGCTCTTGTAGCGGACCGTGAAGTTAAATTCTTGTAACCGTATGGCCCATCGCGCAAGTCGACCAGATGGATCACGTAGGCTCACCAACCAGCAAAGAGAGTGATGATCGGTGATGACTGAGAAACGACGACCGTAGATGTAGGGGCGAAACTTGTGTACGGCGAAAACGACGGCGAGGCACTCCAATTCGGTAACCGTATAATTACGCTCTGCCTTGCTCAGGGACCGGCTTGCATAGGCGACGACGTGTTCAGCATTGTTGTGTCGTTGAATAAGCACCGCGCCGAGACCAACTCCACTGGCATCGGTGTGGATTTCCGTGGAAGCAGAGGGATCGAAGTGGCATAGTATTGGCCCGGAAGTGAGAGCGAACTTTAGTTGCTTAAACGCTGACTCACAATTTGGTGTCCAGTGGAAAGGGACGTCCTTGCGCAGCAAGTCAGTCAGTGGCTGGGCCGTTTCAGCAAAATTAGGTACAAAGCGGCGAAAATAAGAGCATAGGCCCAGAAAGCTTCGTAGCTCGCGGATAGACTGTGGCTGCTTAAACTTGCTGACGGCGTCCACTTTCTGCGGGTCCGGCCTAACACCAGCTTTGTCCACAAGGTGTCCTAAAACCAGTGTTTGCCGTTCACCGAAACGACATTTTTTTGAGTTCAGTGTCAAGGCGGCTTTCTCCAAACATGTTAGAACAACGTCAAGGCGATGATTATGTTCCTCAAAAGTTCGTCCAAAAATAACCACATCGTCCAGGTAACATAAACAAATTTCCCATTTAAGGCCTCTCAAGACGGTATCCATATAGCGTTCAAATGTTGCCGGAGCATTACACAAGCCGAACGGCATAACATTAAATTCAAATAGACCGTCTGGCGTTACAAAAGCCGTCTTCTCTTTATCAACTGGATCCATGGGAATCTGCCAATACCCGGATCGCAAGTCTACCGAAGAAAAGTAGGAAGCTGAATGAAGGCAGTCAATTACGTCATCAATGCGGGGGAGGGGGTACACGTCCTTCTTGGTTATAGAATTGAGACGCCGATAATCAACACAGAACCTCCAGGACCCGTCTTTTTTCTTTACCAAAATAACAGGTGCAGCCCACGGACTTGACGATTCTTGAATTACACCAGTGGCTAGCATCTCGCCAACTTGTTCAGCAATAACTTTGCGTTCGGACACGGACACGCGATAGGGCTTTTGTCGGAGAGGATGAGCAGAGCCAGTATCGATCTTGTGACGAGCGCGCGTGGTCGGTATCTGAGCCCTAGGCACCTTCCGTGCAAAATCAAATACTTTAGCATGTCTCGCCAGCAGTGCAACCAGGTCTTTGCGCTTCTGTGAGGAAATGGACTTGCTAACCATTTTTGAAAATTCAGCTTCCATACCAGAAGTTTCCGGACCCGCCCTTTCAAGATCGCTTAAAGCTCCAATGCAGGTGCTGCTCTGCTTTTCGAACAGGGCAAGGCGCATACCAGCCGGTAGTACAACCGACTCGGGTGAGCTGTTTATCACCCATAATTGAGCCGTCTCGTCTGCGAGAGATACAATGCATCGTGGTACAAAGATGTTTTTCTTGAGACAAGCTACAGGCAACGGCTCAATCACTATGTCACATGAATTCAAACTCGAGTTGGTTTCCGAAGTGGTCACTTGTACGCTGGCCGTGGACCACGCTGGCAGAAGTACATCTTTAGCTACAGTGAGGTTACCTTTCTCACAATCAGGCTGCTGGGCGAGAGTAGACAACAGAACCTCACCTGCTCCACAATCCACGGTCGCACGACACTCTCGCAAAAAGTCTATGCCAAGTATAACGTCATGCGTTGATTGAGCCAGTACTGTGAATTCCGCCTTGAACGTTTTACCGGCAACACTAACAGACGCAGTGCAGACGCCGACAGGACGCAAGAATGCGCCGCTCACTGCCCGAAATGTGGCAGGTTTGTCCCAGTGAAACATAACCTTACGGCCCAGTCGTTGCTTAAAAACTAAACTCATCACGGAAACACTTGCGCCAGTATCTATCAATGCCATCGTGGGAACGTCGTCAACAAGTACCTGAACCTTATTCTGAAGCATAGAAAACTGGTGGAGGCATTCTTTGATGAAAATCGGTACGTCCAGCGACCTCACCTCCGTCGGCCCGCGCTGGCTAGTTTCCCGGTGGCGGAGACGAAATTCGTGACCGGCGCCGTGGAGATGGTGACCGAGGTGGACGGGTGGTGGGCGGCGTTAAGCTGCGCACAGATCCGGGCGAATCACTCCGGTTGATCGGCTGGTAGGCGTGCCGCTCGTCAGTTGGGTTGGGGGGCCAGTAGGTGTAGTCAGGCCGTTGGCTTCGTTGTGCAAACGTCGCGGATCTCTGAGGGAATGTCGAACGTGGATTACGTCGCATTGGGCAAAATCGGGCGATATGTCCACGAACACCGCACTGGTAGCAGACGGGCCGTTCACGGGACATAGGGAACGTCGCTGGATGTTGAGGGTACGCGGCGCTCTGTTCCCACTGAGACGCAAAAGGAGGTGGATGGCTGTTGTAGCCGTAACGACTGTGGGGAGCATAAGGCGGCTCTACATAAGAAGACGTCGGTGGTGGAGCCCTTAGCTGAGGGCCGCGGTTGGGATAGCTGCGCTCCTCGAAACTCGTAGCATTGATACTTGTGGACGGTGTATCGCACGGTGGTTCTCGGGCGTTCAAGGGCGCGTAAAGGTGACGACGAAGTTCCTCACGTACAATGAGGCGAATCGTTGACGAAAGGTCGGTAGGCACGGAGTCTTGGCACACATCGACAGTGGCGACGGTCGTAACATTGGCAAGGCGTCCGAACTTCGTAGTGATGCGGCGAGTCTTCAGGGCCTCAAACGTTCGGCAGTGCCCAATCACATCGGCCACAGACTCAAGACTCTCCTTGCCGATAAGGAAGTGGTAGACGTCTTCCGCAATTCCTTTGAGAATGTGGCCCACCTTGTCCTCTTCCGTCATGTTGGTGTCCACACACTTGCACAGTTTCAGTACCTCCTCAATGTAGGTTCTGCATGTCTCACCACAAGCTTGAGCTCTCTGCGACAACATTTGCTCTGCACGTTTCTTCTTCGTCGCAGGGTCGCCAAAGCACTTCTTGATCTCCTCCATAAACTGGGCCCATGTTGTCAAGGTGTCTTCGTGATTCTCGAACCACACTAAAGCACTGCCATCGAGAAATAGACCCACGTGGGACAACTGGCTGGCCGCATTCCAGCCATTGGCTCGGCTCACCCGTTGATAGTGGCTGAGCCATTCTTCAACGTCATCGCCAGGTTTTCCTGTAAATGTGCGTGGCTCTCGGTAGTGGAAAGACGGCGCCCTCGCGACCGGCTGCTGGATGTCTCCGTCCAAGTTCATATCTTGAGGTAGTGGTGGCAAGCCCGCTAGTCGACGGCTGCGGCGAAGCTCGTGCTCTTGCGGTTCCGTCGTTAGTAGACGGCTGCTCTCCGGTCTCGCTTGACAGTAGCTGGCTTACCAGCACCTTCCACCACAACTGTGACGATGGAACGCGTTTATTTACAGGAAATGGTTGAGATCGGTACAGCTCAGAGCCAGAAACGGAGACCGAGCTGCTCGTGAGCCAGACCGCTTCGACCTCCTCCTCTTCATGCGCCCATCGAGGTGTGTCAATATCTTAACCTAACCCAAACCTTCGCACTTGTATCTAAAAACGCTCTATTACACTGTTTCCTTCACAATTACGATATTTGCATTACCTCACAGTTTTTCACCAACTTAGTACAGTACAGAACGCTGTATCTCGCTCAATAACATCGTTCTTTAGGGTTTCACGATGCTTGCATGCGCTTTCATAGCAGTTTCGCACTTGTAACAGGTACAAGACGCAGTATCTGGCTTGTTCATGCCGTTTTGTGTGCTTTCACAATATTTCACCTATCGCAGGTTCGTACTCGCAATAAAACAACGCTATCTCGTTAGATGACGTCGTTTTCGGTGGTTTCACGACGCTACCTAGCTTAACTATCTAACCTAACCTAACCTAACCTAACCTTCACACTTCTATCGTTAGAAAACGTTTTACTCGCTACTTTACAATGCTTTCTGCAACATTACGACGGTTTCATGCGCTTTCACATTAGATATCGCTGTTTCCGACTTGTAATGGTGAAAAACACTGCATCTCACTAGGTGACACGTTTAATGCGGTTTTATGACGGTTCATATCTTAACCTAACCAAACCTTCGCACTTGTATCTAAAAACGCTCTATACACTGTTTCCTTCACAATTACGATATTTGCATGACCTCACAGTTTTTCACCAACTTAGTACAGTACAGAACGCTGTATCTCGCTCAATGACATCGTTCTTTAAGGTTTCACGATGCTTGCATGCGCTTTCATAGCAGTTTCGCACTTGTAACGGTACAAGACGTCAGTATCTGGCTTGTTCATGCCGTTTTGTGTGCTTTCACAATATTTCACCTATCGCAGGTTCGTACTCGCAATAAAACAACACTATCTCGTTAGATGACGTCGTTTTTGGTGGTTTCACGACGCTACCTAGCTTAACGTAACCTAACCTAACCTAACCTAACCTTCGCACTTCTATCGTTAGAAAACGTTTTTACTCGCTACTTTACAATGCTTTCTGCAACATTACGACGGTTTCATGCGCTTTCACATTAGATATCGCTGTTTCCGACTTGTAATGGTGAAAAACACTGCATCTCACTAGGTGACACGTTTAATGCGGTTTTATGACGGTTCATATCTTAACCTAACAAACCTTCGCACTTGTATCTAAAAACGCTCTATTACACTGTTTCCTTCACAATTACGATATTTGCATGACCTCACAGTTTTTCACCAACTTAGTACAGTACAGAACGCTGTATCTCGCTCAATACATCGTTCTTTAAGGTTTCACGATGCTTGCATGCGCTTTCATAGCAGTTTCGCACTTGTAACGGTACAAGACGCAGTATCTGGCTTGTTCATGCCGTTTTGTGTGCTTTCACAATATTCACCTATCGCAGGTTCGTACTCGCAATTAAAACAACACTATCTCGTTAGCCGACGTCGTTTTTGGTGGTTTCACGACGCTACCTAGCTTAACTAACCTAAACCTAACCTAACCTAACCTTCACACTTCTATCGTTAGGAAACGTTTTAATCGCTACTTTACAATGCTTTCTGCAACATACGACGGTTTCATCGCTTTCACATAGATATCGCTGTTTCCGACTTGTAATGGTGAAAAACACTGCATCTCACTAGGTGACAGCGTTTAATGCGGTTTTATGACGGTTCATAATCTTAACCTAACCAAACCTTCGCACTTGTATCTAAAAACGCTCTATTACACTGTTTCCTTCACAATTACGATATTTGCATTGACCTCACAGTTTTTCACACAACTTAGTAACAGTACAGAACGCTGTATCTCGCTCAATTACATCGTTCTTTAAGCTTTCACGATGCTTGCATGCGCTTCATAGCAGTTCGCACTTTGTAACGGTTACAAGACGCAGTATCTGGCTTGTTCATGCCGTTTTGTGTGCTTCACAATATTTCACCTATCGCAGGTTCGTACTCGCAATAAAACAACACTATCTCGTTAGATGACGTCGTTTTTGGTGGTTTCACGACGCTACCTAGCTTAACCTAACCTAACCTAACCTAACCTAACCTTCAGCACTTCTATCGTTAGAAAACGTTTTACTCGCTACTTTACAATGCTTTCTGCAAACATTACGACGGTTTCATGCGCTTTCACATTAGATATTGCTGTTTCCGACTTGTAATGGTGAAAAACACTGCATCTCACTAGGTGACAGCGTTTAATGCGGTTTTATGACGGTTCATATCTTAACCTAACCAAACCTTCGCACTTGTATCTAAAAACGCTCTATTTACACTGTTTCCTTCACAATTACGATATTTGCATGACCTCACAGTTTTTCACCAACTTAGTACAGTACAGAACGCTGTATCTCGCTCAATGACATCGTCTTTAAGGTTTCACGATGCTTGCATGCGCTTTCATAGCAGTTTCGCACTTGTTAACAGTACAAGACGCAGTATCTGGCTTGTTCATGCCGTTTTGTGTGCTTTCACAATATTTCACCTATCGCAGGTTCGTACTCGCAATAAAACACACTATCTCGTTAGATGACGTCGTTTTTCGGTGGTTTCACGACGCTACCTAGCTTAAACTATTCTAACCTAACCTAAACCTAAACCTACCTTCACACACTTCTATCGTTAGAAAACGTTTTACTCGCTACTTTACAATGCTTTCTGCAACATTACGACGGTTTCATGCGCTTTCACATTAGATATCGCTGTTTCCGACTTGTAATGGTGAAAACATGCATCTCACTAGGTGACAGCGTTTAATGCGGTTTTATGACGGTTCATATCTTACCTAACCAAACCTTCGCAACTTGTATCTAAAAACGCTCTTATACACTCGTTTCCTTCACAATTACGATATTTGCATGACCTCACAGTTTTTCACCAACTTAGTACAGTACAGAACGCTGTATCTCGCTCAATGGAATCGTTCTTTAAGGTTTCACGATGCTTTGCATGCGCTTTCATAGCAGTTTCGCACTTGTAACGGTACAAGACGCAATATCTGGCTTGTTCGTGCCGT
>WOVY01015127.1:0-173957 GCA_013436015.1 Rhipicephalus annulatus
AAAAAAGATGGCACCTTACGTTTCTGCGTTGATTACCGCAAGCTCAATCAGGTTACGAAAAAGGACGTTTACCCGCTGCCTCGTATAGACGATTCTCTTGATCGACTACGCCATGCACGGTATTCCTCGTCGATGGATTTACAGAGCGGATATTGGCAAAAGAAGTTTGACGAAAGAGATCGAGAAAAACAGCATTCATGACACCCGATGGTCTTATAAGTTTAAAGTTCTCCCATTCGGCTTGTGCTCAGCACCGGCAATGTTTCAGCAGCTCATGGACACAGGCCTAAAGTGGCAAACGTGCCTGGTATATTTAGACGATGTAATTGTATTTTCAGCGACCTTTGACGAGCACTTGAATCGACTACACATGTATTTTAACTGAAACAATCGACCGGACTAACACTCAAGCCAGAAAAATGTCACTTTGGCTTCGAAGAGCTTCTTTTCTTGGGACACCTTGTCAGCAGTGAAGGTGTACGGCCTGACCCAGATAAAATAGCTGCTGTTGCAAGTTTCCTACGCCATCAAAAACAAGAAGGCGTGTGCGATTTTTAGGCCTGTGCGCCTATTACCGACGCTTCATTGTGAATTTTTCCTGTATTGCATCACCTTAAACACAGCTCACCTGAAAAAGACGTCACATTTGTGTGGGGTGGAAGAGCAGCAGGAAGCGTTCAACGGGCTGCGACGTCTTCAAAGCCGCCAGTTCTCGGACACTTCGACGATCGCTCCGACAGCGGTTCACACCAACGCCAGCAATGTCGGCTTAGGAGCTATGCTTGTTCAGTGGCAAGATGGCGCCGAGTGAGTAATTGCTTATGCATGGCAAGATGGCGCCGAGTGAGTAATTGCTTATGCAAGTCAGACTCTCTCCGTACAAAGGAGAATTACTCTACCACTGAAAAGAGTGTCTTGCGGTGGTGTGGGCAATCATAAAGTTTCGTCCGTATTTGTACGGCCGCACGTTTTAAAGTCGTCAGCGATCACACTCGCTTTCCTAGTTGACAAACACAAAGTACCCGTCAGGATGATTGGCGTGCTGTAGCCTCGGGCTTAGAAATTCGATATGACTATAGTTTATGAATCCAGAAAGCGACATACAGATGCAGATTACCTTTCTCGCGCCCCATTAGAAGACGTAAATGCTGAAGATAAGGACGACGCGGCGTTTGTCAGTGTAGTCAACAAGTCTACAATCGCACAGCAGCAACGCGACGATCCTGAGTTGCAACCCCTTACTGATTTCTCTAGAGGGACGCACATCTGCTATGCCAAAACTCTTTGCAAGAGGGATAGCATCGTTTTGTTTGCGCAACGAGGTCCTTTGTAAGGTGAACTTTTCTCCGAGCGGCAAAACCTACTTACTTGTCGTCCCAACACCACTCAGGAAAGAAGTACTAGAGGCGTGCTGTAACGAACCGACATTGGTCATTTAGGCCACACACGAACGCTATGCCGAGTGAGACAGAAGTATTACTGGCCGAAACTGACGGCAACCGTTCAACAGCACGTTCGGACTTATCTTGAGTGCCAACGTAGGAAAGTGCCAGCTGTCAAACCAGCAAGGCTCCTCCATCCAATTGATGTATTGGAAACTCCATTTGCTCAGTCGGAATGGATCTTCTAGGACCATTTTCAACTTCGGCTGCTGGTCGCAAATGAGTAATTGTATCCACAGACTGCCTTACTCGCTACGCCGAAACCAAGGCTTTGGAGCAGGGCACAGCAAGTGAAGCAGCCCGGTTTTTCATTGAGAATATAGTCCTGAGGCATGGCGCTCCATCTCTAGTAATAACTGACAGAGGAAAAGCGTTAACAGCCGAGCTATTACACACATTGATTGATACGTGGGGTTAAACGTCCCAAAACCACCATATGATATGAGAGACACCGTAGTGGAGGGCTTTGGAAATTTCGACCACCTGGGGTTCTTTAACGTGCACACAAATCTGAGCACACGGGCCTACAACATCCGCCTCTATCGGAAATGCAGCCGCCGCAGCCGGGATTCCGCACCGGCGACCTGCCGGTCAGCAGCCGAGTACCTAGCCTCTAGACCATTACGGCGAGGCAGGCTTTTACGCACAGATTGTCTAAGTGAAACATCTCACCGGCGCACATCGACATACCATCCACAAACAAATGGTCTGACAGAATGGCTGAACAAAACACTTGCAGATATGCCTTTGCATGGTAAGTCGATGTGGAACATAAAAACTGGGACGAGATACTGCCTTACGTCCCTTTCATTTACAATACGGCACAGCAAGAGACAACAAGCATGACACCATTCCGTCTTCTCTATGGCCGTGACGTCACAACAAAGCTCGACGCTATATTGCCGCATGAAAGTGATGGCATTGACACAAGTGCAGACTACATAACTCAGCTTGCTGAACAAGCCCGCCAACATGCCCGCGTACGTATTCGTCACACCAGGACCATGACACAAGGCGCTATAATCTTCGTCACCGACCTGTCTTCTATGAACCAGGACAGAAAGTTTGGATCTGGACCCCAGTTCGTCGTCTTGGCCTCTCGGAGAAGCTCTTGAGACGGTACTTTGGGCCGTATAAAGTCCTCCGTCGTCTAAATGATGTTTAACTATGAGGTGATTCCCAACCGTCCACATTGGTCAAGATGTCAAAGACATGCACCAGAAGTTGTGCACATCGTTCGGATGAAACCTTATTTGTCCGAATGAACCCGTAGGCTGCCAGCGACGACAAACCCTTCCGCCATGATGATGAAGCATCGGGACGATGCTTTCTTGAGAGGGAGGTTAATGTCACGGTATTAGCCGTAAGCACAAAAGGAGGAAGAAGCCAGCATCATGAGCGGCAGTCTCTGGCGTTTTTTGAGGAAGACGACGTTGCGCGTCTGCTCTTGCACTTTGTTTTTGTGTGTGAATAGAGCCTTGCTGTTAACGTCGAAAGGAAGCCTTGTGTCTTATTCTTTGCACGTTGCGACAATATAAGAATGCCAGGATCAGCCCTAAATGGATAATAAATAAAATATTTTCACGCATATTGTTCCGATTATGTGTTCACTGTTGAATTAGTTGCATTATCATAGAACGTCAAGACAGAAGAGACGAAAACATTCAAAAGCGCAGGAACGCAACCAGTTGTGTTTGCATTTTACAGCCATTTCATCGCTCTTTTCGTCTCACAGTTTTCGTATTATTCAATTGAGAACTGCTCACTCAATTGCCAGCGTCGAAATCACAGTCACTGAAATTTTAAAGAGGCTCGAGTCCACCGTTACGAGACTGCACACATGCTAAGTATATTTCGTGGCTGTTGCATGTCATTGTATGAATACTATAAACGTGTTTGGAGAAAGTACGAAGTCTATCTTATTTTGTGTTAAGAAACAGTGGCAACTGCAGTTGCTGAGGTTAGTATTCAAACGAAGTTATTAATCTGAAGCAACCTTTTCTAAAGCGACATATTCAGTCACTATAATTAATTTAAATGTATTAGAAAGATGTAGCTCTTCCAGATCTGTTAGTCGTGATCTTGTAGGATCTGAGTAAAGTGTACTCACAATTCTTACTTCCGCGAAAACTGATCGGTGTGCAAGGTTTAATCTCGGGTAAGACAATACCCGAAATTTGCAAGGGCTGCAGGTATTTAAAAGCAAGGTCGGTAATTACCTGGTGCGCACACGGCAGACAGATATTAAAAGATTTCCCGAGTTACACTAAGATGCAAGCGCATAGTCATAACTACCGCAAGCGCACCGCGCATGTGACTTTATGGGCGCTCGCGAAACTGTCCCCCCCCCCCCCCCCCTCGGTAGCGCTGCAGCGACGGTTTGAGAAGTAGGCCTGTCTCGTCGGTTTTGGAGCACGCGGCGGGCTGTGCCCATGCGCTCTTTCATTCAGTAGCCGTGCCACACGCATGTCACCTTGTGAGCTATGCATTAAAGAAGGACAACTCAAATTGATAGAGTAAAATAGACGTGTCACTGACACAAGCCGACCCATTATGATGAATTTTGAATTGTACAATATTTCTGGCAACCCTGCAAAATTACCATCATCGAGGTTTCACTGCATATAAGGTTATCCCAAAAGCGCGGCACAGGCTCTTACTGAAATGCACAGCCACCACTGACAGTCGTACCTGGCGCTTGAGAGCCACCAGCTCAGAGTCCATGGCTCGCAGGATGGAGTCTCCTTGTCCCGGGGGTCCCGTCGCCATGGCAACCAGGTCCTGGTACTCAAGGCGCATGCCTCGGGGCGGGCGCCTCCGGTTGGCCGCCCCTCCGCCCCCCCCGAATAGGCGGCTGACGGTCGTGGTGCTTGCGGCCCCCGGGTGCTAGGGCTCCCTTGCAGCCACCCGAACGCCTGGGGCAGCGGCACACGGGGCGTCACAAAGGGGGGAAAAAAAAACAACTACCTCGTGAAACTGTCCCCATTTACAGTAAAACATTTGCCACTGTGCCTAAAAGTTACATTTTATCGTAGATTGAGCACACTTCAAGTTGTTTACGTCTTCCCTTGTTCCTTCTAGCAACCTACAAGTTTTTTTTTTACTTTCTTTTGCTGCTGTATTTTCCCACATGCCAATGTTAATTACATGTCACTCTTGGCTTCGTTATTATGTATCACTATGCTTTTATGTGCGCCTCAGTGTTAATGGCTCATTGCCATGCTGTATATTTTTCTACATTTTATTATGTCTTCGTATTTTCAATGTTATCTCTCGCCTACACTAATGACTAGAGACCGCAACTTTAGGCCCAAAAAGGAATGTTTTAGGCGTCTATAATAGGCCCTAAAAACTGTCATTTAGGCATAGATAAGACCTTAAAGGGCCACTCAGCAGGCTTGACAATTTTGAGTTGTCAAGTGCAATGCAAAGATGGGGCGTTCATGATTTGCAACGCTACGCGCCGCGGAAAAAGCTCAAATTTCAAAATGAACGCTGCTCCCCCTTCCTTTTGCCGGCCCACGCCCAGAGAATGAGAGCATCAAGTGCGCGTATGAATAGCCCTATATACACGGCAATGCAGTGACGTTGGTCCTATATGCAGATGACTATGCTCTGACATTGTCAACAGTGGCATGTGACATGGCGAAAATTATTAACACAACATGCGTAGTTTATGTACTTGTTGCTTGAAGAGATTAATAAGTCTCTAAATAAATAATGAGGTGCAATAAAAGAATGCAAGCATTCTTTTTCTTCACCCCCCCCCCCCCTTATTGCAACGAGATGCGAGCTTATGTACCGGCGTTTCGCATGCATTCGTGTTCCCGCGGCCGCGGTAAGCGCATTGAGCAGACGACAGCCGTGGAAACAATCCTACGCGTTCGCGCACTCATTGCGCTCATCTATTCTACCGCGTCTAAGCCAGCCAACGTTTCCGAACCATCCCGCAGAAACAGGCAGTAGACCTCAAAACAAGGCTGGTGGAAAAAAAAAAAAAACGCTGCTCGCATACATCGGGGTTGGACTTCTTCGGGCACGTCATGCGCATGTGACGTCTTGGTCGGATGCCAGAGAGAGAGAAGGAAAGAGATTTGGCTTGCGAAGGCTACGCGGAGTAGCGGCAACGGTTCTGAGCTCGCCTTCTCTATTCTTCGTTTCACACTGATTCTGAAAAAACAATTTTCTCAGCTCGTAATGAACCAATTCAAAAAATTTTAGAGGCACAATGTTCCTTATCCGACACCCAACAACCTCCACGGTCTAACTAAAATTTAGTATGGGGCCTGCTGAGTGGCCCTTTAAAAACTATCGTTTGGGCATATACAGGCACAATTCATTATTTCTTCCCTAGCATGTTTCAAGACGAATATTCAGCTTCTACCAAACACAGCAGGCAAATTGCGTGCTTTGGGAAAGCTAAATTTATTTTATCCATGAAAAGAATTTAAAAATAATAATTTGAACAGATTTAGGTGAAAGCTGGGGTATCTAGACATTGTGGGAAAGGCTATGAAAGTAGTGACAAACCAGCATCATCTTAAGGTTTTTGGGCGTGAATTGTGCATGCTTTCAGTCAGTACAGTCTAACCCTGCTACAATAAAACTGACGAGGCACCGAAAAAATGTCGTAGTGAAATCGAAAAAAATACAGCTGATGTCGAAATTAATTCAGGTACCCATGAAATGACCACAAAACAACATGTTATTTGCGCAGTTTCAAGGGTTATTCAAATTGACCGTTGCGTAAGCAATGTTGGAGCTTTATGCTTATGCTTTGGAGTGGACATCAAACGCAAAATATTTGAGCTTTCCAATGTCTTCTCCCCTGCTTTCCACATATGCCGTTTCTCGATCAACGGTGCAGCGCTGTGATCCACAGGTCTATTTCCTGACAAGGACACTTAACGGCTTTTATTTGTTCCAGATTGCTCGGCAGACTTCGACTGATTTGTGGGGCTTAACGTCCCAAAACCACCATTTGATTATGAGAGACGCCGTAGTGAAGAGCTCCGGAAATTTTGATCACCTGGGGTTCTTTAACGTGCACCCGAATCTGAGTACACGGGCCTACAACATTTCCACCTCCATCGGAAATGCAGCCGCAACAGCCAGGATTTGATCCCGCCACGTGCGGGTCAGCAGCCGAGTACCTTAGCCACTAGGCCACCGTGACAGGGCTGCTCGGCAGACTTCCGACAGTTGCCATTATAAAGAACACAAATGTCAATGAAACTTGCGTCTAGGCTGTAGACAAAAGCACTAGCTTAGCTTAGTTCTGGCTCATTAGAGGACATTCAGGCTACACTGTACTCTAGCCTCCCCCACGCAACCGCAGAGCTGCACTACTGTCGAACCTAGTGACAAGGATTTTCCAGGGAGGACGGAATACACTAGCATTAGCCTCACCTCACTTCTACAATACTATTCGCCCTTTAACAGAAACAAAAAAACATGAGCGAGAAAAAAAATACCTGCTAGCTCGCAATGCACGTGTTGTCGTTCATATGGCCACACTAAGTGTCCGTTGTTATCCTCCATATTAACAGCTCATATGAGCCAAACGTGCACATAACGAACGCGAAAAGCTACTTAGAAGTGTGGCAGCTTGGGCTAGTTGGTATGGCATGACGATAGTTATTGCGCGAGAACAAAACGACGACACAGAGACAAGAAGGCGCTCGTGTCTTTCGTGTCCTTCTTGTCTCTGTGTCGTCGTTTTGTTCTCGCGCAATAACTATCGTCATGCGAAAAGCTAATAACGAAGCTGAAAAGCTGATATAGGCACTTATAGGCAGAACAAACGTGTGATTAAAATGTTTTGCATCCCTTAGTTTCTGTTTATATGTTAAATAGGCTTGAAACAAACTCCACAAAAAAATAGGCATTTTGCTTAAAGCTCTCGTCTCTATTAGTAGCCCACACTGAAACTGTAAGTACTGTCAATAAATAAATAAACAAATAAAAATTTCACAATGGTGAGCACTTGCCATAAGAGTGCTAAAATAATGAAAAGTGCAGACTCCTATCACGAAAAGCTACGTCTGCAGGCTGCCACCCCCATCGAAACGCTCCTCCGAAGTATGGCAGATATTAACACAACTAGAGTGAGTGGACCAGCACCAATGAACTTGGGAAAGACAAGTACCCACACTTTGAAATGAAAAGGAAACGATGGTGCCCTGTTCATGAACTGTTTTCTCCATCAAAAATTGCAGAAAAAGAAGACACCCTCAATGCAATACTTTTTTTTGAACAGGTCGTGAAAAAAAAGAAGCTGCCCTGTTTAACATCTTACTACGTATACTATACACATTGGGCATGTCAATTGCTAAATATTTAAATGCAATAATAGTAAGTCTAGATTTTTAATAAGACTAGTTCAATTAGCACTGTTGTTATCCTAAAATGACAACTGTAAGCACTAACGAGCTGATGTTATCTCAAAAGGCATTGGAAGTCGTACACGCATCGTTAAGCCTGGCTTGCTCGAAATTAACAGACGGTATATACATATAAAGCCTAGCAAGTAAGAAAATAATAAGGCAATTTCGAGATCACAGTAGTGTGCAAGGTACAAAAACCAACTTTGTTCTAAGCAGTATGAGAGGCGTCTGAACAGCACACGCCCCAGCTTAGAGCAGTTTCGGAAAGGTTGCAGGCTCGTACGGGTCGCTCAGGTTCAGGGCGATACATGTCAGTGAATGCAGTGAATGCTCATTTTGTAACTTGATAAGACAGATAGCGTTTTATAGCAACAAAATTATTTTTGCAAGCATTAGCGCGTCGTGTGACCATTGTTCCATCGTCTTTCAGGTAAAAAAAAAAAGAAAAAAAAGATTACTTCTCCTAACACCACAACTTGTACGTGGTCTTGCATCACAATACCAAACATCTCTTGCATTCACAGGTTGTCGAAACTATTCATGCCACAAAAAAACCATGCGCAACACAAGTACTGCACGTGACATGCGTGGACAATGGTCACTCCTACAGTAGCAGTCACTCCATGCCCAATCAGTCGGATGCAGAAACGCACGCATGTTTGCCTTCTTCCAGAATTGATGCAGAATGCCGTCATGAAATCCTGTGCATAAATCTAACTTTTCCAACCAGTAAAAAAGTACTAATCGCATGTTATCGAGCCCGTGACTCTGACGATAATTTTACACAAGAACTCTACTCTGTTGTCTTAGACGTAACTTCTCGCTTTCCCCGTTCGAACTTCTTGTTGTGTGGCGACTTCAATTTCCCAGACATTGATTGTGTTCACCTAGCTGCTCACTCACCCCATTCAAGAAACTTTCTAGATTTGTGCCTTATGTTTAATTTTGCCCAAATGGTTACTATGCCCACTTGTGGTGCCAACATACTCGATTTATTTTTGGTCTCAACTACCGATCTTGTAACTCAGTTCAATGCGTAGATGGTATCAGTGACCATAAAATTTTAGTAATTGGCCTTTCCATTCCTATTCCTACCCGACAACCTCTCAATAAGTACATCCGCGATTATAACAAAGCCAATTTTTCCAAAAGTAATAAAGAACTGGCAGATTTCTATGAAACGTTTTTTCATTGTGCTGCTTCGCAAACAGTTGAACAAAACTGGGTGTTATTTAAAAACAAATTGCTGTCCTTAATTGACAGACATGTACCTATAATCTGTATCCGCGGGGATGCCGAAAGACCATGGTACTCTAATTCCTTAAGGAGGCTGTCAAAAAAGAAAAAACGCCTCTTCAGAGAAGCCAAGTTATCGAAATCCCCTGTTAAATGGGAAAAGTATCGCACATGTTGGCGCGAGTACACTTCACTGTTAAAAAATGCAAAAAGGAAATTCTTCGGTCATGATCTCCTCGGCATCCTGCGCGACAACCCACAAAAATTTGGAAGTATTTGTCCCCTAAAAACAGCGCTGCTCAAAACTTGCCATTTACTAATCCCGATGGTTCGGCCGTTTCCGCCACCGACTCCGCCGAAATCATGAATTTCCATTTTTCATCTCTATTCACGCATGAACCCTCCACCGATGTTCCGTCCTTGCCGCCCAGAGACTTCCCGCAGATGCCACGCATTTTTGTTACAAGCGAAGGAATAGCAAATCTAATCGACAACCTTAAATTCTCGAGTTCCCCTGGCCCAGAATTATATACCCGCTAAAATGCTGAAAAGCACAAAAATAATATCCAGTCTTATCCTACAATTTATTTTTAGCCAATCTCCTGACACTGGTTTTATTCCTAAGGACTGGAAGATAAGTAAAGTCACCCCCATGCCCAAATCAGGAAGCCCTTCAAACCCCTCAAACTATCGCCCTATTCCGTTAACATGCATTGCCTGCAAGCTGCTATAACACGTAATCTACTCCCACATTGCAACTCATCTGGACCAAATTTCCTTCTTTTCTTCTAACCAGCACGGGTTCCGGCGTGGACTGTCGTGCGAGACACAGCTGTACGAATTTTCTACTGACCTTCATTTCAACCTAGACTCTTCTTTTGAAACAGACGTAATATACCTCGACTTTTCCAAAGCTTTCGACCGTGTTCCCCACCGCCGTCTAATAAGTAAACTTTCTTGTCTCAGTATAAACCCCTTAACCCTATCTTGGATTAAAAATTTTCTAACCATTCGTGTTCAGTATACTGTTGTCGCGAATAATGAATCAACCCGCATTGATGTAGTTTCCGGTGTACCCCAAGGTTCCGTTCTTGGGCCTCTTTTGTTTATAATCTTTATTAATGATATTCCAAACTAAATTTCATCCACCATCCGCCTTTTTGCAGACGATTGTGTGCTTTATTGTTGCATCTCATGTTGCACTGACCAAATTACACTCCAGAATGACTTGTCTAACATACATAATTGGTGTTCGCGGTGGCTAATGGAGCTTAATACACAAAAATGTAAATTCATGCAAGTTTCGCGCAAGCGCACTAACTTTTCCTTCCAGTATTCTGTGAACTTCCAACCCTTAGCCCAGGTCGAGCCCTATTGTTATCTTGGCGTAACAATAACAAGTAAACTAACATGGTCCGAGCACATAGAACAACTAGTCACCGCTTCAGCAAAATCACTTGGCTACATTAAAAGATCGCCTACGTCCTGCCCACCGCAAATCCGAAAATTAGCTTACGAAACCTTCACGTGTACTAAACTTCAATATGCTTCTGCTATTTGGAATCCTCACCAAAAATACCTAATCGACGCATTAGAAGCAATTCAAAATCGCGCTGCCAGATTCATCACCTCACAATACAGTTCTCGCTTAAGTATTACCAGTATCAAACTACCGTATTTACTCGCATAATCCTCGCACTCGCATGATTCTCGCACGCCCCACATCGCCCAAGAAAAATGCGGAGAAATTTTTTCTTCGAGTAATTATCACACCCCCGAAAACTGCCGCAATAATGTCGTCTGCTCGTTCCAGCCACTGATGGTGATAGCGTGCACCATTTAGCGCCATCTCTTAAGCATCAAGCGTACTATTGCACGGAAATTCAATCCAATCCAAGCCAAGCCGAAGTGGCCAGTGTGCGTTGCGGCGTGTTTTGTATGTTGTGTCGGTTATCTTGGCACGTTATGGGGCGATACTGAAGCCACACGGCTGCTTCAAGTTGCAAGTGATAGATCATACGCTAAACAACGGCAACAAGGCCGCCGGTAGGCCCTTCGGAGCTTACAAGTTTTGTGTTCGCTACTGGTGACGGCAGCTGAAAGCCACCGAGACACGTTGGGCCTGCCGTGTGCCTAAAACTGGGATTGATGGTAAATTTTTTTTCTTCAGAAGGAAACTGCGGACGATTCTGTTAAATAGCCATCAGCCCAATACTGACGCCCTTAGCTTACCTTTTGAGGGCTCCTGTTGAGTGCCGACCGCTACCGCTACACCCGCAACGCCCACAAGCTTCGCGTATGATATTATAATTCTCGACGATTTGCTTCCACTTTTTATGTCTCGAATAAATCTTGCCTTGTGTTGAACCTCTGCTTTTATTGTTGAGGTAAGTTCTAATTAGTACTTTGTAAAGCTTGCTGTAAGTTGCTGGTGTGAGAATCCCGATTTGCAGCCACTTCATTTTTTTTTTTTCGCTCTCTGCGTTTTCGTGAAAAGTTTTCCCCGCGTAATTCTCGCACCCCCCAACTTTGCATCAGGTTTCCGGCAAAAAAAGTGCGAGAATTATGCGAGTAAATACGGTATCCCTCAACCTCCCTCCTCTAGAAATTCGCCACAAAATCACTCGGCTCTGCCTTCTGCCAAACTATACCATAATTTCCCGTCGCAACGCAATACCGTTCTTTTACCTCCCGCCTGTTCATCACGTCGCCTCTTTAACTCCCTATGTTTACAGCGCTTACATGGTTCAACTAACGCTTTCAATAAATAATTTTTACCTACTGCCATTGAAGACTGGAATAACCTGTCTGAATCCATAGTGCACGAACAAAACCCATTAAAATTTAAACAGCTAATCACAAATCACTTGATATGTTAGTTAATTTACAATTGTTGCGTTTTCTTCCACGTATATATATATTTTTCCTTCTGTTGACATTGTTTTTTTTATCATGTAGTTCACTTTCGATTATGCTTTGTACCATTGACAATCATGCATCTGCTGAATTGTGTTTTTGCCTCCCCCTTATGTAATACCCCGCAAGGGGCCTTTAAGGGTTCAATAAATGATGATGATGATGTATAAGATAGATTTACCAGCACAAAAAGGCAAAACGCTTTGGAAGAAACACACACACACAGCACTGAACTCACGACCGATTTTTTTACAGCAAATGCAAGGCCTTTTTTAATGGCACGCATCAAAGCAACAGAAAGGCAACAGAATGAAAAAATAGAATGAAAAGCCTTGTGGCGGCCGAAAAAGGCGACAACACAGTCGAAAATACAGAAACATTAAAGTACACCCCCGATAAACAACAAGAAGTGAAAAACGATAGTTGATCCTAAAACCAACCGGCAAGTCGGTTAATCCCAAAGGAACGATAAAACACAAGGAAAGACAAAAAGATCCAAAATGTTAGAAAGTAATAACAAAATCTATAAAACAGAGGGTAAAAGAACTTTTGAAAAGGCATGAGTTGTAAGTAGCTTACTTCCTTAAGGTATGTCACCACTTTGAAAAACCCAATTTTCTAAAAAAAATTGAGTTTTTTAAAGTAAATTTTTACAATGCTTGACTAATCAAGAATATTTAGGAAGAAGAACGATGAAATTATCTCGTGCCTTTCCGAAGTTATGACGATTTTTACAGCCCTCCCATTCCCCCCTTTTCTGGATGTACTCAAAACCAAAACTGAGGGTTTCCAATTCCGCAAACCGAAACTGAAGATTTCCAATTGCACAACGCCTCTAATATCATTAGTGTTTTCTGTTAGACATATTAAGTAATGCTAAGTTGCCTAGCTCTGACACACGTGAATGAGTGTCAGCTGGAGACGCAACATGAGCTAGAAAAAAAGTATATGCTTCAGCTCACTCAAAAGAAGATTGTGACCCTTCAATGTGTATCCGAAGCAGCGACTCTGGTGAATTCCGAAAATGTTGACCGTTTTCTATAATGTGAACATTCGATTCAAATCTTTGAAGTCATTTCTCTCAGAAACTACTCAGACGTTGCATCCAACACTTCCGCTAACAGTGACAACTCTTTTTCTCGTGATTATTCGCCCATGAAACTTTTCTTACTATTTCTTTATATGTATACCGTATATACTCGTGTAAGGGCCGCACTTTTTTTTCGAAAATTTTGCTAGGTGCGGCCCTTACACGAATCAGGCCGATTTAGTACAGGCAGTACAGGCCAAAGGTCTGTACTGTTTATGCAACAGTAGCAGAGTGCAAGAGTCACAAATGACATGCCAGAAATGTTTTTATTCGGATTCCATTTCGCTGTCCTCGTTCTCGGAGGAGCTCGCCTCGGCGTCCGCGTCTTCCCAGAGACGGTCATCTTCGGTGCCGTTCATGGAGTTCGAAATTCCCGTTACCTTGAAGCTTTTAGCAACTACTTCTACTGACATGGCACGCCACGCATTCAAAATCCATTCACACACCTGTTGGAGCGACGCCCGCTTCAGCCGTCCTGTAGGGGTCTTCTCGTGGACGCCTCCAGCCATCCATTCAGAGTAACATCGGCGAAATTCCACTTTGAATGGTCTGTTGACGCATACGTCGAGCGGCTGCAGCACACTCGTCAGGCCACCGGGAATGACGGCCAAGTCCGTACGAGTTGCGGCAACTCGGTTCTTGACGCGGTCGGTCAAGTGGCCCCTAAAGCTGTCCAAAACAAGGAGGGCTTTCCGTTGTAACAGCCCTCCAGGTCTGTTTGCCCAGACGGTCTTAATCCAGTCAACGACCAGTTCCTCGGACATCCAGCCCTTCTCTTGCGCACGTACGACGATTCCCTGAGGGAACTTCTCTTTTGGGAGAGTCTTCCTTTTAAATACGACGTACGGCGGAAGCCTCCTGCCGTCTGCCGTGATGCACAACATCACAGTGCACCTTTGGCGTTCTGCACCAGTCGTGCGCACAGACACACTTTTCGCACCTTTTAAATCCACTGTGGTGCTTTCCGGTGCATCGAACCACACAGGTGTCTGGTCCGCATTCCCAATTTGGGACAGGTCGTATTCATGCTCCCTCCTGAGAGCATTCACGAAGCGATGAAACTTAATGACGTGGTCTTCGTACTCGCGCGGCAGTTTTTGGCAAATCGTCGTTCGGCGCCGAATAGAAAGCTGGTTACGGTTCATAAACCGCGTAGCCCAGCCCCGACTTGCCTTGAATTGTGCCGGGGGTATTTCCATGTGGCGAGCGATGCTGAGGGCTTTGACGCGTATCATGTCAGTCGATACGGCGTAGCCGTCCCTTCGTGTGTCGACGACGTAGTTGACGAGCTCGCTTTCGAGTTGCGGGTACTTGCACTTTTTCCCGCGAAACGCCTTTCGGCTCCTGTTAGTAGCGGCGAGGGCATCTTTCTGATTCATCCAGTAACGCACGCGCTTCTCATCGACGTCGTACTTTCGTCCAGCTTCCCGCTTCCCGTGCTCCTCGGCATAGTCAATCACTTGCAGCTTAAATGCTGCAGTGAATGATCTCAGATGCCGGCCCATCGTCCGTCACGTGCGCTGGCTTCTGCAGGGTTCACTACAACCAACAAAGTGACACCGACGACACCGATCTGAAGTCGCGCTGCCAACGTATCGACACGATGCTAGGAACGATGCCAACAAAGAGGCCGCACAAGGCAAATATGGCGGCGCGCTGTCAACAGCGTGGTCGGCGCGTCGGCGGAAGTAGAATAAAAGCGGAAAAGCGTGCAGCGCCATCTGGCTGTAAATGAACTAACTACACTTTTCTGGCGGGACATTTTGAACTTTTGTTTTTTTTTTTTCGAAATATCCGCTTTCAAAGTTGGGGTGCGGCCCTTACACGAGGGCGGCCCTTACACGAGTATATACGGTAACTGTGCATTAAGCAGCGTTATTGAAAATGAGCTGCAACTTTTTGCCCACTGGTCAATTGTGTGAAAAACAACAATGCCAAGTATCAACTTTTTCTGTCTCTTTGCTATAACGTGCCATAGCTTAGAGATGATGTAATCATACTGAGGGGTAATTCTAGACGCCTAAAGCACCACAGGAAGAAATAATCACAGAGATTGACGCTCTTTCTCTATGATTATTTCTTCCTGTCGTGCTTTGGGCGTCTAGAATTACCCCTCAGCATGACGAACCAACTAGCTCAACAACAAGTACTTCTAAGATGTAATCGTTGAGGTTAGATGCACAAGGTACTGCCCTCTCTACATACATGCCAAGTCGCCTTTGAATCGCACTGACCATTTTGCAGTTATGACTGTTGGCGCAACACGCATATTTTGGCATATTCTAATTTTTATATATATTTTATTTTTTCATATTTTAGCAGTTTCATCACTGTAAACCTGAAGTTTACGTACCTATGTTCTACAAGTCAAAACCATAATTATAACTTTTGGACGAAAACTGTAGAACTTTTTTGGAGGTGGTGACATAGCTTAACCCGGAGGGAAAGGGAGGGTCTGCGGACGTACATCTGTAATTTTTCAAACAATATGCTTGCCAAGCCTTGCTAAAACATTCCAACCTTCAAAATGCAGCGAGCAGCCAAAATTTTGGCAGTACATTGGTAGATGACTGCAGGTGACTGCTGACAGGTATTGCTGGTGCTGAGACAGATACTGAGACATCTGCCCGTTTGTGCGACGTGGTTGATACGTTCCCGCTTAATACGATTTCCTCCTGGCTCCCAAATTAGCCAAACTAGAAATGCCCAGATAGAGCTATGTGTTAATATGCTCTCAGAAAAAACAATTCAGAAAATTGAGGTCATAACATACACTGCGTGGGCAAAAATTCTCATTCACCTGTGGAAGAAAACCGCTTCCGCGTGCTTGTGAAAAACGAAGTGGCAGACTGCCATTGTGTGGCAATGGCAATTTCTTTGATCACACACACACACAGAACCGTCAAAGTCTTCAAACGGTTTTCAAGAAATGCCTGTTATGTTCTGCAACACAATGGTTTTTTTTCTTCAGCTGGCACTCTCACGAAAAATTTCAGGATGCTATATTTACTCGTATAATTATCTAATTATCACACTTTTTTTTGTGGAAAATTGACGAAAAGTTAGGAAGTAGGACAACGTACAGAGCGGGTAAAGAAAAAAAGATAACAAAGTGGCCGCAAATAGCGATTCTCACGCTAGACACTAACTTAGCGCTTTGAGGAGCACTAATCAAGGCTTACCTTAACAATAATACCACAGTTCAACACAAGACAAGATTTATTTGAGGCACAAAACAGTTTTCGAATACCATACACAAAGCTTCCAGGAGTTGCGGGCGTAGTATTATTGTACAACGTAAGCCTTGGGCTGAAGGCCACCAAACATGGAATCGTTCACAGTTACCTTCTGTTGAAATAAACTTTACCATCCATCCCAGTATTAGGCACACGAAAGGAACAGCGCATCTTGGCGAGTATCGCCTCATAGCATAACCGCAGCACGAACAAATGTACCAACACCAGCTAACACGCCGCAACACACACTTGCCACTTTGTCTTGGCATCGATTGGAGTGGTGCTTCCTTGCTCGCATGTCACGTGATGATGACCCCAGAAACTTATCACTTCCCGACGTGATGCGTTACTTGAGCACTTTTTGGGACAGTGACAAGTGAGAAGGTTAGCAGCTGTTTGAGGAGGCGAAGGTTTCAGCGGCAGCTTGCATTCGAAAATAACAGAGCACAGCAAGGATGACTCTGTGGCGTGCGCACTTGACATTAACGACAACAGGAGTACTTCTCCACTGGCGCCGATGCACTGTTAGCCGAGTTCGTATTAACTGATGACAACATTCCGACTTGCGAGTCATAACTGTGTCGCAAACATTGTCACAGAGGTGGTGCACCGAGACGCAGCGTAGGAGGTGGAGGGCGAGAAATCGAAAGACAGCGACGAGAATGAAAGCGTGCACCGACCGGCTAACTTCGCCAAAGCCCTTGCTGGACTAGAAACTTTACAAAGTTTCTTTTATTTTGCACTAAAAACAAAGAAAAAGAGGACGAGCATCTACAATGTGTGCATAAGGAGCTTTTCTTGTGCAAGGGCGAGAGCCAGCACCAAAATATTACCATGTTTTTTTTGTTTTTTTTGTCAGAAATGTTTTTTGTTCTTACACTTCTATTTGCCTTGTCAACCTCAATTTTTGCTGGATTGAGATCATATGCTTATTTTCCGCGTTTTTTTTTTTCCCGAACACGTATCAACGAGGTTCCACTGTTCCTGCTCACACAACACATAAAGGATGGCAGGTGCTCTGTTTCGCACGTATCTTTGTTTCCAGGGGGGAGCGTTGCCCACTCTGCACAAGCTGAAGAACTTTTCAGTGGAACACCAGTGATTCCAATTTGTGGCGTTTCCACTGCCCCATTTGTGAGTAGCAGTGCCTGCGCTCGAGTATTATCCCCTTAGAAAGATCATCAAACTTGGTGTGCGACAGGTGCACGTTTTCCTGCTTTGTCACAGCTGTCGATATGTGTGTTAGCTGCAACGAGTTTCATCTGGTTGTAGTACCGGTGGGAGGGAGCATTCATAGACTCCGTACGGCTTTTGCGTGCTGCGCGAGTCAACCGCACAGTCCCACATGGTTTTTGTGACTTAATGTTAATTCATGCAATTACATATCAGTAGGGGTGTGCGAATATCATAATTTTTGAATACGAATCGAATAATGAAGAGAAGCAATTTTTTCATTACTAATCTTTCAATCACTCATCTAATATATTCATGTAGAAAACAGTACACTTGTTGGCTATTCTAGTCTGTAATAGCACAAAAAAAAAAAATCACCATCCACATATGGCTGCAATAGTCCAACTTGAGACTATGACGTCTTGTATGTTGAATGAACTTATTCACATGAACAAAACTTTTAATGTAGTAGCACTTTATTAAAAAAAAAAGAAGCTTTTGTATTTGTCATATGACTGGCGAACATGAGGCCACTGGTTGGATTCCTGTCATGGCAGCTGTATTCTGATGAGATGAAATGGAACAGTTCACAGCCATGTACCTAAGTCTAAGCAATTAGTAAAGCAGCCCAGATGGTCACAATTAATCCAAGTGTCCACGCTAACAGGTTTGACCTTAAGACTCCAAATTTTATCATTTTTGTTTTTTTTTCTTTAATTTTCGCCCCTGTTTTCGCCGGCAGCCACTAAGGCAAATAGCAGTACTTGGGGCGTCTTCCTGCTACACAGCAATACTCGTTATCTGGCTTGCTTCCGTTCCCTTTCTTGAGGACTGCACTTGTCATTTTCCGATCAAAAGTGCTCTGTCACGCTGATGGCAGCACAATCGTGACCAAGGTTTGCCAGGCAATTTGATAACGCGAGGTGAGCACATGAGGTAATGTGATTGTAAGATGCCTTAAATACACCTCTTTGTTAACAGAGCCAGAACTCCCGCCGGCAGCGAGGGCACTATTATGCCACTGCACCGAGCTTATTCTCATGACCATATGCGCTTGCTACCATGAAATCTAACTATGAAGATAATACATGCTGAAGTAGCGGCACGTCTGACGGATGACTCGTCAGGCCACAACGCGTGCACGAGCATTTGTGGGGTGATCCATTAGCGAAAACAGACATGGCTACACATGAAACGCATTACCATCGCTCGTTAAGCTGAGCGCCCCCTAAGCTATATTTGCGGGCAGTGCGTCACCTAAAACTGAGCTCACTCCGTCAGTGCCGCTTCCTGTAACATAAGCGTGAATTCGCCCTTGTGCAAACAACTTGCCGCCGCCACGGTGGTGAGTTGCCTTTGTTTGCACGAGCGATACGCACTTTATTGAGGCGGTCCCTTGCACAATGGCACAGCAACGGATGGCGTGGTCGATAATGTACACGAACAGTAGCAGCGCCACAAGTACTGCCGAGCAGGCAGTACATGATTTAGATTGTTTGACATGTTTCTCACGGGTAAGTTTGTTGCAATGAGTTGACATGCCGCCGCATTCGTCGATAGCCGTCAACACGCTCCCGTGAATTTCTAGGCAGGCGTCAACACACTTGCACCGAAGTCAAAGTAATCACTGCGCAATCTTCTGTAGATGCTTTTATCGCAAATGCGCAAAATCGGAAGTTCTTCACAGTGACATATGCGACTGAATATTTGTGAAACTCAAATATTTGAGGAATATGCTAGTTATAATATTCAAATTTTTTGAATATGCGGCTTTCTAATCGAATACGAATATTACAAATGAAATACTCAACAAATATTCAATACTTTCAAATATTCCCACATCCCTACTTTTCAGTTATATTATTTTAGACACCTTCATATTATTTTAGATCATCTTCGGTTATTTGAACCTGGTTTTGAGCATTGCTAGATGCTGCTCGAGGCCTGTATTGGGTGTGTGAGCACACCATACCAGATTGATGGATGGGCAACAAGTCGGGCTTGTACACACTGGCGCATCCGTGAACACACGAGTTACTCACTTCCAGTGTTGGTAGCAACTGGCACACAGGCTGCCCTTGCTGGAAGTGTAGGCCTGGGTCATGGGGGCTCCACAGCTGGAACAGGGACCCCCTGCGCCGGCCTCTTCCTTCTGCGATAAGAGGCATGTTTAACCATCACCATGTGAAGAGAAAGGCAATGCATTTGGTGTTACATTCAAACCCCACTATGACACTAATGGGGCATGGAAAAAATTTAGGTGAAGCGAAAATTTTGTTGTAGTGAGATCGAAAAAATATAATTGACCTAAGCTATCAAAACAAACTTATATTCCCAAAATTCAGAAATTGTCGGCTGCTTCCTTTCCTTTCTTATGATGCAATTCTCACACATGCACAGCCACACCATGCTGAAAAGCGCGCTGAAGCAATCCACAACAGCTTTCGTGAACAAACCTGACAGTTGCGCTGACACGCTCACACCAGCAGCTCTAAGATGCAGGCATGGTATTGTGGAGCGGTGACTAATGCCTCATTCTACGCTATTCTTATCATCCACTAGTCATGGCTGGCTGATTTTGCTGATAACTCAGATTAACCACCACTTTGACCAGTGGCCAAGCACGAAAAGAACCACTGGCATCAGAAAAGACATTGTTTCACACCCAGCAGTCGCATGTAGCTAATTATTGGCTGGCAGCACTCATGCAACCCCCCCTGGGCGCCACACATACGGTGCTGCATGTTTGACTGGGCTGGCCACGACACAAGTGCATGCCACCGCACCACCATAAAGACAACAGCTGAGTGTGGGGCAATCCCATCAGCCCACGTGTGCTGGCAGATGTTCCATCAGTGCAGCTGTAATTTACAGCTGCTACACAACATGGCAGGGAGAATGTGCGCGAACTCACATCGTCTGGCCGAGATCGCAATAGTCTACTTTCCCTGCCAAGATTTCACTGGACACCAAAACCCTCGTAACCTCGTAACCGTAACACGGTAACCCTCGTCGACGTGGCGCAAAACTGATGCAGCACCACTGCCTGAAGAACAGACGTGGACCCACTGGACATGTAGCGCCTCGCAAGCGTCTCTCTTTGTTTGGCTTCCTGAAAATTGTGGTCTTTTGAATGGGGCCTTTTGTGCACAGTACTGCTGTCGCGCATTTCAAGTTTGTGGTTCACCCATTCGTCTGGCATATAGCACGGCATAAAACTCTGGAAATGTTTGATGTAACTTCCCTTCCACCACCATGCTGCCAATGCCGCTCAGTTGCAGATGCCGTATGAACTGAGCTTCAGCTTCAGATTGTCTGCGGCTCAGAAGCACGCCAGTTGCAAAAGCGGGGCAGTCTCATTGCCATCACTATCGAGCAATGGCCCCTTCTGCTCAATGAACAGCGGTGGTTTCCGGCGGTGCCAACGTTCAATTTAGACTTAGAAGGTGTATTTTCATGTTCTAAAGATGCATCAAAATGTATGAAGTTGTGTTTACTGCACCACATTAAATATTTGAGCCTGGAAGAGCTTCGTCAAATTTTGAGATGGAATGGCAGAAAAAAAATTGGCCCCGTATCTGCATGTTACACTGTAAATGTCGTCGAAAGATCAGTCTTGATGTCTGGGGAGAGTGAACGAAACGTTTATTTGATGTTCTGCGCAAGAAAATCAGTGAATGGTATTTTAGAGGCCCTGCGTTAGAGTGCCTCAAGCGTGCAGCAGAGGGGAACGAGCGCATCAAGTCATGTCACACGTGAGACATGAGCGCTATCTGGCAGTAATGTTGGAAAAGGAAGCGTGCACGCCCTGCGCGTCCGTCTCAGGGGTGATAAGGTGTAGAACGCAAGGCGACGGGTAGGTGTCACCACCGTGTTATCTTAACACAGCGTTGAAAACACTTGCCTTTTCGTGCAAGCATTGCATGGTCAGGGCAACGTGATAAACGCTACGGTCCTTAGAATTACTTATGTATGCTTTTTCTAGGCATAGACACATACAGAATATTGACGTGTTGTTATGGTGCCTCAGATATGCGCAATAATTGGATTCTAATTTACAATCGCGCAAGTACGAACTCTGAATTTTGAGCAATATTGGTGGGCGCTACGGATGGGGTCGGCCGTTTGGAGTATCGTTTGGCCACTTTGGTGCGTTTAGGGTACCTTTAAGGGCGGACAAGCAGACAAGTGTACAGAAGAATGTACAGACAGGGAGACCAAAATTTTTGCGTTGAAGCTCCCCAAGAAAGACTATCGTCCTAAAAAGTGCTTATTGTGACAACAGTATTTATGCACAGACTCCTTCAGGCTGCAGACAGAAAACTGATAATTTTTCGCTAGGAGTGTTCATTGCAGTGGCGTTTGACTGAATCCAGCACGGTGCAGTGTGCCCTTATAACTACAGTTAATTCAAGAAGAAAAGAGATAAGGCAGTAAGAGGAAGCTATAAAAGCTCTGCACACTTCGATGTGTCTTGCATCTCAGCATCAGTCTCCAACAGTTCTTTCACATCCATCAGAGACAACAGGAACAAACACCACTTGTGAATGACTCACAAGTAGCGCAAACTTGAAGGTTAGCAATTCTCAGGTTTATCCGTCGACCTGTTTATTGTGGCAGATGCCAAGTTCCATTAACTTGCACTTTGCTAGCGTTGTGTAGTTGGCCCTACGCTCCCACAAGTGCTTTAGGTGTCATTTCTGCAGTCTTTCCATCCCTCAAAACAATGAAAATTGCCAGGCGTGACAAACATTCATCAACCAGTCTTTGTAAGCAATAAGGTAATGTGCTGGCTAGGCAAATACAGCAGACACTCACATTGTCCACTTCCATGTCACTGTCGTTTTCGGAGCCAGCCTCTGAAGCTCCATCGCTGGAGAGGAAAGAAGCAAACAACAATCAGCTGCTAGCACACGACTGAAGCGCATCAAGCAAATCACATTTGAGCACTAACACAGGCATGCACCACAGCTGTATTCACACAACAGAGCAGCAAATCAGTGCACCCCACCCGTTTCAGATGCACTCATTTTCTGTGTCCCAAACTTTGTTCCTTTGCGAGCAGAGCCGTTCTTAGAGTGATGCTTCAATAGCAGCATAGCAACCATTACAGTTCCATGTTCAGATAAGAGGCCGCCAAGTCACTACAGTATAATCTCATTATTTCAAGCTCAGTTATTTCGAAATCCCGCTTAATACTAAATATTTTCATGCTCCCGTATTATGCAATATAAGTCTCAGTGGATCATTTGAAGCGATGTTCAGCAGCAGTTCGGTTAACTCAAAAACATTGGGTGCCACGTGATGATTCTGAATCCCAACTTCACCGCAATTCCGCAGAAAGGCAGCCCTTAAGAGCGACAAGGCAATGTAACGTAGCAATACTGAGTGGCACCTAAAGCACCTCAGCTTTGCTACTTACAGTGCAAAAAAGGACAGAGAGAGAGAAAGAGAAATATCGGTCTCGTGGTCAACCAAAACGTATGCCCGCAGAAAACAAGACCTGCTTCACTGCAACATAGCAGTGACGCCCAGCATTGACGCTCAGCGGTGATGCTCAGGCAGCATACTGCATGTTTCTCGCTACGTCAGCACGTCATGATTTAGCCATTCTTTCTGAGGTTGTAAAGATACTTAATAAAGGATAGTTTGGCAAAATTTGCAATGTAATTGAACCTCTTCTAAAAGTTATTTCGAGTGCAAACACACGACACAATCACTCACACATGCACACACCCAGGCATCAAACACACACAGCGCCCACTTCCAACCGATTTATTCATAGCTTGAAGGCTTGAATATATACATGACACATGTGCACACTAGCACCATAGAAAGCCAACAGCAAGCATTTTCAGTACATACAGTTAATCAATGTCCGACCCTCAAGGCGATAAACTGGAATTCACTCAGTAACAATGATAGCTAAGGGGAGCTTACACAGTGCTCTTTGTTTTTTTTTTTTCAATGAAAAAGGCCTTAACACTTCACGTGCAGTTTTACTTGTGCTTCTGCCTACAATATTCGTCTCAGAGAATCGTGCATCACAACCACACGAGATGACATGCACAACCAGGTGTGCATACTTATCTCGTTCTGTTAATTTTTGGGCATGTTCCCTAACTGGTCATTAACACATTGTTCGATTTGGCCAATGTTCACTTTTCCGCAAGATAAGGGCATGGAGTACATGACCCCCGTGGAACACTTAACAAAGGCCCTCTCATGCTTCTTCTCGCAGCCGCGCTTTTTGCTATCGCACACACGTTGGCACAGTCTTCCGATTTTTTCGGGTGTGGAAAACACCAACGGTATGCCGTGCCTGGCCCCAACTTTCTTGAGGTTGTGCGAGAACTTATGGATATATGGCACAAATTGTGGCCTAATCCTCAAGGGCTGGGTAGCAGTCATCGCTTCCCATGTTCCATGTTTAAACTTCTGCAGAAGTGATACAGAAATGGCCGTAATGACCGATCGAGGGAACCCAGCAGCCTCTAATCGGCTCACCTGATTGAGGAAACTAAGTTTCATGCAGTGTGGGCACGACCTCTTCAGTGCCGACTCCAAGCAAAGAGAGACGCAACGCCCCTCTTCACAATCATTGAGTAGGCAGAATCGTACGGCAACAACTCTTTCTCAACACGAGGATGATAAGACCAGCAAAAATGCTCATCGTTCCACGTGAGGCTCAAGTCTAAAAACTGCAGACTTTTCGTGGCAATTTAACAGTGAAGGAGAGCCCTCGTCCTAGTCTTATAAATAGGTTTAAAATAAAATCAGGGGATGTAAGGTCTCCCTGCTTAATTAAAACAATTTTTAAAATCATCAACATACCTAAAAACCTTTAAAACTCCCCCCCCCCCTTAAAAGTATTGTCCAAGTTCCTATCTACATCCGCTAAAAATGTCGCACGAAAACCGGCGCGACACAGGAACCAATGCAGTACATCGATACCCAAGCTCCAACTAATAATTTGTTAGACATAATTTGATGTTCCCAAATCAATTCGTTCCGCATATTTTTTATGTCGCTGAGTAAAGGTGACACATGGGCTGATGCCAAATGTTGTGCAGGTCAACATAAAATGTGTTCTAACCTTAAGGGCTGTGTAGTCGGACAGTACGTTTCAGTAAGTCCGAAAACCAAAATACATATGACTACAATACATGTAGCTCCAACTTCAGGTTTACTTCACCTGAAATTGCACACGACTTACTTAAGTGATCGGATCGGCTCCTTCAAACAAAAGGCTACGCACGTCGCTTTCGTCCCATGATTGTGTGCCACTGCTATTTATTTATTTATTTATCAAATACTGCGGTCACGTAGTGCAAGCAGGGAGGGCAAATAAAATAGTACAACAGTGAACATGTTGAAAATAAAAAAAAATAAATAAAACAAAAACACTAATACAGAAATAGTCAATACGTTTGGCGAAACGCTATACAAACAAATTAATAATAATATGAATTTTGGAGTCGATTCGATTACACAATTCCATTCAGTTATTGTGCGAGGGAAAAGAGAATTCTTAAATGTGGTCGTTCTCGCGAAATAGGGTGTTAACGCAACTTGTCTTCGGTGACGAATGGTTCAGGTTAATAGGTGCGACAGATATAGAGATGAGTCTAGGGGTGAATTGTTCGTGTAAACTAGTTTAAGAAATTCCAGTGTAAGCTTCTGTCTTCTCATACAGGGTGGTTCAATGTGGCTAGCACTCATAAGTTCTGTCGGTGAATCATGTCTTGAGAATTTGTTATATATACATCTAACTGCGTTTCACTGCACTCTCTCATGAGGTTATTGATACTAGTTAACGTATACGGATCCCAAACGATACATGCATATTCTAGTTTGTTTTTGATTAAGTTCAGTTATAGCATAGCAGTTTTACGTCAGATGGTGCTTCTTTAAGTTTGTTTTTTAGGAAGCATATTTTTCTGAAGGATGAGGAGCAAGTATTACTAATGTGGTCATTCTATTTAACGCGTTGTTAAAGGCGACTCCAAGATACTTGTGTTGGGTTACTTCATTGAGGGGGGATGAACCTAATTTAAACGTATGAAGGAAAGGTGACTTTTTACGAGGCATTCGCATTAGCGTACTTACTCAATTCTACCGCGCCCTAAATTATAATGCCCACCCAGTTTCCATGACAAAAAAAAAAGTAAGACATCGATTGTAACGCACACCCATTTTTCGCGACGGAAGAGAAAAAAAAAAGTCCGTAGGAGTCAAACTTCGCGCATTGAGAACAAGTATTTAGGTTTTGATGCACTGAAGTTTCGAAAGATAAAACACAAGGTCAAACAGCCGGCCCTGCAGCTAAAACTGTGACCACTACGGCGGCGTTACGAGTCACGTAATAGGTCAGTCCTCATCGCTGTTGGACAACTCCTTATTGCTTTCAACGGCCTAAAGCATCTCATCCTCGGTACCGTCCATAGCATTCGAGATTCCACATTTCTTGAATGCCTTGATGACCATGGCTGATGGTATTGCCCACTACGCGTTCTTCACCCACGCAACGAAGTCTTGCAGAGAGGCCCGCTTCATCCTGTTGCCTGGCGTGAAATCATGTTGCCCATTAATCAGCCAGTCAGAGTAGAGCGCCCGAGTCTTGTACTTAGCCGGCTTGTTCAGGCACACATCTAGCGGTTGAAGTTATGATGCCATGCCGCCAGGTATGACTACAAGGTCCGTATTGCACGCCGCGAGCTTGTTCTTGATCCGGTGGTCGAGATGGCACCTGAATGCGTCGAGCACGGGCATAGCTCACAGGCCCCAACCGGCGCCGGCCACTTCCGCCAGACGTGATGGATCCAATCGGCCACCAGGTCTGTTGTCATCCAACCTTTCTCGTTGGCCCGCATGATCACGTCACTCGGGAAAACGACTCCTTTTGGGAGTGTCTTCCGTTTAAATATCAGGTACGGGGAATGCTTGTGCCCATTTGACGTGCAACAGAGCATTGCGGTCGCTCTAGTTTTTTCGTGGCCCGATGCCAGCACACGAACTTGCTTCTCCCCCTTCTTCTTGGCGGTTATGGTGCCAGGCCTTTCGAAGTAAAGAGGTGTCTGATCGGCATTTACAATTTGCCCAAGCAGGTAGCCGTTGTTGTGCCTCAAGTTTAGGACGAACCTCTGAAAACTGTGAAGCTTTTTTTTTTTGTACTCCTCCGGCAACTTTTGGCATATGCCTGTTCACCTTCGGAGGGAGAAGCCTTTCCTCTTCATAAAGTTAGTTAGCCAGCACCTGCTCACTGCTCAAGCACATACTCGGCAAGCAACTCTTCAATTTGCCGAAACCAACCCTGCTGTGGTCCACTGAAGCCTTTACATGAAGCTTTGCTGTTCACAATCTTCTGGTTTTGTTTCCGCCAGTCTCGCACACACGCTTCGGGAACTCTGAACGACCCCGATGTGGCCCGATTCTTGTACGTTTCTGCACACGCAATGACTTTTCTTTTAAAAGCGGTATTGTGGTGCACTCGTCGAGTCTTCAGAGTCGGCCCTTCCATGCCGTCGATGTTAATGCACTACAAGATGACGAAGTCCTCAGCACACGTACGAAGCGCTGCACACGGGAAACACAATGGCAGAACTGGTCGACGCGCCATGCTGACGCACGTAAGAGCCAGCCATTTTTGAAATGCTGATGGCAATAGAATGACTGTATTCATTTTTTTCTTTCCGCACTCGATTGTGAAGCGCATGCGATTTATGAACCCGCTTCCCCGGAAAAAAAGGTACGCATTAGATTCGAGTAATTACGGTAGTATGCTTTTGTCTGCGTTTAGTGCCATTCCCCAGTGCATGCACCATTCAAGAATATTATTTAAGCTATTATGTAAGCTAACTTAATCATTGATAGAATTAATGTCTTTAAAAAGCACGCAATTATCGGCAAATAATCGAATCTGAACACAACCTTCAACTATAGTAACAATGTCGTTAATGTATATAATAAAAAGGAGCGGGTCGAGCACACTGCCCTGCGGCACACCTGATGTGATTAGAAGTGAGCCCAATTTTTTCAGCATTAATTTCCATGAACTGATGCCGGTTTGTCAGATAAGCAGCAACCCAAGAAATTGACAATCCTGGTATTCCTGCGTTTTCAAGTTTCAGAATTAGTTTATCGTGAGGACAGTGTCGAAGGCTTTTCAGAAGTCTAGAAAAGTTATGTCAATTTGTCCATTTTTGGCAAGAGTTGACGCAAAAAAAATTAACAACAGTGATCAGCTGTGTGACAGTCAAATATGCAAACGTAGATAGACATTCGAGCTTTCTATGATGCAGCAGATACTCGCACGGTGATGTGCTTTCTGTAGCTGTTTTCCCCTCCTAAGAGAACACTTATCCTGCGGGAGGCACACGTGTTCCGTATCGTTCTCGATGACTAAAATGCGAGTGAGCCGAAGTGGTGGGCGTGACTGGTCGTCTGGATGCTTAAATATGCAAGTGCTGGCTGGTGGGGCTGCGGGCCTGGGTAGACCACAAGATGTGACCGAGTTGATGAAACGAATACGCAAGAATGAACATGCATCTAGCAGCGGCGATGTATCCTACAATGAGGAAAGATAACCGTAGGTGGTAGCTTGAATGCACTCAGCTCGTGCAGCAGTAAAGTAAAAAACAACAAATAAAGACTTCTCCAATTACTTCAGTAAGAGCACAAACAGCAGCAACTATGTCGAGGCCCGTCACTATCAGCAGCCTTGTTAAAACAGGCCACCTCATAACTACATCATTACGGCACTGTATTAATTGCCTCAATGCAGTAGTGTCTGTGCATGCACTTTTAATGGTGGCGGTGAAAACTGACTACACATGCGGTATTGCAGTGGAAGGCGGCAAAAGCTCAGGCCAAGGCTCTGCGGCAGCTGCCACTAATAAGCGAGCTGGGTCTGTTACCAACAACCTCGACTAAGCTGATCGTCCAGATTTTCGCTGGCCAGCGGCTCCTACCGTCGCTTCACTATAGGATGTTGCCTTTAATATAGGCAACGTCACTCGAAACAATATAGAAAGCAGAAAAGAATGAGAAACGCTAACTTGGTAAGCGTGACTTGAAATGAAGTCGCACCCCAACAAACACGTTATTTTGCACACCAACTGCGTACCTACTAACAACCTTCACAAACAGCGACGCGATTTTCTAGATCAAAAGCAAACTTACGACTACTTGGAAGCAGTAACGTCAGCATTGAATCATAACTATAAGAAAATTAAAAATAAAGATAACAAAAAGGGATTCGAACTGATGACTTGCGGCACGCCCGCATCCTCAACTGTGCGTCAGCCCATTGCGCCAGCTGAATAGCTAAATGATGGCATCTAAAACGACTACCAATTTACAGCCACAGCCCTCTACCCCTCTTTTTTTACCATTACACTACGGTGACGGGCCCCCCTCCCTACAATCGTAGAACTTTACAATGATGGGATTCGTCACTATAGCTGCATCGCCACAATGACGGGCCCCCTTACTAAGGTTACTGCCTTTTGCAAAGGCGCGCATATCAGTTGATCACGACAGCGTCTTTATTTTTTCTGTGGCAGCAGTGGGGCTCCCCCTTATTCTGTTTGCGGCTAAATTAAGATCAAATATTGCAGAGCCACAAGCCAGCTGGCACAGCAAAAGATCAGCCCTAATTACCTTGAATAATTTCAAGTACCTTGCGTCCTACATCTTGTATGTTCTGTCAATTCGAAAACCCACTTAATTCAAAGATTTCACGCGGTACCAGTGACTTCGAATTAGCGAGGCCTTAGTGTATATTGAAACTTCATCTTGTATGTAGTGCCGCCAACGCTACCTTATTCATTTCAACTGAAAAGTGAAAGAAATGTGTTCATATAATCGTGAGGTATGAAACTTCAATTATCTATGAAAAATCGGTATTGATGAATACCAAATGCGGTGACCGTATCCGTACTCCCTGACCCCCTTGCAGGGACCGAGCACACCAGAAAGATGGGTGGTGGTCATCCGATCCCATTTTCCAAAATGGCAGAATGCCAAAGCACACAGACCTGACCTGCACAATTGTCTCACATTTTTTATGACTTCGTGGCTCAAGTTCAATGGTTCCCATAATACTTTCTTATGCATTATTACATTTATTAATGCTTTATTAGGCCAAGTTACCAGGATGTGACTGCTCTTGAGAAGTTCTTTTCCAGCATGTGTTGAAACATAAACTGCAACACAGAAACTAAATTCAAGAATTGGAGTAAGCATTTTAATCATCCTGGAGATAGAAATTGATATTGTCACGTGGTCGCGACGAGGCCGAAGACAGGATACTTTGTGTTGGGATTTAACTGATTATTTGGGCGAACCTGTGCCTGGTAAACAGAAAGTCCGATTACAGTAGCAGTCTTGCACAGATAGCAATGAACGGAGCGTAGGCCGTCAATCAATTACTGACAAGCGGCAGAGTGCGTCGGCATTTATACTCTTGCTATCGAATGTTCTAGCGCTATCGCTGGTGGTGGCATAGGTTCCAGAATAACCTGTACTGTTCGCAGAGTGGCCGTGATCTTATCGAAATCATCTACTAAAGCCCGGAAGCTTCTCGAAAGCTACAGGCGCGGTTTGCGCTGAGAATTGTGTGGTGTTTTGGGGCGATAACAAAACTTGAGAAATGGAACGTGGCAATATGGTTTTCTTTCCTCACAAGAAAAACCATCTTCAAAGCTGGCGCCCCTTATATGACCCACGAGAACAGCCTACTTTCAAGCTGCAGCATTACATGGCATTTTATTCGAACTCAGCCCTTCCCTATCAACAACGTTGGATGTCCCAGCCCTTGCGAAGAGACTAAATGTTTCTGGCTGCAGCTTGCTAGCCAAGGTCAAATAACCCATACTATCAGAAAAACCAAAACAGAATATGAAAATAAAAGGATTTCAAGATAAGCATTCCAATGCATTTGCACTGGGTTCATGCAGGGGAGTACGGATAGGTAATGAGTCCTGTTATCTTTCTTTTTCTTTCTCTCTGCTGCCATGCTGGCTGCAGGGAGACCTGATGCAAGTCATACATCCTGTGGCCAATTTGAAATTATGTAGATTGTGTGAATGCAGCTCAACTGTTTCAAATGAACACAAGACAAATACGCCGAGGGTGCGAACAAAGCACTGAAATGGACGCCACTAACAAACATGGTGACAGACAAAGCCATGGTTTGTCTACGGTAAGAGGACCCACACAATCCTGAAAACAACGCAAAGACACCAACAGCACCATGTTCCGACATTCTAGGAGCCGTCTTAAAGGACATTAGAGGGCCTAGTTTGTGAATGATGATAATAAAACTAACACTCCAGAAATGTGTCTTCGTTGTGTGCTAAATCTTTTCTTTATTTCCAGGGTGAGCCTAAGATGTGGCTGGCAGTGCTCACTATGAAAGCAACTCGATGAACATGCTTTTCTAAGCAATCCCTCGCAGATTGACGCATCCAACACAGCAGTGCTATACAAGTAAGCTCAAGAAGCATGGACTCGCTCAAACATGGCTTCACGCACAATTATATCTGGCTAGCCTCAGTAACTGTTGGCTTCCAAAAGCTCCCGAGTAGAGTCATCTAGGGCGAAGCAAAGCTTGAGCAGCAACTGTGGAACAAGAGCCACCTACAAATGTGTCAAATGCCTCACCATTTCATTCCGCATGACAACTGCTTCTTTGCTTTGTAAAGTTGGGCCAGATCAAAAAAAAAAAAAAGCAGCTGCTGCTAGCCTCACTTTGTATATCATCATGATTTGTTGCCAATACAATCAATGCTTCACTTTTTCAGGAAACTGTTGTATATATATTTTTTCAAAACCTTCATCCCCATTTCACCAAACCTGTTGAACCCCTCGTCATTTTCGTGCCATCATCGGAGACCAGTGCACGTTTAACACCAACTAGGCGACGTAGTTATCACACTTGTTCCTCCATAATATGACAAACTGAGACGCTGAAAGTTTATTGGATCTTGAACAACGCATGCTTACACTCCATCCTGAATTGGACAGCAGAGAGCAGGTGAGCCACGCCATCTCAATGACTCTAGCTACACTACGTTTTACACACATGAGGTGCAATGCTGTGGACACTACGCAAGAAGTTTGGCCAGCGAAACATACACCTCCGCGTGTTTCATGGTCATCCCCGTGTCATCTGATTAGTGACGGTGCACCCTTGCGCTTCTTTGTGCTCGTTCTTGGTGCGACTGGCGAACAGAACAAAGCGAATAGCGCACAAAAGAACGACTCTGTGTTGTCGAGGAACCACTAGATAGAAAGTCCTAGTGGCCACTGTCACCCAGCACAGACAGCCCATGCGTGACGTCACGTGGAAACAAAGTTATCCAGCTGCGTACCTACAAATGTTTAACAGTGCTTTTTTTGTAAAACATGAAATATACCAATCGCCGTAATAATTTTCTCACAGGTGGCCAGAACAATGAACTATTTTTCGTTGCAACGAGTGCAAGAAGCCTGTTGCAGATGAAGCATGAAACAAGGGTACAGGGGTCCTGGCTGACCTCCAAGAGCACCTTTAACAAAGTGCCACAGAACCCCAGCACTGTATCTCTCCAGACTTCTGTGAAGGCTCTTCAATGCAAACACGGCCGAAAAAATAGTAAGGGGCACCTCTCGAACTGCCTAACCAAGACCACACTGTGGCCACACCTGCATGTATGCTTTTTTGCAATGCAGCAATCACCTCAACAGTCACCAAGAAACTTGTTGGATTCGTCCAACTACACAAATGCATCATCAAGGTTCCCATTGCACGGACATATTTGCACGACGAATTTTTGCTCCAAAGTTCGATTTTCCGGACTAAATCGTTTTTTTTTTATTAAGCTATGCTACTCGATTTTGAAAGCCGCCATATTGGATTTTTTATATGCTCAATAGAGTTTCGCTTGCAGTGGCTAATTGTGTGGCCTCCAAGATCAGAAGCACGCACATTCTTTTAGTTTCTGACGCCATGTCTGATCTTCCTTGGCTAGCAAAAGGGCAAGACATTTCTTTTTCAGTCAGCCTTATAGTCATCTTTATTAACCAGTAGGTGGTTTTGACTTTCTGGGCATTAGTTCTTCTGGTCGTCATTGCGCACGTGGTGGTGTTTATGGTTTGCCAATTGTGTTTGAGCCGTGGTGCACGTCACATACTCGCTGCTGTTCACAACTGCTTAACAGCACTCCATGGTCACGGCACTCGGTGACTGACCTGGAACACGCGGGTTCGATCGCGGCTGCAACGGTACCGTTTTGATGGTCGCGACATGCTGGAGGCTCACCTACTGAGTAATGTCGGTGCAGGAAAAAAGAAGCCCAGACTGTGTAGTTAAATCTTACCAAACAGGTGGGATGTTGCATGCATCTTTTCGCAATTGGCATACACTCCGCATACATACACCTCCGCATATTTCATGGTCGCTCGCATGTCAGCTGATTAGTGACGGTGCACCCTTGCACTTTTTTGTGCTCGTTCTTGGTGCGACTGGTGAATAGAACAAAGCAGGTAGCAGCGCACAAAAGAACGATAGAGTGTCCTAGTGGCCACTGTCACCTAGCACGGACAGCCGATACATAGTTTTGTTTGCTTCGTTCCATGGAGCCACCAACTTTACCGCCCGCTGGGCGGCGGCAGCGATTGCCAGCATGTTTGCCACAGATGCTACCGTAGACCAAAGAGAACCAAATCAGCCCATTCCCAAGAACAGCATGACGCAAAGCAATATTGAGGATTATTTTTAGGCTTTCATGATCCAAATAAACTTCAGTTTCATGGCTTGACCATTTTTTTGGACTGCATTGCGATCTTCGCCAGGTCCGGAAAATCGGTTGGCAACTGTATACGTAAAGACCATGGCACTTGACGAAGAACTCTTAATAATATATTGAAGAACTCTTTATAATATTGGACACGGCAGCACTCACGGAATGCAACCACCTAACAATCCGCTCGTCTTCATCATACAGCTCGTTCTCGGACTGCTGCTCCACGTCGATCCGAGTTCTGGGCCACCAGTAAGGATCGGAGCTACCATCGGCGTCAACGCCACCAGCGTCTGCGCACAAGATTCCTTGCCGGTCAAGCTACGGGATTCCGTGCTGGGTCGCTCGTCGTCTACCTGCGTGGATGCTGGGTGCATAACATATGCGCATTGCCTGCGCACAGCGGCACCACTCAACCCAGCTATAAAAGCCCATCTCACGAGGGACGGCACCATTGAGCACGGCAGCACTCACGGAATGCAACCACCTAACTATCCGCTCATCTTCATTCTACAGGTGAGAAGGCGATATGGAAAGTGTATCCGTTTAAACGACCCTTTCTTACTTGTGCTGCCGTGCTCATGGCTATGTGCTGTTGTGATTGACCATGCTGTACCGACTCTTAAACTTTTACTGCTAGGCGGAGACATTGAGACGAGCCCAGGCCCTGACATCAGCCAGCAATTAAAAGAAATCGCGGCAGATATCAAAGAGATAAAGGAAAGCCGCCTACCTAAAATCGACAAGAAACTAGACTCGCTCGCGAGGCTAGAAGAAAAAGTGGATTCAAGTCAAGAACAAATAGCAAATATGAAAATGGTAATACAATCTATGCAAGAAAAAATTGACGATCTAGAGAATCGCAGCAGGCGAGCTAACCTGATAATATATGGCTTTCCCGAGGTAGAAGGCGAGACTCCCTTGACACTTGAATGTGCAGTGAACAAAAACATAATTGAAGACACCCTAGAATTAAAACCTGCAGCAATTGAATGCATACATCGCATCGGTAGAGCCCAACCAAACAAAACTAGGCCCGTAATTCTCAAGCTGCTAGACTCAAGAGAGAAATTTTCAATATTAAAACGGGGACATAAACTTCGTGGCACAAGCCTGTCTATCGGAGAAGACTTTTCGAAACGAGTACGTGAAATTTGGAGAAAACTTTAGAACAGTGCGAAGGCAAATCGAGAAAATAACAAAAAGGTTTCCTTAGTTTTTGACAAGCTGTATATTAATAATCATGCCTATGTCTGGAGCAACGAAAAGGATGACAAGGTTCCGCTTAAGAAAAAACACGCGGAAGCTGCCTCAGAAACAGCCCGTGTAACGAGAACGACGAACGTACCCAGCGACCAAACAAAAAAAGGGAGCCACTACTCGTCGTGCCGCAAAATAGGCGAACTAACACTTCTCACAGTGAATGCTAGAAGCGTAATTAATAAGCCTGAACCTCTTGAAAATTTGATCATCGATTATGAGCCTCACTTAGCAGCCGTCACAGAAACGTGGCTCACGCCTGATGTTTTAGATCATGAATTCACACCACCCAACTATTCCGTGATCCGAAAAGATCGCCCCACACGTGGTGGTGGGGTGGCAATATTGATAAGAAAAGGCCTCTCTTTCGTGGCCCTTCCAGAGGTACAAAATGCTGAAGCGGCTTTTGTAAACTACATTGTGACGGTACCAGCATATTTTTAGGTTGTGTTTATCGAAGCCCAAACTCGGGTGACGATTCTATCAGTGCAATTCATGATTACATGCAACGTCATGCTTACGGTTCACGTGTTGTACTCATGGGTGATTTTAATCTTCCAGACATTAACTGGGATAGTATGTGCTATACGTCATCAGCTTCGGAAGTGTTATTTGACCTCATGCTAATCTTCAGTCTTCATCAGGTCGTTTTGCAGCCTACTCGCTCGCAGGGAGTAACTGAGAACATACTTGATCTAATATTTTTCAGCGACCATTTCGACATAAACCGTATAAGAATTGATGTAACCCGCGGAATATCTGACCACGACGTACCAGTGTGCGTAGTTCCTCTTAGTGACACCATGACCACTCATTCTTCTGTATCCGTTGTAACAAACTTCGAAAACGCTGATGACGATAGCATACTAACTCATCTCGCTCATGAATTCCTGTATTTCCCAGAAATGGGGTTGAATACATCAGTAGATGTCGATTCCCTTTGGCTTCACTTCAAATCTGCCGTACGTTTTTGTATCGCTCACCACATACCTACAAAAGTCAAACGCATGCGAAAAAATAATCCATGGATCACGCGCGAAAATATTCAGGCAAAGCGACGTTTGAAAAGGTTACGTAGAGCAATAAAAACAAAAGGCGGGGGAGAATCCAGAATTCGAAAGCTACCGGATGCCATGGCGGAACTTAAGCACAAAGCTAAACTTACTAAACAACGCTATTTCGACGAGACACTACCTACGTTCCTTCTAAATAATCGCTGCAGGTTCTGGAATCACTTTCGCGCCAGTAAAACAGCAGCATCGCATCTCCTTCCAGCAGAAAAAGCTGTTAAGGCCAACGCATATAACGATTTTTTTCGATCGGTGTTTACCGTTGATGATAACGTTATTCCGCCAATAGAAGAGCAACATCGTACGAAAGTCGACCAATTAGACATCGCTGATGCTGGGATTTTCAACCTGCTAGTTAAGCTCGACACCAAAAAAAGTAGTGGACCAGACGATATACCGAACAGTTTCCTGAAAAGCTATGCAGAATGGTGTAGCAAATATCTTGGTCTCATTTTCCGAAAATCACTCACGACTTCACAACTACCTAACGATTGGAAGATCGCAAAGGTGATACCGATCCATAAAGGAGGAGACGCAGCACAATTTTCAAATTTCAGGCCTATTTCATTGACCAGCACATCATGTAAACTACTCGAACACATAATCTTAAAACACATGACAGTATTTCTAGAGCACATAAATTTTTTCTCCCCTAACCAACATGGTTTTCGAAGTGGTTTATCAACAGTAACTCAACTTACTGAACTAGTTCACGACCTTGCCATTACAGTTAATAACCGTGGTCAAACTGACTTAATTCTACTTGACCTATCTAAGGTTTTTGACTGTGTATGCCACAGCAAACTAATAGCTAAAGTAGAAAATGTTTTCGGAATAGGAGAACTTTCCGCTTGGGTAAAAGCTTTCTTATTTAACAGGTCACAATTTGTACTCTATGAACAAATGTCTTCTAACACAGTAGCAGTAACATCCGGCGTTCCCCAAGGCTCGGTACTTGGGCCATTGCTTTTCTTGCTCTATATTAATGATATCACTGCTAACATCACTGGCAACATCAAGCTATTTGCGGACGACTGTGTGATCTATAGAGAAATTAATCATTACAACGATCACATTATGCTTAATGATTCTATAGCTGTCGTGGCTAATTGGTGCTCTAAATGGCAGATGAAAATAAACACACAAAAATCGGGGATAATGACCGTAAGCAGAAAAACAAAGCCATCCAACTTCCCATACACTATTAATAACACACCTCTTAATAAAGTTGAGGAACATAAATATCTAGGAGTTACACTGACTTCTGATCTCAAATGGGACAAACACATCGCTAATATAACTTCGAAGGCGCTACGCAAACTATTCTTCTTAAAACAAACTCTAGCGCTCTCAACAACGCCAACGAAGCTGCTAGCTTACACATCATTCGTAAGACCAGTTTTAGAATATGCAAACACTGTCTGGTTTCCGTATTCGCTGACTAATATAACCAAACTCGAAGCAATACAAAGGAAAGCTGTAAGAATTATTTACAACAAATATAGACGCACAGATTCCCCAACACATCTTTTAACTCAGTCAGGTTTACAAACGCTGTCCACAAGAGCGAAACACGCTCGCTTAAAATTCCTTTTCCAGCTAGTAAAAAATACCTACAAGATAGATTCATCCAAATACCTTTCATTTTCACAGGCTCGGCAAACTCGCAATAAACATGCGCGCACGTTGTCAGAATACGCATGTAGTACTCATTCTTCCCACGCGCGATAGCGGAATGGAACCAACTTGATGCCACTATCACAAACTCCCAATCACTATCAGAATTTAGTGCACAGATAGAAAAAACTGGGCGCGCATAACAGTTTATACGCATGCAGGCGCACCGGTCCACATCTGCTCTTTGTTAGTTAAAGCAACACCTTTTTCAATGTTCCTTTCACAGTGGTATAGCTATCTTTGAAGTATGCTTTCACTGCTTGCTATTCCTGTCACAACTGTTCCATTTATGTTTTCCCTCACGATACCAATGCTAACATAAGTTCCTTTCTTCAATCATGTATTTTATTTCTATCGTCTTTCGGCATGGTTTCAACTCTGTATAATGGCTATAACTTGCTTTGTATCTTGTGATTATTGCATACATTGTGTATTAATAACATAATTAACGTTTAACTTCTGTACTGCTCAATGGTTATATGATCCTCATGTCCTGTTATTATGCTTGCATGTTTTTGCGTCTACATCCTTTTTTTGTGTGCGTGAAAAATTACTGTATTGCCCAACTGCCACGCTCTCGAAGGAGAGTAGCAGTATTGTAAATAAATAAATAAATAAATAAATATAGCCGAATCAAGGACTTTATTCTGGTTCTCTGCAGGACGTGTACTAACCACATGCTCACTGCTTAGGCACTTTGCGCCCTTTGCTTTACACAAACAAAGTACTCGCCATACAAAAGCCTTCGTTTTTGTTTTTCTGTAGAGGGGATGTTACATGCCAGTTGTGCCTAGTAAAGCCTTCGTTATAAAGCACCACTACGCTTGTGTATGCAGCCCATGTGTGGTGCACAAAGCAGTGCCTGCGATGAGTATCTAAGTGCTTGCTTTAATTACGAAACAGACGTTGGAGGATGAGTAAAACAAACACCAACCACGATTGTGCACATAAAGGCAAGACGTTTAGGATACTGTATGTTTGTAAATGAGCTCATATTGATGCTACTTCATGTGGACATTCATGTGCTATAAATTTACACACGTCATGTCCATTATCAATGTCCACTTGAATAGGCCACAGTCCACCTTTTGGCAACAAGAGAGGCAGGCAAGTCATTCTGTGCGTGAAGAAGTTTCACGCAGAATGCCCCTGCTATTCACACAGTGCGCATTCACAGAACCATGAAATGGCTTTGGCAGACCCACAAGTGTTACAATTCAGGAGAGTCAGTTTGTTGCACTTAAACTGGTATAGCGCATTACGGTAAAGAATAAATGGCCAAGCAGACCGACAGGAGAGGACAGAGCGCTCTGTCCCCTTGCATCAGTATGCTCGGCTATTTCTTTTTTATAGTAATGCGCTATAGCAGTTTGAATTTGGTGAAAGCACCCATGTTTATTCTAAACTATGTAGTTCAGGAACCACTACTGCCGATGACTAGAGTATGTTCCTTTGCAGTGAACAATACTGGAGTACTTCTGCCAAGCAGCAGATAAATCTGCACAACAAATATTATGCCTATGGGTTTGAGCACTGCATAACTAAACAGTAACGCCAATGGTGACAGACAGCTCGAGGTTAGAACAAGCAGACAATGTGGTACAAGAGGACATCATCTCACCCAAAGGAAAAAATAAGAAGAGAGATAAATGTTGGGAACGGGCGCACAGAAGCGAGGAGGACAGACTGAAAGGCATGCAATGCATCACCACCACAAAAAAAGAAAAAGGAAGGCAGCAGCCGGAGGAGCCACAAACTGTTGCGATGGGGCAGCAACGACGACGCAGGAGCGCAGAAGGCAGGCAGAAGAGGGGCGGCACAGGTGCATCGTCTCCCACCTGCCATCCTCGCGAGATCCGGCCAGCCGGCGCGCTTGCCGGTCCATCAGGCTGGTGCGCGTGCGTGTCTTCTTCCAAGAGTAGTAGTACTTCACCAGGCTCGGGATCGTCTTGTCGGGCAGCTGCACAACGACCATTGTGAACACACCGGGGAGTTTGAACTTTACGAGACGGCAAACTTGCCCACCAAAAACAACAAATTCTGGCTAAGAATGAAAAATAGAGTTAGCTGGCATGTGTCTATCTTGTGTTGGTGCAGCGTGGCAAGAAAGAACAGCACCTGTCCAGTACTTGTCTTCGTGTGCACAGCATCAGTCAATGAAGAACCTAGCAACAGTGACAAGCGCAGCTTCCAAGGCAGAGGTTACCAGTCACCAGTGACTCTCCAGCACTTTGCAGTGACGCTACTGGCTTAGGCTGCTTTGGAGCAGCTTTTGGAGCAGCAAAAGTGGCAAAAGGTGCACCGATAAGCTATTTTAAATGGGAGAACCTCAAGTAGTTTCGTTTCTGAAAGTCGCAGCACACCTTTTGGCACAGGTTGGCTGCACACTCTCCAAATTTTGAGGAAATGTAGCAGCGTGTAGCAGCCAGGGGACCTGGCACGATTCGAGCAGCGGTAGCATCACTAACTTTTTTAAGTAGCCATGGAATGGATTCACTAAAGGAGCCTTACAGATTCACCGTCGTAAAAATATGAGGAATCCATCCAGTAAGAGCAGAGTTACAAAGATTTGTTCCAAGCTGCAATTACATTCTCTCGTCTCGACGAAGGCGCAGGAGACAAAGCAGGGAGGGATGGCACTGGAAAAGAAAATACGTCACCCAGGCATTGTGACCTTGAGCACTTTTTTCGTTCTTTTTTTTCTGTGAATGTGCGGCTTTACAGTGCGATTGCATGTGCACACGTAGACAAGTCACGGCCCCTGTAATGACCGAGCGTGCCGTGCTCAAATCAGCCAATGACTGATACAATGGCTGCGACGAGTGATCTTTTTAACTTGTGACATCATTTGTCGAGAGAACGCAATTTTCAATCGCTTACCGACATTGGGAATTTATAGTGGATTCCAGGCCGCGTGCAGCATTATATTATTTGACTCGCATGTTCTTAGGAGCCTCAACTCCAACCAAGCTCAAAAAGCATTGCAGGGACCTTTTAAGACAAAGGCATGCTTGCGAATAATTCATAGAGCTCACAACATCTTGTTTTGGACGCTGCAGAATCTCACAAGACTGGCATGACAAACCCCGACAGGCCATTCAGATTCAGCTTATGCTCATAATTGCGTCTTCATAACAAGTAACCAAGGATCTACCAATAAGACTTCACTTTTTAAATTGCCTACCATTGTACAAAAATGCACAGTAAGCAACAACAGATCTCCACCAGCAATCTGTCTCATAAAACCTTTCTTTTCTAGGGCCACTCTGGCTATCCTTTCAAAATTACACAGTGGTGTTCAACTGGTGTTCCCCTGAAGCAAACGGTAAAGTGACTAAAGTGTTTTCAAGTTACTGCTACCAAATTTATCAATGACACTTACATCTACGAAAAAAAGGTTGCCTATTTCATGGTTTCCTCGAAAAAACCCAAATACATCATCAGAATTTTTCGTCAAGAAAGGGTCATGAACTACAAGAAGTTTTAGGGCTTTGAGCAAAAAACTGCTAACCTGATATTGCCAAGTTCCACGCTCACTTATGATGGTGCGGAAAGGTACGTCGGCTATATGCGTCTTAGCACTGAACAAAGCAGTAAGAGAATCCTTTTTGCTTCTGCTTATGGTGTTCCCCTGAAGCAAACGGTAAAGTGACTAAAGTGTTTTAAGTTACTGCTACTAAATTGTTCAATGACACCATATAATACCAAAAACGTCTCACAGCTTCCTTTCAACCTCAGACTGCCAGGCTGTTCCCTAAAAGCAGTTTTTTGAGACGCAAGGAAAGCTCTTTCAATAACGAGACAATCACACCATCAGAGAAAAAAGACACCTATTTGTATTCTCATCCCAACGTTGTTGGTAGAGCACTGTCAAATATGCAGCTAGATTGGTCAATGAAGCCGCAGCTTGCAACAGTGCTGCAGACAACCAAAGCCGAAAAACACTCCCAATTATTTAAACATTTAGTTATTCTAAACAATTCTTTCGTTTCTGATTGACCCACCATGTTTCGAATCTATTTCAAGGCATCTTAATACCAGAGCAGAAATTTGGTGAATTCACACTTTTTGCTCGTCCGTGCCTAGAAATATCTTCTCACAATTTCATGTGAGAAACAGTCACACACAAACCGGACCGCATGCCTTAGTGATTCCAATCGCCCAAAGCCACTTCAGTGCAGCTAAAACTTTGCTTTTGAAATGCATCACCACATTTTGGAGCAGTTACTAAGAAAACGGTTTCTAGCACAAATATTAGTTTCTAAGCTTGATAAGTTGTGCACCATGTAATCTCGGGCGTGCCGCTAGGCAGCGTACTGGGACCACTTCTATTCCTGATCTATATAAATGATATCTCCGAAAAACTCCCTAGTGATGTGCCTGTAAATTTATTTACGGATGACTGTGTCATATTTAAAGAAATTACCTCGCAGAATGATCACCAAAGCTTGCAGCAATCAGTCGCAGCTATTTCAGAGTGTTGTAGGCTTTGGGGAATGGAAATAAATGTACAAAAAACAGTTTTGATGCGAGTAACAAGAAAAAAAGAACCTAGCATATTTTCTTACGTTCTGAACGACACCATAATAACCGAGGTTGACGAGTATAAATACTTAGGCGTCACGTTTAATGACAAACTTACTTCGTCAGATCATATATCTCTTACATGCTCCTCAGCCTTGCGCAAATTGTGGTTTTTGAAACAAAAGCTTAGCAAAGCTTTGGCGAGTACAAAGCTTTTGGGATACAAAGCAATTGTGCGCTCAAAACTTGAATATGCAGCGGTTGTATAACACAAGGTCGACTAGACACAGACGCAGCTTTTCTCTCAAGCCTATATTCGCCAATACCAAATCTCATATCAACATTTTTTTTCTGCGCACCGTACGAGAATGGAACTCTTTTCCTGTTCACATCATACAATCGGAAAACTTTACAAAAGAATAGGAAAACCACTTCTCTTAATATTTAGTGTTTAAACATTTCTTGCAATTGTGTCGTGAATCCCATGCATCTTGCACTGTACGTTTTTCTTCTTGCATTGTTAGTCTTTTTGTGAATGCCTTGTCATTGTATTATTGTATTTACCCCTCCTGCATGGGCCAGCATATTGGCCTGCAGTATCGATAAATAAATAAAATAAATAAGTAAATAAATAAATAAATAAAGTTACACCATATGTTGATCAAACTTGATATTGCACACACACACATGCATCATTACTTGGAATACCCTAAAAGATGAAAATATCCTACTACTCCATCATTTTCATGCGGAATGCCCCAATTTTGTTCGGGAGCCGTGGCCTCCGACCGTCTAAAGTTCTCATGGAATATTTGTGAATCAATCAGAGTTTCTCCAGTGATGCTCCAGTTGAAGTACTGGAAACACAGTCTGTATAAAATTTCTATGCATGCTGTTTACTACCCAGAAAAACTGTTATGATGACATGCGTACTTTCAGAACACAGGGCTTCACAGTGTAAAGTGCCTGCAGTTGTGTTTTATGAAGAGTATGATGACAATCTTATTTCTTGAATGGTTACTGCAATACAGTCATCTATACCTGAAATCTAATTTGTGCTTCATGAAACTTGCAGTAACTCATATTTAATTCAACAAGTGTTCAAACACAAGGTGTTGCTGCGATTCAAAAGCAGAACCGAAATGCTGGGACACCATGCCTTCTCTGTAAAATCCCTCTTGCAGAGAAGATTATTGTTGATAAAGCCCATTGATTTTATGGTCGTACACCATTTTAAATTATTCATGCTGCAAGAACCTTCATAAAAGTATACAATAAAAAAATTGTATAATTTCTTCGCACAACAATCTAACCGTAGCATAATTCAAGCACACCCATGTACTGCTCAATGTAAACTGTTATGATGACATGCGTACTTTCAGAACACAGGGCTAGTGTAAAGCGCCTGCAGTTGTGTTTTATGAAGAGTATGATGACAATCTTATTTCTTGAATGGTTACTGAAACACAGTCATCTATACCTGAAATCTAATTTGTGCTTCATGAAACTTGCCGTAACTCATATTTAATTCAACAAGTGTTCAAACACAAGGTGTTGCTGCAATTCAAAAGCAGAACCGAAATGCTGGGACACCATGCTTTCTCGGTAAAATCCCTCTTGCAGAGAAGATTATTGTTGATAAAGCCCATTGATCTTATGGTCATACACCATTTTAAATTATTCATGCTGCAAGAACCTTCATAGAAGTATACAATAAAAAAATTGTATAATTTCTTCGCACAACAATCTAACCGTAGCATAATTCAAGCACACCCATGTACTGCTCAATGTAGCTTGGTCTACAACAACTACAAGCTATTCTATTGAGCTTAATAATTTGAAACAGCAAAATTTAGCAGTATCGGAAAACATTACATGTCCAGTATAGGTCAGTCAGAACTCATGGGCAGGGTTGCACTGAGCACCTACTTCGATTCTTGTGCTGAACTTCTGACAGGTACAAAGGGAACAAGATGGACGTGACGCTCACAACTAAATTCATTTCAGAAACAATGCTTTATATATCCACATCCCCTGCGCGACACAGATATGAAATAACCGTAAATGAAGACTTCTCATCTCATAGCACATTTTCCACACCTAACCATAAAATAATCACAGCAGAAGAGAAATGAGCTTAACAGTGGATCCACGAAATAAATTTTTGCACAAACTGAAGCGCTAAAAACAAAGCATGTGCAGCCTATACACTTCAAATTGATAATGATAATAATAATAATAATAATAATAATAATAATGTAAAGTTAAAAAAATTTACAGTTCAGTGTAATTGCAAGATGTTCAAGTAGAAACTTACACGCGCTGAAAGTAGGCAACGAAAAAGTGTGCAACAAGTGCCGTACTACACACTTCAATTAAAGCCCTACATATCTTTAGGTTAAGGTTTTTTTTTTAAATGCACCCGCTCTGTTTTTATCGTTTCAGTAGGCGCGAAAATTTGTTTCGCACATGCGCTGTTAAGCTCATTTTTACACGTTGCGAGGGTGCTGACACCCCATGTTAAGTTGTTTGTGCCTCGTGGCCCACGTGTCTCGCACAGAAGCCGCATTTCGGGTAGCAACTACGGAGCAGTAAGTGGCGTGGTGCTTGCGAGCGTTTGTTATCAACCACCATCTTCATCATGGTTAGAACGCTAGCACCCGTGGTGATGCCTGGCGGCAAGCCTAGTGGCGGTGCACAAGAGATAAGCGGCTCTCGTTTGGTGGTTAGTGCGAACGATTGTCTGTAGCGGTGGATCCCTGGTGGGTGACACCGCGATTTGCGCGCCGGGGCCCTTGTGGTAAATCAAGCGTTGGAGAAGCTGCCTTGAGTGTGTTCTTTTGCTTGTTGTGTTTTCGAGTGTGGTGTAGTATTGACGCAAGACAGACGCTGTATTCAAACTACGCGAGGACAAGAAACTTCGGCATCTGACGCATGGAATGAAGCAGTAAACTTTTGCTGGTTTTCTCCGATGCCCCCCCCCCCCCCCCCGTCAAACGTCGCCGAATTTCACACTGAGGCAACAGCGGTCGAAAAGACGCTGCAGCAGCGAGCGAAGCACTACAATTGGGATGTGAACGTCGCATCTGTAGACGCGATGTCAGCAGTCTTCGGGAATGGCATCGACGTGTTACGAAGCTCATTAGATCTGTGGTTCGAGAAGAGCTCTAGAATCTCAACGGCAACCCCTCAACACAACCTCCAGTGCCGATTTCGAATTCTAATGATGGTCCCGAGACTACGTACGAAAACGGTAACGTCACTTCTGATTCTTCGATACTTATAGACGGCTACGAAACGAATGATTTGGTAGACACAAGCGCAGACTATTCTGTCATGAGCATGAGATTTGCCAGAACGCTTAAGAAAGTGCTGACCCCTTAAATAGAACTGCAAGTGCGAACCGCCGGGGACACCTCATCGACCCGTCACTCATGCGTACTTCTCAAGTCCGAATACGCAGCGTCGCCTGTGTCGCCAGTTTCATTGTCCTATAGGAGTGTTAAAGAGATGTAATTAGTGGAATGGACTTTTTACAGGCCAATGGCGCAGTGATAAACTTGTAGGAAACGTGCGTTTCGTTCTCCACGAAACACGCCATTGCGACTTTCGAGAGTGAGAAACGATTCGATGAGCTCCAGATTGCAGGCAACGATGTAACAGTACCTCCACGATCCATCATCGCTGTCACCATAAGAAGCAGTGTATACAACGACTTTGAAGGAATGGCAGAAAGCAATACTGGGCAAATACTGGACGAAGGAATCTGTGCAGCAAGAGGTATTGTAAGGCTGCGTGATTGGTGTGCGAATGCCTTCCTTACGAATTTCCTAATGAGGTGTAACATCTTGCAAAGGAAATTCTTGTTGAGGTCACCTGCACGATTACGTTCCGATTGCGGATTTGAATTCTTCCAAGACTACACCACTACACCCTGACGGCATAGATTCCATACCCGCATCTATCGACATCGAAGCAGGCCTATTGATTGCTTGATATGTGGGGTTTAACGCCCCAAAACCACCATATGATTATGAGAGACGCCGTAGTGGAGGGCTCCGGAAATTTTGACCACCTGGGGTTCTTTAACGTGCACCCAAATCTGAGTACACGAGCCTACAGCATTTCCGCCTCCATCGGAAATGCAGCCGCCGCAGCCGGGAATCGAACCCGCGACCTGCGCGTCAGCAGCCGAGTACCTTAGCCACTAGACCACCGCGGCGGGGCAGCAGCCCTATTACCGAAGTAGAAACAGAAAATCGAGGGTCTTATACGGGAGTATGCCCCGTCATCGAAAGTCCAAAGAACGTCCATTGCCAAACACCGCATCATAGTCGATAAATCAGTTAGACCTATTTGCCAGAACCCGCACCGAGTGTCACCAAAAGAGAGAGAAGTCATCAAAGGCCAATTTAAAGAAATGCTTAGGGACGATAAAATTCAACCATCAGCCAGCCCATGGGCCTCATTTGTAGTGCTGGTAAAGAAAAAGGACTAGACTTTGCAATTCTGCGTTGACTACCGAAAATTGAACGTTGTCACAAAGCGGGATGTTTGTCCACATCTAGGGTCGATGACACCCTTGAGCGAAATTCTTTTTTTCTATGGACCTCAAGAGCGGATACTGCCAAATAGAGGTGGACAAACGAGATGGCGAGAAAACTGCATTCGTCCCTTCAGATGAGCTGTACAAGTCCAAAGTACTTCCATTTGGCCTGTCGTCCACACCCGGCACATTTCAGCGGATGATGGTCACTGCGCTGTCCGGGTCAAAATGGCAGACCTGCCTTGCTTATTTCGATGACATCGTGATCTTTTCCGCCACCTTGGATCAGCATGTGGAACGGCAACGAACTGTGCTCAAAGCTATTAGTTCAGCAGGGCTGACGATAAGACCTCAAAAGTGTCACTTTGGTTTCCATGATCTGCTTTTCCTCGGTCATGTGGTTAGCTCTGAAGGCATTCGACTTAACCCTGAAAAGATAGCAGCTGTAAAAAAGTTTCTTAGATGAACGGATAAAAAGGCTGTGAGACGGTTCCTAGGACTTTACGTATATTACTGACGATTCGTCAAAGATTTCTCGAAGATAGCGGAACCATTAACCTGACTGACGAAAGAAGACACTCCTTTCACCTAGACAAGCAAGCAGGAAGACGGGTTCAATGAGCTACGACGGCGACTCCTAAGCCACCCCATCCTTGCACACTTCGAGGAAGAAGCCGAAACAGAGATTCACACAGACGCAAGCAATTTGGGACTAGGCCCCGTCTTTGTGAAGCTGCAAAACGGAGAGGAAAGTGCGATCGCATATGCTAGTCGCACTCTTTCGAGAGCTGAAATGAATTACACGGCGACAAAAAAAGAATGTCTGGCCGTAATATGGGCCATACAAAAATTTCAATTGTACTTATATGGTAGACCATTTCGAGCAGTGAGCGACCATCACTCAATGTGCTGGCTCATAGGCCTAAAGGACACTTCTAGGCGACTTGCTAGATGGAGCCTTAGGTGTGCAGAACACGACATAACAGTGGTGTACAAGTTGGGCCGCAAGCACAGCGATGTTGATTGTCTGTCACGTGCACCAGTCGAATCTGCATTTGTGGAAGATGGAGACAGCTTACCGTTTCTTAGAGCCTTCAGCACAGCAGACATGTCTGAATGTGAACGATCTGACGCGGAGTTGCTTCAGATGATCAAGCATCTGGAAGGGCAACCCGTACGTGTTCCCCAAGTTTTCATCCAGGGATTGTCGCTGTGCCTGATGAGAAACAACGTTCTATACAAGAGAAACTTCGAGCACAGCAGGGAAAAATTTCTACTAGTCGTTCCTTCAGCCTGCCATGATGACCCAGCAGCAACACACCTCGGAGTGAGTAGAACATTGGCTCGCATCCGCACCAAGTACTACTGGCCAAAGTTACTGAATGCTGTACAGCATGTGAGAACATGTCGAGATTGCCAGAGACGCAAAAGGCCTCCATCGAAACCTGCAGGATTCCTCCACCCAATAGAATCCCCTGAATCTCCGTTTGAACAAGTAGGAATGAATCTAATTAGTCCATTTCATACGTCGTCATTAGGCAAACGATGGATATTAGTGGCGACTTATTTAATCCGGTATGCTGAGACAGCCTCTCTCACCAGGGGCACGACCATAGAAGTAGCTGAATTCTTTGTCATTAACATTGTTCAGTTAGTTATATTGGGTTTATTGGCGCAAGAGCGACTCAGGCTAAGCTGTGCCAAACACAAGGTACCTAGTGATAACCAGTATATACATTTTATTTTAAAGCTTATGAAGGAATCTACTTTCTTTTAGAAAACTGATAACGTTAGACAGTGGAACAAGTGAATCGTCTCCTAAAATTTGATTCGGGTGCATCGGTACGTGGTGTTTGTATAGTGCTGTGAAATGCTTCCATATTTCCGTTTCAATGTATGAATAGGTGATTAGAATATGTAAAACTGTTATTGGCTGTTCACATTTTTCGCATTCCAGAAATCTTCTCTTCTAAGCAAAAAGTTGTGAGTGAGGCGAGCGTGCCCTATGCGGAGTTGGCATAGGACAACCTCAATGAACTGTTCTTGGTGAGCACATGACTTCCATTCACTCACTGTGGGCTTCACCAAATGCAGTTTATTACTCAAGTAGGAGTCCCATTTGTGCTGCCATTTTGATGATAATGCTACAAAAATAGTACGTAGGCTATCTTTAAGGGGAATCTTTAACTGATGTCTGTGCTGCTAAGGACGCACATTCGTCCATCTTTTCGTTGCCTGGTATCCCTATGTGGCTTGGAACCCAACTGAAACGGACAGTTTTATTCTCATTATTTGAAACAATCATATGTAGGATATCACTAAAGGTTCGCACTTAGATTTTAAATGTAGCGCCTTTATTGAACTTGATGAGTCAGCGTATATGATTGCTTTTCTGTATTCACAAGTGATGATTATTTTTACTGGTTCCCATAAGGCGTACATTTAAGCACTGGATATGGACATGCACTCTGGTAGTCTAACACTGACAGCGCTTCCTTCTGTTACAATCCCAATGCCAACATGGTGTTTTGTTTTCGAGCCATCTGTGTAAATTTCGGTATAACCTTTGTATTTGTCTGGACTGTGCAGAATTATTGAATTAGGTGTTGCGGTGCGGTTGTTCTAATGTGATTTTAGTTTCAGTTTCGTTCTGTCCTTTGTACCCGAGAGGGGGCGTTGTGTATGTGTCTCTATCCTGTATATATGTAGGTGTCCCGAGTAATAAAGCTCCTTCGAGTCCATGTTTCGGACCGTTCATGGTCGCTCTGCAGACACTACAATGGCGACTAGGTAAACTGCAAGTAATGCTGCTTCGCAACCGTTTCGGGGCTCCGCTCCACAGATCTATTTTTTTGCCAGTGTGACCAGGGTCAATATACCATGAGCTGTTCTGGGTTGACCCTGCTATCGTCATTCCTGCTCAGCCCGGGCCGTCCAGCCCTGCCATGGGAGCAGTGGCATCGCATTTTCGAGACGTACCTGCATGCTTCTGGAGCTACCGAATTTTCGCCGGAGCGGCGCAGGGCCATTCTCATTCACTGCCTTAGAACGGAGGGACAGCGCATTTTCAACACACTACCAGCCGATGCAGCTACAACGCCAACCACGTCTGCCGAAAAGCACGACGCAACTGGGACGCTAACTACACCTTATGTCTATGACGTAGCCGTCGTGGCGCTCAGGCAACACTTTCCGTCAACCAGCAACGTCGTCGTAGAACGCCACCGGTTCCATCGTCGGTACCAAAGTACAGGCGAGTCTGTTGCCGATTTTGTTGCAGGGTTGTGGGAGCTCACATCAGTTTGTTCTTCTGTTTCTGAGGACGATGCTTTTCGTGACCAGTTTGTGGCCGGCGTTTCATCAAATCGTGCACGCGAGCGTCTCCTCTTTGAATGTTCTGCACTTTCATTCACTAGGGCAGTTGAGGTTGCACTGCAGTTTGAGCGAAAAATTGAGTTTTCTGCTTCTGTACAGCCTGTTTTGAAGCATTCACATACGCATGCACTCGTTGAAGAAAGGAAGTGCATGCCCGAAAGCAGAGGATAGTCCGTCAACGCATGATAGCGTCTCGCATGCATCACAAAGTGTGCCTTCTAATTCACCGCATTGTTTTCGTCGTGGCTCCCAGAACCACAACCCTTCATGGTCTCGATGCCCAGCTATAGGCCAGCGTTGCTTATTCTGCCATCGGAAAGGTCACTTTCAACGCGTTTGTAACCAGAAACGGTTTGTGCATGCAGAGGTCCAAGAGCTTGAGTGCGACGACGCTCCTTCAACACCCGATCATGCCAAGCAAGTTCTGACCGTCCATCACTCGCCGCGTGATGCGGTCCACATAAATGTGCAAATTTCTGATGTCAGGTTGACACTTTTAGTTAATTCGGGCTCATCCGTCTCTATACTCTCCAACGAAGTGTTCACTGACAGGTTCCCTAACGTGTCACTCTTACCTGCTTCCCGCGTTTTCTTGCTTGATTATTCAAAACGTGCAATCTCTGTGCCTGGCTGCTTCTGGACCGACGTTATTTTCACAGGTCGGAGGGCACAGCTCCTGTTCTATGTTGTCCATCAAGGCACTTGTTTGATTGGCCTTGATGGCAAAAGGCACTTAAGATACGCATTGAAGGTGCGACATTGCAGTGCCTCCAAACGTGCATTTCTCCTACGAGAAGTGTAGTTGAGAATATGGCACACTCTGATATTGGTACAAAGGACACACGGTGCAATTATGGAAGCCTTCCACCAGCTCAGAACGCGACCTTTCTGTGCTTTCGGAATTCGTACACAAAGTTAAGACACAGCCAGAGGTGGAGCCGGCATCTTCGAAGCTTCGCCGTCTTCCCTTTTCTCTTCGGGCACAAGTGTCTGCCAAGCTTCACAGGCTCCGGACCTCGACATCATAGAACAGATTAATGCTACAGAATGGGCTTCTCCTATCGTCAATGTTGCCAAGAAGGATGACAGTATCAGATTATGTGTCGACCTTCGTGAGCCAAGTAAGGCCATTGTTCCTGACAGTTTTTCATTACCACACACAGAGTAACTTCTTCACGCCCTTGTAGGTGCTACCCATTTTTCTAAACTAGACTTGGCTCCTGCATACCATCAGGTTGTCTTGCACCCTGACAGCAGGGATCTCACTGCTTTCATTACCCATAAAGGTCTGTTCCGGTTCAAAGGAGCGTGTTTTAGATTGGCTTCTGCCCCTGCAGCCTTCCAAAAGTTGATGGCAACGATTCTTGATGGCTGTTCAGAAGTCCTATTCTACATCGATGATGTAATTGTATTCGGAAAGACAGCCCATGAGCACTTTCTGAACCTGAAAGCTGTCCTTCAGAAGATTAACAGAACAGGCTTTGAAGCTAAATAACAAATGTATTTTCGACGCTTGGGAGCTGACCTTCCTTGGGCATAAGGTGACTACCAATGGTATCGCGCCGCTTCCAGAGAAGGTAGATTCTGTCGTGAAAATGCCAGTGCGAACAAATATAGTCACCTTACATTCATTTCTTGGTTTGGTGGAGTACTACAGTGCAGTCCACTTATAACGATACCACATATAACGATATATCGGTTATAACGATGGGTCGACTTAACAGTCTCATTTTATGCATTGGGGCTATGGGGAAAAAAGCCATATATAACGATATGCTATCCACCGCATATCGGATACAACGATGAAAAGTTTGCCGTGGACGGCATGTTTCATTCAGAATAATCGTAACATTTAGATTGATAAGTTCCTCTGAAACGAACTATGCCGAGACAAGACGAAAAGTTAGCGTAGGCGAGTACGTATCTGCCGCCACTGCAGCACAGCGCCGGCAGCGCGTCCCGGCCGTTCAAAAAGCCGAGGAGAGCATCGCGAGTTGGCGCGACGCGCTACAGATGGCGCCAGCTGTATCACGTTTTGCGCCTCACCGCGCGTCGACCGCGAAGAGGCTGAGAGAATTTTAAAAAAAAATGCGAAAAGCAAAGCGCCGCGCTCCGCGGCTCCCCGCCTTCTACAACGGCAAGCCGGCAAGCTACTCGTAGCTTGCCGAACGAACGCGGGAAAGAAAGACAAAATAAAAAAAGCGAAAAGCAAAGCGGCGCGGCGGCATCGGGGCGGGGCCTCGTTGGCATTCCGGCTGTGTACCTCTGGCTGTGCTTTCTTTCTCCCACTGCTCCCACCCCGCCGTCGGTCAGTCTCTCTTCCTCAGCGAACCCGTGATGCGTTCTTCGGAGTAAGAAATAAAGTCTTGTTTTTGACATCCTACTATCTACAATATTTATTAATTGGTGAAAATAGCGAAATGAAGCCTGGAGCTACAAAAGGTACGTCCGGCGACGATTTTTTGGCGGCAGTCCAGATATAACGATCACCGGCTATAACGATCATATTTTTAGGTTTTCTCGATATCGTTATAAGTGGACTGCACTGTACTCCAAGTTTGTCTCTCGGTTGGCTCAGGTGGTGGAACCTACGAGATGCTTACTATGTCGAAATGAACCTTTTATTTGGTCAGCAGAAGCAGACAGAAGTTTTAAGAGAGTCAAAGAACTCCTTTCATCTAGAACAATACTGCATATGTTTTTGACTCAGCACTGCCGGTGATTGTGTCAACTGATGCATGTGACTGTGGGCTTGGAGCAGTATTGCAGCAGAAAGATGGACGTGAAATGCGCACGATAGCTTTCGCATCCCGCACACCATCACCTACAGAACGAAAGTATTCGGTCGGTGAAAGTGAAGCGCTTGCATGCATCTGGGCATGTGAAAAATGGCATACCTACCTTTGGGGGCGCCAGTTCACACTTCAAATGACCATCAAGCATTGGTTTCTTTGCTGGCATCACACGGATCAGGACGCCGTCTACTTTGTATTGCACGCTGGGGTGCTAGGCTCCTCCACTACAATTTTCTTGTCGAGTACAAAAAAAGGGTCGACGAACACTGTAACAGACGCTCCTTCTCGTCTACGAAGCCCTACTTCAGAAGCTGAACTTGCGACAAATGATGAAATTGACGCACTTGTCGGGCCTGCTTGTATCTCTAAAGAAGAATTCAAGCAAGCTGTCCTCGGTGATGTCTGCTTACAACAGGTCAAATCTTTTGTGATGACTTCTTGGCCACCACACAAATGCATTCATGAGCAGATCAAGCCATTTTAAACATTCGCGAAGAACTTTCTGTGGTCGATGACCTATTGTTGCGTGCAGAGCGGCTGGTCGTTCCTTTGCCACTGCGCATGCGGCATCGCCACCGCGCATGAGACCCATCAGGGCATCACGCGCACGAAAGCAAAATTCTGCGAGCAGTTCTGGTGGCCTGAGATGGACAAAGAAGTCGAAACAGCCGTAAAGAGCTGTAGTGTGTGCTTGGAGGCAGATAAGTCTGCGAAAACGTCACCAGCACCCATGCAGCCCGTAGAATGGCCTCAGCGACCATGGCAAAAACTTTGCATCGATATTGTGGGCCCCCTTGAACATGTGCCTCAGAACATCTGGTTCATACCGTATTTACTCACGTAATCTTCGCACTCGCATAATTTTCGCACCCCCACATGGCCTAAGAAAAATATGATTTTTTTTTTTCTCGAGTAATTATCGCACCCTTGAAAACTGCCGCAATAATGTCGTCTGCTCGGTCCAGCCACTGATGATGATAGCGTGTGCCATCTAGCGCCATCCCTTAAGCATAAAGCGTACTATTGCACGGAGATTCAATCCAATCCAAGCCAAGCCGAAGTGGCCAGTGCGCGTTGCGGCGTGTTTTGTTTGTTGTGTCGGTAATCTTGGCGCGTTAATGGGCGTAATCTTGGCTCGTTTATGGGCGAAGCTACACGGCTGTTTCAAGTTGCAAGTGATAGATCACGCACTAAACAACGGCAACAGGGCCGCCGGTAGGCCTTTTAGAGCTTACGAGTTTTGTGTTCGCTACTGGTGACGGCAGCTGAAAGCCACCAAGACACATTGGGCCTGCCGGGTGCCTAAAACTGGAATTGATGGTAAACTTTATTTCTTCAGAAGGAAACTGCGGACGATTCTGTTAAATAGCCATCAGCCCAATACCGACGTCGTACGCTTACTTTTTGAGGGCTCCTGATGAGCGACGAATGCTACTGCTACGCCCGCAACGCCCACAAGCTTTGCGTATTGTATTCTAATCCTCGACTATTCGCTCCCACTTTCTGTGTCTCAAATAAATCTTGTCTTGTGTTGAACCTCCGCATTTATTGTTAAGGTAAGTTCTAATTAGTACTTCTTAAATCTTGCTGTAAGCTGCTGGCGTAAAAATCCCGATTTGCGGCCACTTCGTTTTCTTTTTCGCTCTCTACGTTTTCGTGGAAAGTTTTCCCCGCATAATTCTCACACCTCCACGCTTTGCATTGGTTTTCGGAAAAAAAAAAAAAAGTGCGAGAATTGTGCGAGTAAATACGGTAATCACGCTTGTGGATTACTCAAAATGGCCCGAAGCTTATATCTGTAGTAGCGTGTCCACAAGCACAGTTAAGGAGTTTCTAACCGGCGCATTTTTGCTAGAGGGTTATCCTGAAGAGATAGTCACTGACAACGGGCCACAATTTATTTCTCGTGAATTCACAGAATTTCTTCACGATCGAGCCATTCGCTTGCTCTATCATCAGTTTACTATCCTCAAGCTAATGGACAAGTTGAGCGCTATAATCGAACTCATAAGAACTATGTACAGGTGTGTCTTCTGGAGCGACAACCGCTCCGCCAAGCAGTAACCGAGTATCTGGGTGTATACAGGTGCACACCACATGCCACAACCGCTGTTGCACCACCAGTGTTGTTGCATGGCAGGATGCCCCGAACAAGGCTGGACGTAGTAGGCTTTTCTGCCCTAGCTTTTGAAGAAGATCCAGCTAAAGAGCTCTCACAATTACGCCATAGGATCATGAAACAGCAGCAAACCAGCAAACAATATGCGGACTGCAGAAGAGCTGCCAAAGAGACAATTACAGTAGGTAATTTCGTTCGTGCCAGAAAGTCGTCTATTCGTATCAAAGGAGATAGTGCCTTTTCACTATCAACAAAGGTTGTGAAGAAACAAGGGCCTTCCTCCTTCCGGCTACAAGATGGCAGGACTTGGAACGCCTCAAAACTTGCCAAAGTTCCTCAGAGGAGCCAGTTTCATCTTCCTGAGTGTTCCAGTGAGCTGCTGCCACTTCCTTGCGAGTGTACTGTGCTGTGCTATCGTTCTGCACCTACTTCTATAACGGTGCAAATACAACAGTCTCCCGTTCTGCCAGTTTCTCCTGCCGTTTTGCCCACACCGCAGCCTTCTGCTGCGCCAGCTGTTGCGGTGCCAGTGCCACAACCTACTAGTGTGCAACCTACCTCATCTGGTCCTCTGCAGTCTCAGCCTGTGCCGGCGCAGACTGCTGCCACGCAAGCAACAGGGCGGCCGCAACGAGAATGACAAACCTTCTGCATGGGTGAAGGACTATGTGTCGAAATAGTGCGGGCGTACATTGTGTATATAGGTGTTCTCTATTTGTTCTAAACCCTACTAACACCATTAACATCTTTAAATAAGGAAGGGAACATGTTGCTGCTGCCACGCAAGCAACAGGGCGGCCGCAACGAGAATGACAAACCTTCTGCATGGGTGAAGGACTATGTGTCGAAATAGTGCGGGCGTACATTGTGTATATAAGTGTTCTCTATTTGTTCTAAACCCTACTAACACCATTAACATCTTTAAATAAGGAAGGGAACATGTTGTAATGTGATTTTAGTTTCAGTTTCGTTTTGTTCTTTGTACCCGAGAGCAGGCGTTGTGTATGTGTCTCAGTCCTGTATATATTGTCACGATGAGTCACAAGTACTGGGGATTTATTAAACCACCGGGTAGCAATCTCTAGCTCGATGCGTCAGTCGTGGCTGGCTCTCGAGCAGAGAAGAAGCACGCGATCTTCTTTTTCCTCCAGATTGAGAGCTGCTCTTGCTGTCGACCCACTACGTGCTGGTGGCATTATCCCCCCCTTCCGAAAAGAAAAAAAAACAAGTCCCCAAAAGAGGAAAGAAAAGTACATAGCATCACCGCGATGCTACTACATAGGCACGTGAAAAAGAAATTGGAAATTCGGGTAAAGTGAAAGTAAAAATTGAAGAGCGTGCCAATATAAGAAACGTTAATGAACGAGAAAGCAAGTTCACACAAATAAACAAAAACACAAAGAATGCTGTACGGTAAAGGAAAAGTTACGAGCAAAGCGCAATAAATGGTTTCATGCGCAACACATGAACGACGTGCATGGGGTGTTGAGTCCGGAACCACTTTGTAGTTCACGTCACTGACGCGACGTAACACTTTATATGAGCCAAAGTACCGGCTCAGTAACTTTTCACTAAGGCCACGGCGGCGGACGGGCGTCCACACCCAAACTTGATCTCCGGGGTTGTAAAACACTTCTCTGTGGCGAGTGTTATAGCGTCGTGCGTCTGCCTGCTGTTGCTGGCCGATGTGCAGTAGCGCAAGTTGCCGGGCTTCCTCAGCACGCTCTGCAAATTCTTCGGCCTCAGTTGCCAACTCGTCTTCGTCTTGACATGGTAGCATAGAGTCTAGCATGGTCTGCACTTCGCGGCCGTAGAGAAGCCGAAATGGTGTGAATCGCGTGGTCTCTTGCACGGCGGTATTGTACGCGAAGGTCATGTAAAGTAAGATCTGGTCCCATGTTTTGTGCTGTACGGTGATGTACATTGAGATCATGTCTGCGAGGGTGTTATTCAGTCGCTCGGTAAGTTCGTTGGTTTGCGGGTGGTACACAGTTGTCCTTCGGTGTCTGGTGTTGCTCAGTTTGAAAACTTCGTTCGTAAGCTGCGCCGTGAATGCCGTCCCTCTGTCCGTTATTACACTGGAAGGAGCACCGTGTCGTAACATGATGTGGCGCATGAAAAATTGTGCTACCTCAGAAGCCGTGGCTCGTGGGATCGCCTGCGTCTCAGCGTAGCATGTCAAATAGTCGGTCGCGACGATCACCCATTTGTTGCTGTCTGCAGACAGGGGAAATGGCCCGAGAATGTCCATGCCGACTTGGTCGAACGGCGTGCAGGGTGTTTCGATAGGCTGAAGCAAACCGGCTGGTTTAACAGATGGTTGCTTTCGGTGCTGACATTCCTGACAGCTCTTGACATACTTCTTGATGCTTGCTGAAAGTCCTGCCCAACAGTACCTCTCGCTCACTCTGGCAAGTGTCCTTGAGTAGCCCAGATGACCGGATGTGGGTTCGTCATGGCAAGCGAAGAGGACGTCGTCTCGCATGTCTCGAGGAACCACCAGAAGGTAACCACGGCTGTTCGAACGAGCGTTCTTCTTGTACAGCACACCGTCTCGCAGGCAGAACGACGTCCACGAGCGGGATAAATGACGTGGTATGATAGCGCCCTGGCCCTCTAAATGATCAATGATTGGACGAATCTCTGCGTCACCTCGCTGCCGTTTGCTCAAGTCTGATGCGCTAACGGCGCCCAGGAAGCCTTCGTCTTCCTGTTTCCTGACTGACGACATGAAGGGGTGCGCGTGACAGTGTGTCAGCGTCTTCATGCTTACGGCTGGGCTTAGGGACGATGGTGACATCAAATTCCTGCAGCCGCAAGCTCCACCAAGCTAGCCGTCCTGAAGGGTCACGCAGGCTTGCCAACCAACAGATCGCGTGATGGTCTGTCACTATATTGAAGGGACGACCATAAAGGTACGGGCGAAACTTTGTGATTGCCCACACGACTGCGAGGCACTCTTTCTCCGTAGTGGAATAATTCGCCTCGGCACGGGATAGAGAGCGGCTGGCGTAGGCTATGACTCTTTCGGCGTCCTCTTGACGCTGAACGAGCACTGCACCGAGCCCAATGTTACTAGCGTCGGTATGGACCTCCGTGTCAGCATCATTATCGAAATGAGCGAGAACGGGCGCTGATTGCATGCGCTGTCGCATCTCATCAAAAGCTGCTTGTTGCTCGTTTTCCCAGCCAAACGGCGTGTCGTCACTTGTGAGACGAGTCAGAGGTTCTGCTATCTGTGAAAAGCCATGAATGAACCGGCGATAGCAGGCGCACAAACCAAGGAAGCGCCGAATGGCTTTCTTATCGACAGGAGCTGGTAATTCGGCAACAGCGGCAAGCTTGTCCAGATCGGGCCGGATTCCTTCGGCGCGAACTACATGTCCAAGAAATTTTAGTTCTTTATAGCCAAAGTGGCACTTGTGTGGCTTTAGTGTGAAGTCCGCTGATCGGATAGCCTTTAGCACGCTGCGCAGGCGGTGAAGGTGCTGCTCGAACGTGGTAGAGAAGACCACCACATCATCAAGGTTGATTGATTGATTTGTGGGGTTTAACGTCCCAAAACCACCATTTGATTATGAGAGACGCCGTAGTGGAGGGCTCCGGAAATTTTGACCACCTGGGGTTCTTTAACGTGCACCCAAATCTGAGTACACGGGCCTACAACATTTCCGCCTCCATCGGAAATGCAGCCGCCGCAGCCGGGAATCGAACCCGCGACCTGCGGGTCAGCAGCCGAGTGCCTTAGCCACTAGACCACCGCGGCGGGGACCACATCATCAAGGTAGACAAGACAAGTCTGCCACTTGAGCCCTGTGAGGACAGTGTCCATCATTCGCTGGAAAGTTGCCGGCGCTGAACACAAGCCAAAAGGGAGCATTCGAAATTGGTATAGGCCATCTGGAGTCACGAAGGCTGTTTCCTCACGGTCTCACTGATCTACCTCGATTTGCCAATACCCGCTTTTGAGATCGAGAGAAGTGAAATAATGAGCACGACGAAGTCTATCCAGCGAATCGTCGATACGTGGCAGCGGATACACATCCTTTTTGGTCACGTTGTTAAGCTTTCGGTAGTCGACGCAGAAGCGTAGCGTCCCGTCCTTCTTTTTGACAAGTACGACTGGAGATGACCATGGGCTGTTAGATGGTTCAATAACGCCATCGCCAAGCATATCGCTGACTTGCGTACGTATCGCTTCACGTTCTTTAGCCGACACGCGGTAGGGGATCTGGTGTATCGGCCGTGCGTCCTCGTACGTGATGATCCTGTGTTAAGTGATAGACGTTTGGCGGATCTTTGAGCAACTTGCGAAGAAAGACCTGAACTCGAACAAGAGCGCTCGTAGCGCAGTCTGGTTATCGGCGGACGGATCAGGATTGATGTAAATATTACTCGTTGACGTGTCGGTGGTATCCACTAGTTCTGACGTGAGACAGTTGGTGACATTTGCTACTTCGTGGGCAAACGCTATCGAAGTGCCACGGAACAGATGTCGATGCTCGTTGCTAAAGTTGGTTACGAGCAATTCACATCAGCCATCACGAAGATGTATTACACTTCTAGCTACACAAATGCCTTGCTGCAGGAGGTGTTCTAAATTTGTCTCGGCCACCACATCGCCATCGCCCAAACCACAGCATGTTACGTCGACTAGAACACTTGCTCGTGAAGGAAGCGTCACGCTCTGTTCAGAAATACGGAGTACGTCGACACGCCTTCCGTCATTCTGCACGTTGATTGCTCACTGGGCTGAGAACGTGACGCGGCGCTCTTGCAGATCAATGATAGCTCCATTTTCCTGTAGAAAGTCAACTCCCAGGATGACGTCACGGGAACATTCGCGTAGAACGAGGCAGCTTGCTATGAATATATACCCTTGGATCTGTACTCTAGTTGTGCAGGCACCCAGTGGAGTAACGACATGGCCACCAGCTGTCCGAATCTGTGCCACGGCGTAATGACTTTCTTCAGCTGCGTTGTCAGTTTCCCCGCTCAGTATGGAATAGTCGGCGCCGGTGTCCACTAATGCATTAACTGCACAACCATCAATTGTCACTGCTATGTCGAGTGAAAGTCGGCCATCTTTTGCAGCAGTATGCGATGTCGGACCGGTTTCTGTACGGTTCTGCGTTAATAGGAGGTCTTCAGCGCTTCGACGTTCAGCGACCCCGCCCCCAGAGGTTCCTTGGGCTAGTTTTCCCGGCGGGGGCTGGGAGATCGTGCGGTAGAATACCGCTGGGGCGTTGATGAAAATCGCCTCGGTGATGGCGAGCGCGACTGGCGCCAGGCAGACGGTGGTGCATGCTGCTGGGCGAGGTAGTTTTCGAGTTCGCGTGGTCTCTGGCCGTAACGGGGTGGCGGTGAGTACGCAGAGAAGCCGCGAAGCCCAAGACAGCGATATGGGCACTGGCGGTACTAGTGATCAGCTTCTCCACAGTGAAAGCACAGAGGCCAGCGATCAGGTGTGCGCCAAACATCAGACTTCCGAGGAGACGTGCGCCGATCGTTGATGTACTGAACTGGTGGCACCGAACGATGGGCGACAGGAGCGCCAGGGACAAAGGGCAAAGGCGGTGGTGTGTACGTGCCTTCGTAGTACGGTATATGCTGTGCTGACTGGAGTGCAACAGCAGGAGCAGGATGGACTGGTAATGGCGGCGATGCAGCAGGGCGTTTCAAGGCTTCCGCGTAGGTTGCTCACGGCGGTATTCAGCAGGAGCTGGTGCAGCTGTATCAGGAGGCAAGGTGTTCCGGAGGGCCTGGTGCAGCTCATCCTTGATCACAGTTGCAATTGAGCTAACCATAGGATGAGGTGTTACACCAGCCTTTTGCAACTCTTCACGTACTATATCACGGATGAGTTCACGTAGACGGTCGTTGCTGGTTCTAGTGGCGGTGAAAATGTCGGCAGTAGACATGCCACTGACTTGCCTGTCGTATTGGTTGGATCGCTGCTGCAGCATTTTTTCCATTGTCACGGCCTCGGACAAGAACTCCGCGACAGTCTTCAGAGGGCTGCGCACGAGGCCGGAAAAAAGCTGGTCCTTGACACCGCGCATCAAGTGACGCAACTTCTTGTCCTTCGTCATTCTTGAATCGGCCTGTCGGAAGAGGCGCGTCATGTCTTCGACGTACGTGGTCACAGTTTCGTTTGGCAACTGGACGAGGGCCAGAATAGCTCATTCAGCTCGTTCTTGGCGATCAGCACTGGCATAGGTCTGCAAAAGTCTACGAGAGAATTGGGGCCACGTCGTCAGCTACTCCTCTCGGTTTTGATACCACGTACGTGCCCCGTCTTCGAGAAAGAAATAGACACGACCCAGTTTCGCCGCGTCGTCCCACTGATTCAAGGTGGCTACACGCTCGAAGTCCGCCAACCAGTCCTCAACGTCCTCGTGCTCCGTGCCATGGAACATCGCCGGTGCCCGTGGGCTTTCTAACGTATAGCGGTTTGACGTCGTGCTTCCCGTGCCTGTTGACGATGTTTGCACCGAAGCACTGGTCATGTTTGTCGACGTGGTTGGAGCAGTATCGTCGATTTCCGGAGGCAATCCCCTGATTCGGCGGCTGGTCAAATGCACGGGAGTATTGATTGGCACTGGACTCGTATCACGGCTTCCTGGAGGCGTCTGCAGCATCCGTGAGACTACCCAGCACCTCCACCAGTTTGTCACGATGAGTCACAAGTACTGGGGGATTTATTAAACCACCGGGTAGCAATCTCTAGGACGATGCGTCAGTCGTGGCTGGCTCTCGAGCAGAGAAGAAGCACGCGATCTTCTTTTTCCTCCAGATTGAGAGCCGCTCTTGCTGTCGACCCACTACGTGCTGGTGGCAATATGTAGGTGTCCTGAGTAATAAAACTTCTTCGAGTCCATGTTTCGGACTGTTCAAGGTCGCTCTGCAGACACCACAGCGGTGTCGTTTTTCTTAAATCGGATCAGAGAAAAATCACACAGTTGCGCCAGGTCAGCCCATAACGGCAGTCTCGGTGGTTTGATGGTGAACTTCAGTGTGTCATTACAAATATTCTAGGTGCGGCAATGCTCTTCAAAGCGTAAAATCAATGGTTTGATGAGGTGTGGCCTGTTTGAGTAGCGTAAGCATGAGTGGCATTGCATGGTGATGTCGTGGCATATATGTTGAGACTGTGACCCAATCCTTAAAATATAAGAGAGGGTTAATAATATGCGGCGCTGGCATAGCGGATGTTCATTCTTATCTATGTACCAACTCTGGACTATGGATGTTCTATAGGCACCATTGAATAAATGCAGACCGAGATTGTGTACGGGGTCTAGATGGCGAACAGAGGATTCTCTGGCCAAGCAGTAAACAATGCACAGTCTAAAATGCTACGCACAACGGAAAGATAAATCTTCAATAAGCATAATCAATCAGAACCCCAATGCTTATGGGATAAAACCTTTCAAATATTAAGCACTTTATTGGCCTTGATTTTGAGTGCATTAATATGAGCAAGAAAGTTCTGTTTACTGTCAAATGTAACCCCAAAGAATTTTTGTTCATACTTCATCATCATCGCCATGTTGTTTGATGTATGCTCTGGGTCTAGAAATAATCCTCTTTCTAATGTAAATACCACAGCAACCGTCTTTTGTGTAGAAAATCTGAAGCCATTCCTGTGAGCCCAATGTGTTCGTTCGTTTATGCTGACTTGAAGTTGCCTCTCACATGATGATAGGTTAGAAGCACGAGAACAGATTTGAATATCGTCAACACATAGAGAGTGCATGATTGTGGGTAGTATGACCGTATTAATTGAATTCATTTTTACTATGAAAAGAGTAGTGCTAAGGACACAGTCTTGAGGTACCCCGTTTTCCTGGATAAACGTACGTGAAAGTACAGTGCCTAACCGCACCTGAAATGTTCTGTTAGTCATGAAATCGGACAAACATTATAGCATTTTGCTTTAAATGCCTAGATTAGCGAGGTCTTGCAGAATTCAGGATCGCTACATGGTATCGTAGGCCTTTTCTAGATAGAAAAAAAAAACGCAATACAGTGCTGCTTGTGACGAAAAACCTCTCGTGCTTCATGCTCCAGACGAACAAGATGGTCAGTGGTTGATCAACCCTTTTTATATCCACACTGATGATTATCTATCAAATTCCTGGAGTAGATGATAAATGATAGTCTGCAATTTATGATACTTTCGTAAGATTTCGCCAGGCAGCCGGTAAAAGCGATTGATCTGTAGCTGCTAGAGGATGTTGGGGGTTTTCCAGCTTTCATAAATGGGGCTACTATAGAAGTTTTCCATTGTTCTGGCATAGATTCAGATTACCATACCATGTTGAAAAATGTACGAAAAGTTTTCGTAGATGATTCGGACAGGTGTGTCAGCATAGAGTAGTGTGTGTTATCGGGGCCTACTGCCATTTCTTTACTATGTGAGAGTACCATGTTTAGTTCCTGTAGTGTTAGGTGTTGGTTGCAAGCTTCGTGTCAAGAACCTGTGAGCGGTAGTTTCTGCTTCTCTGCAGTTTCTTTGTGTTTGAGGACAGTATCAGTATAGCTGGCTGAACTGGAAATGTTGTAGAAATGTTCCCCTAACATGTCGGCTTGTTCTTGTGCTGTTGTCTGGATATCTGGGCTTGTGAGAATGGGTATTGTGTAGGCCGAGTAGCCTCTTCTGAATTTTCTCAATTGGTCCCACAATCATTTAGACGAGACAGTACTATTTATAAAAGTTATGTAATCGCACCATGCATTAACATTGTATTACGGCATGGGGCCCCAAAGGTGGTCATCACGGATCGAGGAACTGCATTCACAGACGATCTGACGCAGTCCATGATGAAACTTACACACACGAGTCAAAGGAAAACAATGGCTTATCATCCCCAAACGAATGGGATAACCGAGCGACTCAAAAGAACTCTGACCGATATAACGTCCATTTACGTTGACTTGGAGCACCATACATGATACAAGATAGTGCCGTACGCCACTTTCGCTTATCATACTGCTATGCAGGAGACTACTAAAGTGATGCCATTCCAGCTAGTCTATGGTCGAATAGTTAGCACACGCTTAAATGCAATGCTGCCTGCAAGCGACAATAGAGAGCACAAGCCTGACATCAGCAAGTTCATTCAGCGAATCGAAAAAGCACGGCAGTTGGCGCGACATCATATAATACAACAATGCATTGATGCAAACTGTTACAACCTTCGGTGGAGAGGAGTCGACTACACACCATGCGACCTAGTTTGGATATGGACTCCCGTGCAGACGCCTGTCCTCTTCGAAAAGCTTCTGTGGCGCTATTTCGGCCCTTACAGAGTCCTTCGTCGCATCGGCCCCTTGAACTACGAGGTGACACCGAATGAACGAGTGAGCTCGTCAAGATGCCGAAGGAGCACAGAAACTGTGCATGTGGTCAGGATGAATCCATACTATGACAGCCAATGAATATCAAACTATACACACTGAATCATTAGGAATACCGATTTTTCCAATGGAGACCACGCATTCAGACCATGTCAGCAACACTGCCTCTACGCAACAGTACACAAGACAGACGCGGTATTCACGGCGCAAGTTCGTGCACACCCCAAGAGATCAGTGGCCCGATAATTAAACAAGAAAAGGCCGCGGCAGCGCGCACCACCTCAGCACGGGATTTTGACAAAGAAGTGGGGCACCGCTCGAGGTATTCTCGGAGATTGATTTCTTTTTTGAATCGTCTGTTACGAAAGCTGCGACATTTTTCTTTACTTTTTGGGTGCAGGTTTGCCCTAACAAATAGCTTTCTTAAACCATCTGGATTGTGCATAACAATTTTTTGTAAGGATATTTAGCGTGCTGATCACAATATGTATTATTATTGGGCTGACTATATCGTCGATCTAAAAGCAGTTAAATAAATAAGTGTTGTTTGGTTCGGTTCAACCGCGTCTGCTGTGTCCGTTTACTACAAGAGCACGGCAATCTCCAAATCGAGACCCTCACACTGGTGTCCAACGTGGGGCTCTTGGAACATCGAAGAACAATTTTTCGCGGTTCAGAGCAAGCTTTTGTTTGAGCCCGGGTAGAGTAGGCCTAAGGAGACTTGCATTGCTAGCGTCGGTAGTGTGCTTTGTTGAAATCGAGGAGATCGGTTGTCATGACGTATAAACTTGTTGGCACGTTTGTTTTTTTTTCTGCTCGCAAGTGGATTTTTTTTTTTTGTGTGTGGTTGGGATTTAGGAACAATGTTGAGTTGGTGCAAGAGCCATGTGGTCTGCATGCTGTGGTGAGCAGCAGAGCTTAGAGCACGTTGATTGTAGACCAAGCCCAAAGCGAGTGGTACAGAAGCCTCGTGGGTGGTCCGGTTTTCTGTAAATAGGTTCTTCTATCTCTTTGGACTCAGAGAGTCAGGCGTCGTTGCCGTCACGTCTTGCAGCTCGACGCCGGGGTGTCGTGACACCGTCCGGGACAGTGGGCGCTGATCACTCGGTAAGCTGTTGTGTGCGGCGAACAAGTAGGGCCACCTTACAGAGTGGGCGTCTCCTTGCAGCTGCCTCTTCTGCGCCTAGGTTGGGTGCTGGGTGGAATCCGGTTGTTGTCAAGCGACTAATTAGGCCTAAGGCTCTGCGCAGCCGCCTGTCGCACGTGGCACAACTAGGTGGAGCGTCGGGTTGAGGTGTTACACTATGCTTCCCTCACTTTTTTTTTTTGTCTTGCGATGCACGGTTTAGAAAAAGCAACCTTTGTTTTATTTTAGCTGGGCGTCTCGGCTTCTGCTGATTTATTTGCTAGCAGTACTAGTATTGACCATCAAACAACATGGGCGAGGAGCTTGAAGCTGTCTCCCCTTTGCCCTACTGCATTGTTCCGTCGAGTGTTTTGAGTGTACGCAGCGGGAGTGATGCAAACCGCGGCTAGCTGTCTTCTGGGCATCGTCTTTACTGTTGGCCAGGAATGCGGTCGTGAGATAGGGTGATGGACATGCGCAACTGCCTGCAGCCCTGCGCCCTCGTGAGTGCTGGTCGCAACCAGAAGAAGTGTCGGCGCAAGTGACGGTTCCTCGAGCCGAACGTTTGGCGTGAACGGTTGTCTTTTCTTTAGCGGTCGGTCTGCCATGGGCGGCACCGCGGGTCATCTGTAGCGGACACACGTGGCACGAGGGTGTGGGTGCATATGTGCTAGTGGGCGGCACCGCGGGTCATCTGCGGTGGGCCCACGTGGCGAGTCAAGCGTTGGCAAAGCCGCCTTGAGTGTGTTCTTGTGTTTATTTTTTTGAGCGTTGTGTATTGTAAGGCTATTTTGAGTGTTGTATTGTGTAAGGCTGTTTAGCGTGTGGACCACAATATGTATAATAATTCGGCTGACGATATCGTCGTTCTAAAAGCAGTTAAATAAATGTGTGTTGTTTTGGTTCCTTCCAACCGTGTCTACTGTGTCCGTTCACTCCAAGAGCGTGGCGTTCTCAACATCGGGGCCCCACAACGTGATGCGATTATTTTATCGTTAGGTGTGCAAAATGTGCTATGATGTAAGAAGTTTTCATCAACTATTATTTCATTTATGGTTGCTCCGGAGCGTGCGGGTGCATATGTGTATGAAGTATTGTTTCTCAAATAAATTGAGTTGCGAAAGTCATGTCCATCTTGTCCCCTTTGTACCAGTAAGAAGTGCACTAGTTTACGACAGAGTACAATGATCAGTCACCAACTAGCACAGAACGTTATTGTACTTAATTTCCACATTCTATAATTATGTTCTCATTATTTGCAATATTTGATATACTCAGCTAACATTGTGTGATTATAAAGCTTTCTAATAACAAGGCGCAACAGCCAAAATAGAATCTGTAGCAATTTTCGGAGCTGAAAAATGCAACTTTTAGAGCGCCAAAATCAAATTTGGACCAGGTTATGGGAAAAATTTTTTAATGAAAGAACAAATTTGCAGCAGTAAAAAAAAGAAGGCTTACATTCAAATAAATATATGCACAAAACATTCAACCCACCTTATTTGTGCATAGTGAACATGTGCACTGCTATTTCAACAGAAGCAGTATTCTACATTACCCTTCTGTGCAGATAATAAAGTCCACATTAACACTTGCCATGCCAGAGGAATCCTTTGACAGACTCTGCCAATTCGAATGTGCCTCTGCCAAGCTGGGGACCGCTGGGGACGTTGAAAATCAGGAGATTTGTAAAACTGAGGAGTAGGGATGAGGAAGGAAAAACTTGGGCGCAATATTTTCTTTCTTTTTTTTTGGGGGGGGGGGGCAGCATAAGTGCCACTCACTGCTCTAACTGATTGCTAGCGACCGCACTAGTATACACGCATGAGTAATTTAACAAAATGTGCTGTGTTTCGTGACTAGTGCTAACAGCCTCTTCAAAATCACGACTCTTTTCCGCGACACACTAGTGTACTGTGGCAAAGGTGGCTTGAGCACTGTTCCGAGCAGGTTAGCACAAGGCCCAACTTTTTCGGCTTGCTTGCAAGGCACGTTCGACCAGATAAAGTGACAACAGCGCGCGCCTTGCGACGGATATGTATCGCCGGGTCGACGCAACATCAAGCCAGGAAAATTATTTATGTGCCGTTGCTATGGCAACAAATGCGGTGGCTGGCAATGACTGTGTTCGCAAAACGTTGACCTTGTTCGCGAGCGAAAAATGCCACCTACAATCTTAACATGCTCTACCCGCGTTTGCAGACTGGGCAATTCATAATTCTCACGAATCGTTGATGGCTACGACTTTTTTTTTTTTGCTTGATGTTTTGTTGACCAGCGAAGAGGTATCCACTATGGTCGGCGGACCGATGGGCGCGCAGCGTTGTTACTTCATCTTACACTTTATCTGGTCGATCGCAATTCGGGAGTGTCCTCACCTAACGAGTATATAACTTACACTATGTTTCAAGGTTAGGGTTTGCCGCTTACATTGATAAATGATGCAAAGTGCTGGTGGCCAATATGGCCTCCGTTTCTCGCTAAAATTAACGCACTTGAGATAATTTTGAGGCTAGTCAAGCTTTTTGGCCCAGCGTGGCACAATTTCAGCAAATTCCAAGGTTTTGGCGCAGCTCGGCACAATGAAGGAGAATCGTATGAAATTGGTGCGATTGGCACAGCTGTACTAATAACACTATGTTTCAAGGTTAGGGTTTGCCGCTTACATTGATAAATGACGCAAAGTGCTGGTGGCCAATATGGCCTCCGTTTCTCGCTAAAATTAACGCACTTGAGATAATTTTGAGGCTAGTCAAGCTTTTTGGCCCAGCGTGGCACAATTTCAGCAAATTCCAAGGTTTTGGCGCAGCTCGGCACAATGAAGGAGAATCGTATGAAATTGGTGCGATTGGCACAGCTGTACTAATAATGAACTATGTTACCTTTGTTAATTATCGGTCCTTTTCATTTGTTTGCCCTGTAACCCCACCACCACCACTCCCTCCCCTGTATTGTCGAAAGGCCCCAAGCGTAAATAAATAAGTATATAGATAAATGATACCCCAAAGTACACGTCAGTATGCTCAAATGACCACTGAAAATTACAGTGGTAGATTAAATATAGTTCACAAGCATGTTCAGTCTTCTTTTTGAAGACATCTAGGCGTACGCTCAGCACAAATTATGAGATTTTCACCAAGATGTAGTAGGATGCAGCAGGTTTCACCTCTTGGTGCAGTTTGGCGCAGCTATCAGGATACCTGCAGAACGGCCAAACCAGCCAAGCCATGCACACCAGAAACCAGTAGAAAGAAACCAGTAGAAAACAGGCCTTGATATAACGAAGGTCAAATGCTTTTTTCTGCCGCAGTCCACTGATGGCATGCAGAAAGGCGCCTTTAGGACGGGATGGTGCTATCCCCCATAAGAGTTTCTTAAATATATCCCAGAGGGAACTCTGGTGCTAGTGTCTATGGGAGCTGCAACCGGCACAACGTCTCAGCGAGCATGGGAATGAAGGGTAGTACATGCATTTGTCTAATCATCATACTTCTGGCTCTGTGTGTGTTCATGTGGCTTGGAGCTGTTTTCTCACAAAACAAAGATCAGCGAATGTTCAGTGGTTTCGCATCACCCCCTTATTCTTTTAGGCTTACCATTTCAAATTGTGTCACAATCTTCAAAAGAGTTTATTCTTTCCTTTGAAACAAAATCGATACACAACAATAAACGAAGCCACAAGTGCGATTCACAACCCGCAAGCACGAAGATTAGGCAAATCTGTGTACTACCCATCATTCCCATTGTCGCTGAACGATCGCAGTCCCCTCATGTTAATTTCAGGAAACTTTTTGGGGGCTAATAACTATCACGGGTCATTTCTCCCCTTGTTTGTACTCACGTGCATGCATTGTAGAATAATAAGTGACTGTCTAATAAGTGAACATGACTGTCTGAAAACTTTACTGGCAACTGTCCAGAACATCGTTGGCGCAAACTTAAAAGATGAAAGAAGAGACTCGGAAAAGCGCACATACCAACTAACCCGACAGCATATGTTACTGAGCTATCTTTATTGTACAAAAAGTCAATTGCGAGTGTGCGCTTTTCCGAGTCTCTTCTTTCGCCTTTTAAGTTTGCGCCAACGATGTTCTGCACAGTTACACACCATCTAGCCTGACAGCATACGTTACTAACTGGAAACCATGCAAAGCTGTATAAAATGTTGATGAGATCACCATGATAGTTGGTCTGTTGCATTTCTAATAATTTCTTATAATTGAGACAAAATCCAGAAGTCTCCTTGTATGCAATGCACTTGCCAGGGAAGATTGGCAGGCTGCAGCAGTCCCCAGCAATAAAAAAACTTTTCAAAGCACTGGCACGCACCATCTGCCGTATCTTGTGGAAATTCTTGCCATGGAATTGGAAGGCCTGCTCGAAGAGCACCTTGTCCTCGACTGTCCACTCGTCCGGGAAGGGCGTGAAGTTCGCAAGGTCAGCCACCGCCTTCTCAAGGTCATACTTGTGCCAGAACAGCATGCCCAGCGCCTGTTGAAGCACAATCACCCCCCATTCTCAAAGCCTAAGTCACTCAAGGTACTCACAGCATTTCTTTTTTAAACTCCTGCTTTCGTTGGCAAACATTATTGAAAATCGAGCAGATTAAGCATTTTATAATCCTGCAACAAATAGGCTCTGTAAAACTATGTCTACGCAACCATGTGAAGCACACAAATGTGAAATTAAAGTTTGGTTGAGTCTTGTGTTAAGAGTATGGCATACCAGACATTTTGTTTGCCTAAAGCGTTTTTTTTTTCTTATGTCTGAGTGACCGTTCACCTGTGCGACGGTCCACCCCGGCGTTTCCAGCTACACAGCAGCACGCCAGAAATCCTAGACGCACTGCTGACAACCGGCCCATATGTTACTTTTGCGGAATTCCAGGTCACGTTCCACGTCTATCTCGTCTGTGCTTCGCAGTTAAAGCACCAAGATACCCTGACTACTCATTTCGGCCTCCATACCACGCGCCTCACGTGCCACCTGAAGTTCACGAATGCGATGCGCAAGCTGCTTACGGCACCCGAACCTCCACTTCTCGACGTTCTACTTACCGCTCGCCTTCCCTAAACAAGTCGTCGTTCTGTGTAGCCTATGCGTCGACGACCCACCTCCATTGAGACGGAAAACAAACTGCCGCAGTTCAGAGGCACGAGCTGCGTCATTGTCTTATCGTTTAAGTCCCTGCCAATCTTATCGATGTAATCGTCGAAGGTGTACAAACACTTGCACTCATCGATACCAGTGACGCAATATCCGTGATAAGTCAAAGACTCTGCCGCTCCCTTCGTAAAGTGATGATGCTTTCTCCCGTGGTTTCTCTTAGCACTGCGAGCGCTCAACAAATTGAGCCCGTTGCGGCATGTACAGCAAAACTGGCAATTCGAGACATGTTGTACACCATTGAATTTTACATATTGACTTCATCTTCCCACAATGTCATTCTAGGATCGGATTTCTTATCACGTCATCATACCATCGTGGACTGCGCTCGGGCCAAAATGGAGCTGTTACCGTTTTGTGATAAGGCTTCTGTTTATGCGGCCGTATCTAGTATGGCTAACCTTGTCGTCGGGACGGACATTGACCTTCCTTCACTTAGCGCCCAGTTTGTCCCTGCCTATTGTGCTTCACTTTCTGACGCTACCGTCCTATTCATGCCATCTGACATCTTCCGTAGCCGCCACCACACATCGCTGCCATTCGCCATTCTAGCGCTTTGTCAAGACACTACCGGAATATTTATTTTCAATCCGAACTCGTGCCCCATCAGTTTGCGCCGCAAAGAAACGCTCGGCCACGTTCAGCCTATCAATGAAGGTATTATCTCGCCTGCCGATTTCTTCGACACAGAGCCGAATATGGAGCTGAACGCGTTGGTTTCACACCTTCCCTCGGACAGCGTGTCTTCCAATGCATTTCATCGTTCTATTGGCAGTCATCTCGCCCCGGCTCAAGAAGAGCAGCTTGTTGCCCTGTTGCACGAATTCAGGCGTTCTTTTGACTTTCCCCAAGCGGTGCTAGGAAGAATTTTTTTATTTGCAACATACTGCGGTCTTGAAAAGACCAGCAGGAGAGGCACAAAAATTAACTGTAAAACACACGTAAGTGTGATAGATGAATGATGTGCACAAAATACAAGATAAGTACATTATACAGAGATATATAGATGAGCTTAAACACAGGTTAATACGACTTTCAGAATAACGGAGATGGGTCTGTCTCCCTATTAAACATTCACAATTGCGATAAACAGTAAAGCAAGTCGAGTACAGACTACAGTACAGACAATATGGCACGCTCAAAATGGCAAATAGACAGATTTGAAGACCACTTCAGGCAGTGAATTCCCTTCCGATACTGTACGTGGAAAGAATGAATTCTTGAACATGTTTGTGTGGGCTCAATGCGGAGGCAAATTGTGCGTGTGCCGATGTCTCGTGGGGCGCGATTGAAATGGCTCAATGTATACCGATGCATTTACCTTTGTGGAACCAGTATAAAGAGCAAACAGCAGTTTCAGCCTATCGATTTTTCATCTATCTTCCAGGGTTGAAATGCTATTCGCAAGCATTAGAGAAGTTGGTGAGTCAGTGGTCCCATATTTGTTGAAAATAAAGCGTATAGCGCGTCTTTACACCATTTCCAGCCGGTATTTATCTTTTTTTATGAAGGAGTCCCATGCGACCGAAGCGTATTGCAGTTTAGGAAGAATTATCATTTTGAAGGCCAGTAATTTGACATGAGTTGGTGACGCTTTGAGTTTATGCCGTAAAAAGCCCAACTTGCGTGTGGCAGATGCGCAGATGTTTTCTATGTGCTTTGACTACGACAGAGTATTGGTGAACGTTATCCTGAGGTATTTGTACTGGCTTTTTTCTACCACTGGTGCACCATTTAATGAATAAGAAAACTGAAAGGGTTGTTTTTTCTTCGTTACACGAAGTAAGGCTGTTTTGTCAGCGTTCAAGCTCATACCCCAGGTAGTGCACCACAGACCAATTCCCGTCAAACTGCTGTTTAACAAGACTTGGTCATCGGTGGCCGTGATTTCCTTGAAAATAAGACAGTCGTTTGCAAACAATTTTATGGAAACTCTCGGGTCAATAGCAGATGTTATGTCATTGATGTAAATTAAATAAAGAACCGGTCCCAAAACACTGCCCTGTGGAACGCCAGATGTTACACCAAGTCTTTCAGATGCATTCCATCTGAAATTTCATTTCATCTGCAGTACTTGCGCAATTGTGTGAACACCGTTGTTCCCACAATTGACACGGGGAATAGCACTCATTTGCACCAGTGCCCCTATCGTATGTCACCGGCGGAGCGTCGCGTAATTGCAGAACAAGGAGACGACATGCTATAGCATAGAGTCATCAAGCCTTCTTTGTTGTCCTTGGTCTTTAACAGTTGTACTCGTCAAAAAAAAAGGGTTCAATCTGGTTCTGTGTAGACTACAGGCGCCTAAACAACATTACGAGGAAAGATGTTTACCCTCTTCCCTGCATAAACGACGCTATCGACTGTCTCCAAGGTGCAGAATATTTTTCCTCGCTTGACCTCCGCTCGGGTTATTGGCAGGTCCCAATGGCAGAGTCTGATCATCCGAAAACAGCGTTCGACACACCGGATGGCCTCTATGAATTTACTGTAATGCCATTCGGACTCTGCAATGTGCCCGCCACATTCGAGCAAATGATGGACAGCATTTTACGCGGTCTCAAATGAAACATATGCTTGTGCTCTCTAGACGATGTCGTGGTTTTTTCACCCGATTTCACTTCGCATCTCACTCGTCTGCGTAAGATTCTACAGTGCCTTACAAACGCCAGGCTTCAGCTTAACCTGAAGAAATGTCACTTCGGGGCTAAACAACTCGCCATACTTGGTCACGTCGTCTCGAAAGCCGGCATTCTTCCCGACCCTGACAAGCTTCGTGCTGTTGCCTAATTTCCTAAGCCGACTACAGTTAAGGAACTATGGACTTTGTGGGCCTGTGCTCCTATTTTCGTCGGTTTGTCCGAAACTTTGCTTCCGTCATCGTCCCACTCACCAAACTCCTTGCCGGCCCTGCAGATCTTTTGAATTGGACAGCAGCCTGTGACGAATCCTTCGCAACACTGCGCCAACTCTTCAACTCACCACCCGTATTGCGCCATTACGACCTTACTGCGCCGATTGAAGTACACACGGATGCAAGTGGCGTTGGCCTTGGTGCAGTACTTGCGCAACGTTAACCTGGTTTTACGGAGTATGTGGTCGCCTATGCAGCCACGCCCTCACTAAGGCAGAAGCCAACTATTCTGTTACCGAAAAAGAGTTGTTACCGAAAAAGAGTGCCTCGCGATTATGTGGGCAATAAACAAGTTCCGCCCCAATTTGTACGGCCAAACTTTTGATGAGGTAACTGACCATCACGCACTCTGTTATTGGCTTCACTGAAAGATCCTTCTGGTCGCCTTGGACATTGGTCACTACGCTTCCAGGAATTCGACATACGCGTCGTCTACCAATTGGGGCAAAAGCACTCTGACGCATATGCGCTTTCACGTATATCAACATAGAGTTGAATCTCGATAATTTGAACTCGTAGGGGCCCGAAAATTTGTTGGAATTAAAAAAAGTTCGAATTAATGAAAGCTAAATAAACGGAGGGCTCTCCATGCAGTGGCGCATGTGCATTGAGCTAACACACGAGGGGGAAGTTTTAAGAAGACTTACATTTATTCACAAATCACAGGACATCCGTTATTATTTGAAGTAATCGGTAATGCACGTCTGCACACGTTTGCCTTGCAGCGAGTCAATCAATTTCGCACGCAGCTGGCAAAGCATTTATACTTCGGCTTCAGCATTCTCCTGGCAGGAGAAGTTGCGCACAGAAATGTCCAGCGCCAACACTTCCTAAAGATGACGACAACAACGACTGCTGCGTAGAGGAGCCTCCCGCTTTCTGCCACGCAGCCGCAGCATGGCCAGCACGTGACGAGAAAGGAGGAGCGTCTTAACGCGGAGAGAAGCATATTGGTAATTGAGAGAAAACCAACACTCCGCGGGAGCTTTTTTTTTTTTCCCCTTGCTCTCTTCGCAGGCGTCGTTGAATAGAGAAGGGTTACCTGGCAGGGAAGGGAAAGCGTGGCACCGGTGCGTGGAAGACCCCCCCCCCCCCCCTCTTCAGGCGCAGAGCTGTGCTCCCGCAAGGGGCAAGGGCTGCAGAAGATAGTGCCTTTATCCTTTCCTTCAACCACACAATCATTCAACCTAGCAACGGCTTTCTTTTTTTTTTCCTCTCTCTCTTTGCGCACAGCATTAGAAGGAGGAGGGTCTATACGTGGCAGGGTCGGATAAGGGAGAAGCGTGAGACGAGCGCGTCACAGATCGGCATTTGAGAGGGAGCCAACATTCCACCGCAGCCTTTTCTTTCCTTTTCATTTTCTTCATGGGCAGCGTCTTCACGGGCAGGTGCCGCAGAGGAATTGGGCAACATTTTCGGAGCGTGGTATGTTCGAATTAATCGTCGGAAGGGCTTGGGCGTTTGAATTACCGGGCGCTTTCGCCCATTGGAATACACATAGCTTTGACGGGACCTCATTGTGAGTTCAAATTAACCGAAAGTTCTAATTAAACATGTTCCAAATAAAGAGATTTCACTGTACTTGCACATCGCAAGACTACGAGTAGTTACGACGTAACTACAGAAGAAGAGACAAGGATAGAAAGAGCACTGACTTCAACTGAAATTTGATTAGCATGAATGCTGGAAATATATACTCATGACAGAACATTACCGTGCAATTGCGCAACCTATTGCATCACAGAAGACAATCATCATCTCATTATATGGTTACAACGCCAGAGCGGTGGTGTTGTAACCATATAATGAGATGATGATTGTCTTGCTGTGATGCAATAGGTTGCGCGATTGCGCGGTGATGTTCTGTCATGAGTATATATTTCCAGCATTCATGCTAATCAAATTTCAGTTGAAGTCAGTGCTCTTTCTGTCCTTGTCTCCATTGTAGTTACATCATAACTACTCCTAATCTTGCGCTGTCCAAATATGTTGATTCCCAATCACCAACTAGCCCAAGCATCCGTCTAATCAAGTTGCGCTTTCGCGATCACCCGTGAAATCTGATGAATCGGAAATATCAGCCCTTAACCTTTTCCTCCCTGCCGTCAGAGTCACAGGCATGTCATCTGAACAGCAGAAGGATCCTTGGATTGTCTCGCTCTTGAATATGCTCTTCGACACATCAACTTCCGGTTACCTGCATGCTCTTCGCCGCCAAGCAACACATTTCGCCATACGGAATGGCCTGCTATACCATCGCAACTATCAAGTGGCAGGTCATGAATGGCTGCTAGTCATACCCAGGCATAAGCGGTATGATATCTGTGAATATTTTTATGCTGAACCGCAACACGCAAACGCCCGTGCGCTGAAGACGTATGAGCGGATCCGCCAACGTTCTACTACTGGCGGGCTATGTACACGTGTGTACGCAAACACATTCCCTGATGTGCCTTGTGTCAGCAGCGCAAGCCATTTCCTCATTCACCCGGTCAACTGCAGCTTTTACATGTCCTGCACGTCCTTTTGACTGTGTTGGGATTGACCTATACAGCCAGCTACCGTGCTCTGTTGGTGGTAATCAATGGGCGATTATGGCTGCCGACCATCTAGCAAGATACACCGAAACGGCAGCGCTACTTTCGACTGGTGCTCGTGACGTTGCAACCTTCATCTTGCATCCGTTCGTTCTCCGTCATGGTGCATCACGGGAGCTACCGAGTGACAGAGTTCGTGTATTTTCGTCCGAAGTTCTGCAGCAGCTCCTACATTCATGCCGTACGGTGCACCGCACATCAACAGCCTACTACCCTCAGGCGAACGGCCTAACGAAACGTTTCAATGGAACCCTGGAAGACATGCTTGCTATGTATATTGATTCCGACCACTCCAATTGAGACGTCGCTCTTCCTTTCGTGAGGTACGCTTACGATACAGCGATTCAATCAACAACAGGCTTTTCTCCATTTTTTTTCTTTTATATGTTCGTGACCCATGCAGCACACTCAACCCAATTCTGCCATACAAACCTGATGCCTCCAAGTTCAGCCCAGTTTCTGAAGTGGCCGAACATGCCGAAGAGTATCATCAGCTTGCACAGTCCTTCACAGCCGATAATCAAGCACTCCGAAAAGATCGCCACGACCGTGATCTTGTTCAAGACACTTTCCCCGCTGGTTCTCTCGTGTGGCTCTAACTGCCTTTCCACTCTCCTGGACTGACTCCCAAGTTCGCACCGAAGTATACTGGCCCTTACCGCGTCATACAGCGCCCTTCTTCATTCACCTATGTGATTGAACCGCTCAAGCCGTCTACAGACAAGCGCCGCCTTGGTCGTGAGACAATCCACGTCAGTTGCCTCAAGCCCTGCTACAACCCACCTGTTCTCTCGTCACCTTGAGTCGCCAGGATGGCTTGTCTTCATCGCCGGGGTATTGTAGTGGGGAATTCCCAAGGAAATGACCAGTGGGACCATCTCTGAATGCGAAGCGCGAGCATGCGCACGAGTTGTAGACGCTGGACTGCTAGAATATTTTTGTCCATACTGGCTGTCTGCCAACTACCTGGCGTCGCTATTAAACTCTCTTGCATTTAGCAGAGAGGGACCAGGCCTTGAAGCTCTCAACATGGCATCAATGCTGCACACAGCTGATTCTTGAACGTGGCAATTTTAATAGATTTCAATGCTCTTCCTTCAGTGGATGACATTAGCAGACACTTGGAAGATAAGTACCCAACTCCAGCACGAACAGCAAAAGTGCTTGAAATGGCCGCAGAACATCAGCTGACACCTGCTGGTAAGTTCGCTTTTCATTGACGATCTATAGATGAGAGTCCGCCTATCTTGCATCCAGGCGCCTTCGGTGGTATACTATCACTCCCAGAGACGCCAAAATTTGGTTTGAATTACCAAGGAGTGCCTCGCTAGCATGGCAAGCAGCGGCTCTGGAACTTTAAAATGTGCTTCTAAGAATTCATCTGGGTACCACTGTGTGATCTTCAGATGTGACAAATACCAGAGTAAGAGGAAGAGATTGCTGAGCACTGCCTGTGAATTTCACAGCGCATCCCGGGAATCGTGCCGGTGCGGTGTTCTCACCTTCCACTGATTTCCATCCCCAACCAAAAGTGTCGAGCTTTGTTGCCAATAGATAAATGCCGTGAACAAAAAAAAAAAAGACTACAAACCTAGAAAAAATGCACCAGTAAACATAAACCAGAACACAGAGCGCTCAGTGCTTGCTGCCATATTGAAAAGCACGTGGCACAATCTGTTACAAGCGCGGCGAAGCAACACCCTCAACTGCCACGCGAACAGACGCTCTGCAAATCAGACGCGAAACTTCACAACCCGAGTCCAGCTGTAAGCATGTTTCACATTGTTCCATTGATAGAATTTTGGGCTGATTTCGTGCGAAACGCCGAGGAGACCTTCCTCGACAGTCCTGAATGTCTGCGGCACGTGCATTGCACACTGGGGAAGCAACTTCATCAGGTACATATTATCGAACTGAAAGAAACACAAACAGCGGAAAGCGTTAACTGCGGCGTGCCTTGGCTGTGACAAGGCAGAATTTGTGCTGTAAGCCGGCGTCAACATAGCGCTAGAATCTGGCTCCAACTTACGCTCATGCAACGCATGTCTATCAATTGCCAGTCCTGCCGGGCACTCGGAACACACATGCAGTGCAAAAGTGCCAGCCAGGACAACATCTTAAAATGCTACGGTGACACTGCCCGAAAGCACATGTAGATTCGCCTAGGGACAGTCAAAGCATGTCGCAGTTCGACCGAGTCGAAAGGAATGATTTCAATGCCGTTCACGTCTCTTTGCATCGCGATAGAAGGCTGTTACAGTTGTACTAAACATGCGCGGTGCATGCATTCACACGTGAGTCGCAATACGTATATCTTATTATTGACATGCGGCCTGCGAAAGAGTACGGCAATAGTTTTTTGCTGCATACTACAGGCATACTACACACTAATCGCTGCTGTAAAGTGGAACAGCTAGAGTACTGTTTCAATAAACGCAATAAACATACTTACTCGTACACTTTACTGAGCTCGTAATTGTTCCAGTCGATTGCAATTATATTCTAAAGCGGCGGAGCTCAGAGTTTCTTGTTTTCGACGGAAATCTGTGCAATCGCAATACACTGCATCGGCACGATTCCTGCGATGCGCTGTGAACTTCACAGGCAGTGCCCAGCAATCTCTTCTTCTTGAGCTGCTTGTTGTCGCATCAGATGACAGTGCAATGGTACCCAGATGACATTTTACACATAGTGTTCATGTGATGTCACTTTCGCCGTTATCGCCCTCTCCCGCCATGCCCGGGTACCTACGGTAGTTCACGGGCTGCAGCGCGGTTTGCTGGGGGCTCGTCATCTGTTGCTGTGTGCGATGTTGAAAGGGAACATTGTGGTTTTTTGTTGTCAAACTTTAACGAGCACATCGGATCAGGAAGGCCTCGTTCGTTCACTTGATACAAAGCCAAAAAATCAAGATGTGCGACACGTATACCAGCCACCGCGTACCCTGGCTGCCCGCCACGACCTACGAGAGCCCATTATTTCCCTTTCACTACAAATTGCATGGCCCAAGAACAAGTGAAAGCCTCGAATGGCAATTTTAAGAGTGGATGAGCGAAGCGCAGCAGCTCCCACTGAAAATGAGTCATGCAGAGCTAGGCAAGTTTACAAGAGATATAATGTTAATACATTGCTGCAGCCCACACTACCAAGTTAGCACCTTCCCCCCCTAGTGTTTTAAACAGTGCTGATGTAGAACCTCTTTGATTGAAATTTCTGGAAACAGCCGAGGAAAATATTATGCGAGGTAGATAGAGACTTCGCATGATGCATGCCGCGGTAATGCCGGTCATGATTGAAGCGCAGCAGCTCCCATTGAAAATGAGTCATGTAGAGCTAGGCAAGTTTACAAGAGATATAATATTAATGCATTGCTGCAGCCCACGCTACCAAGTTAGCACCCCCCCCCCCCTTCAGTGTTTTAAACAGTGCTGATGTTGAGCCTCTTTCATTGAAATTTCTGGAAACAGCCGAGGAAAATATTATGCGAGGTAGATAGAGACTTCGCATGATGCGTGCCGCGGTAATGCCGGTCATCACTTTTTTTTTCCCCGTATGTCTTGACACCTTTTTCACCTTGTATTTTACTTTTGTTGTACGCTAATGTACAGTGGAGTCCCTGAAAATGATGGAGACCATGTTAAAGAATTAATTGACCATTGTTTAAAAATCCTGACCCCCCCCCCCAACTCTAACCGATTGGGTATACTTCAAAGTGAACTAATGTTGTTTCACATCCATTTTCAAAGTTTGTTCCAATGCAATACCCGAATTTCCACGATCGCCACTACGCTTTTAACCGCCTCCCTGACACGCTGATTGTGCACGCAGTGGTTGCGGACAAGTTTGCATGAGCGGTAATCACGGTAAGTTATCTCTGTTTGCAGGTAAGTGCTCGGCTATAGCACTCAACCGCAATGAAGTTACACCTGAAGACGCAAATATCGCGGAGTTTCTTTAAGTAGTTTTTTCGTTAATCCACGCCAGCCAAACACGCAGGAAGTTTTTCGAAAATCACAATAAGCTTTCTCAATTTTAGGTTATAACTTTCGGCAAAAAAAAAAACACCCCGAAGCTTTGCTCCCTTTTCGTGGACTACTAAATCAACTTGTCGCACTAGCAGCTGATAATTCCTCAAACTTGCATCCTGAGGCAAAACTAAACAGGCGCAAGCACGAGGAAACAACACGGCAGCGGTAGGCGACGGAGTCTGTAGGTACCCGGGCATTTCGGTGGCGCATTTCGGAAGTGACGAAGGGGCGCTGCGGGACGCAATTTGTATAGGCGGGCGCAGCATGAACAGGTGTGTTTTCGCTTTTTAAACTCCCAGAGCCACTGCTTGCCATGCTAGCAAGACGTGCTTTGGCAGTTCCAAACACATTATGGTGTCTCTGGGAGCGAGGGTATTCCAACGAAGGCGCCTGGGTGCGAGATACGCGTGCTCTCGTCTATGCTTACTGATTGTATTCATGCGCGATGCCAACTACGATGCTTAGAAAAAGTCGTCTCAGCACCACTGCGCCGTCTTCAAATGCGAAAACAACCCACGCAAGAGTAAGATATTACTCAGGACTTTCTGTGAAGATCACAACACGATACGCCAATCATGCCAGTGCAGTGTTTTCCAATCACACAGATTTGCATCTGTAGCGAAAAACACAGAGCTCTGCCACCATTGGATATTATCTCAACGGGCAGAAGAAACTACGAGCCTAGTTCAAGTGTACAAGTAAGTATACTTGTTGCGTTTATTCAAGCGCCACGCCAGCTGTTCCACTTTACAGCAGCGATTCGCGTGCAGTATGCTTGTATTATGCAGCACCAAATCATTGCCGCACTCTTTCGCAGGCCGCATACTAATAATAGAATATATAGGAACTAACGCGTGGATGCAGGCATTGCACACATTTAGCACAATTGTGACGGCATACTATCACAAGGCAAAGAGACGTGAACACTGCAGAAAGCACGGCTTTGAACTCGGCTAAACTGCGACATGCCCGGACTGTCATTATACGAATCTGTGCTTCAACTGGCGTCACCGCATTATTTCAAGATCTTGTTCAGGCTGGCCCTTTAGCAACATGAGCGTGTTCCGAGCGCACGGCATGAGTGGCAAATAATAAACACATGAGTGATATGTGGGGTTTAACGTCCCCAAACCACCAAATGATTATGAGAGATGCCGTAGTGGAGGGTTGCAAAAATTTTGACCACCTGGGGTTCTTTGATATGCACCCAAATCTGAGCACACAGGCCTACAGTATTTTCGCCTCCATCGAAAATGCAACCGCCGCAAACAGGATTTGATTCCGCAACCAGTAGGGCATGATCCCGTAACCAGAAGGCCAGCAGCTTGCTGGTTGCGGGATCGAATCCTTAGTCACTAGACCACCGCGGCGGGGCAAATGATAAACACATGCGATGCATGAGCTCAAGTGGGAGCGAGATTCTAGCCCTACATTGATGCCAGCTTACAGCATGAATTCTGCCTTGCCACAGCCAAAGCACGCCACAGTTCGGCAGAGTCGAAATTCCGCTGTTCACGTTTCTTTTAGTCACGATTGTACGTATACTACCTGGTAAAACTGCTTCCGAAGCCTGCAATGCATGTGCTGTAGACATTCAGGACTGCCGAGAAAGGTCTCCTCGACATTTCACATGAAATCAGCACAAACTTCCAGGATAGAAAGAGTGCAAAACAAGCTTCCAGCTGAACTCTGGTTCTAATGTCTCGCGTTTAATTTGCGGTTTATTTAATTTCACGTCTGATCGCGTCGCAGCGCAGGGTGTTGCTTCGCTGCACTTGCAACAGATGGTGCTCTTTGATATGGCAGCATGCATTGGGCTCGTTGTGTTCTGCTGCAGTTGCAACAGTTCATGATATCGCACAAATACTTGATTTTTCAGGCCAGGTTGATATAATTTTTTTAGACTTTAGCAAGGCATTTGACCGCGTTCCCCATGGCAAACTTCTCATAAAGCTCCGAAACCTGAATGTTCCATCTTTCATCATAAGTTGGATAGAGGCTTATCTTTCAAACCGCGCTCAGTACGTTGACGTGGGGGGACATATTTCTAACACGTTACCGGTATTATCAGGTGTCCCACAGGGAAGTGTTTTAGGGCCGATTCTTTTTCTTATATACATAAATGATATAGCTGACATGGTTGAGTCTAACATTAGTATCCGATTGTTCGCTGACGACTGCGTAGTATATAAAAAAGTGACATGCCAACAAGATCAGGTTGATCTAAGTCTTGTATTAAAACAAGTTAGTGAGTGGTGTACTCGGTCGTCAATGACATTAAACTCTGACAAAACGGTACTCCTACGTGTGACAAGAAAAAAACAGCCATTCACGTTTACCTACAACGTCCAAGGAACACCAGTACGTAAAGTAAATGAATATAAATACCTAGGAGTAACCATTACAAACACACTTTCTTGGTCCGCACATATAACAAATGTCTCCGCATCAGCTTCTCGTAAGCTTGGTTTTCTGAGGCACAAACTGAAAAAAGCCCCTCCAAAATTAAAAATGCTCGCGTACAAAGCGTATATTTTGCCTAAACTTGAATATGCATCAGTGGTTTGGGACGCTTTCTACAAAAAAGACATTCAAAAACTTGAAATGGTTCAAAGACGTGCTGTACGTTTTATTTTTTCTAAGTTTAAATCATCTGATTCTCCGACAAAATTAATGAAAGACAACGATATTCCTGTGCTTGAAGATCGCCGCAAAATCGCACGCCTGAAATTCTTGCATTCCATTTATAATGGTAAGCTGAATATTCCTGCCCATAAATACATACAACCATTCTCTCCTCGCGCATCTAGGCATCGTCATATGCATAACCTGCTCCCATACACCACGCGGACTAACACCTTTAAAAATTCTTTCTTTCCCCGAACAATTATTCAGTGGAATAGCTTACCACCTGATGTCATTTCATCTGACGACTTCGAGAAAGCGTTGCTCGGAGCATCTCAACCGTGACATAAGCGCACCTTCTCTGTACTGCTAGTGCTTAATATAATGTTTATACTCTGTATTCATGCAATATCACTTTTTCGGATTGTTGGTGCTCAGTATTTGTAATAGTTGACGCGTTACCATGTGTATAAATTTGTCTGTACGTATGTGTATATTCTTTTTTTTGTGCTTTAAGACATCACTCCATTTTTGCCATTATTTATTTTTATTTGGTCTGTTATATTTTTTCATCCATTTTGTGTTCCTGCAAATTTGATTATTCCTTTAATTTTTTTCTTGATGTTTGCATATTTGTTTATTGTAATGTTCCCCACCTGCTTGGTCTTCGGTGACCGCAGTATTTTCTAAATAAAAAAATAATTAAAAAAAAATAAAAAGACATGTGCCATATTCTAAAACTGACAGGTGTAATCTGCAAACTGTAAATTCTATTTAGGCTAGACCACCTTCCCGGAGGTCGCGGGTAGATTGGAGATTTGCGTGACCAGGTTTTGGCATTCTGCAGGAGCTGCTCATTCCTCCATGCTGTTCTTCCCCCTAATTACACAGGTAAGCAGCACCACTGATCAACACGCACGAATGGAAATTCTAGAGAGACAGTCATGCAATGAAAGTTCTGGAAGAAGGCCACTCCAACCAGGCCCCCTATTTCAGATTATGAGAACATTCAGATTAAGGAGGTGAAAAATGAATGAGTTTCAACATGTCTCCAGTACTGCTTTGTTGGGGCATCAGATGCCTCACCAAATACAAAAGTTGACCGTTGGTGTAAATGGATCACATGGCGCTTTCGTGTCACAGATCAAATGCCGCAATGTGAACAATGACGTCATCTCACGACATCGTCACTTGAGGTTAACGATAGGCCAATCACAGAGGCAGCAGTGCAACGTCATCCGAATAAGAGCCTTTGAAGCAGTACAAGCCCCATTAGGAGCCCAAGGCTCAGCTGAGAAGAAAAAAATGACCGCTTGTTTGTTCTCAGGCGCATGCATAAAAAACCCTGTTAGATTCTTCATCCAAAAGCACAAATTCGCGCTGCATATTGAATCAGGCAAGTTAATGAGCTTGTAGGAAACAATCACATGCACTCACCTGTTCGGCATTGTAGCTGTACTTCTCCTTGGCGTGTGTCATGTACTCATCCACTGTGGGAAGGATGGTGACTTTTCAATGGCACAGGATGGAACAGAGCACTCAAATGCTATACCATGGCGCACACTTCACAGACAAGAGGAGCGCCAACTGAATTTCTATTAAAAAAAAAAACCATGACGCTAACAGTGCGCAGCTTCACATTCACAAAACCACGACCCCCCCCACCCCCTCCTCGAGGTGATAAGATTCAGCTCGCTAGATACAAAACAACAGATGGCCAAGGATGATAGTCACTGCTCTGACAAAAAATATTTCTATTTGGTAGGTGTACTGCCGGATAGTGTCATTAACTTATTATTTTTTTCTGCATAACTCTTGTTGTGTTGTCAATTATTATGCGGCGAAACAGCGTAATAGTTTAGGAGCCAATGCAGAAAGCCTAAAATACACTAATTGAACATAGTGACCAAATGAATAGAACTTAAGGCCTAACAAATCGCAGTTGGCACCATTGACAACGGCTGCCGCCATAAACTTACAAATGCCTTACAAACGTACGAACTCTATAAAACATGCATGTACAGCAGAAGCTAGTTACAGTGGAGATTTCAAGGGACCAGAGAAAATGATCGAGTTAACCAAGTGCCAGAATATCGAAAAAGTAAATACAACAGTAATTAAATGTCTCTAACATCGATACACTATCACATTTTTGATGAGTGCGTAAATTGTACACTTACGTTGCACAGGTGAAGTGTAATAGCCGTAATTTTCATTATACTGCAAATTTATCCTCAATTTGACTCCCATGTGCAATTAGCCCGAAAAGTGCTCGACAGACCACACTTATGCATCATCGCCACCACCGCCGTCCCTGCATGATAATTCTTTTCCAGGTAATATGGCCGGCAACTGACAGTTTGCCCATGACAGTGTAGCAAACCAGTTTAAAACCAGCCTTGCAGACTGTGACAGAAAGCTCCTCATCTTCGACAAGTTCCACCACATTTAAGTTTTGTGACATAACCTATGCATTGCATCAAGTTACAAGTGATTGATAGATATGTGGGGTTTAACGTCCCAAAACCACTCTATGATTATGAGAGACGCCGTAGTGGAAAGTTACAAGTGAACCTGCTATGTTCATCGTCATCAGTCTTTTGTGTAGCGTGTAACTCAGCGCTGTTAAAGTTCAACATTCATTCAAAGGCAAGTAACAAATGAACAAGGCTACTCGCACTATCAAGGTACCATTATTTATTAGGACGAGACAATACAACTTATCAAAGGTTATTGCGTGATAATGCTACAACCCTAGAAACCTTATGAAAATATGTAATGTCCCGCTTGAAAAAGCTTTCTTTTCTGCCCTGTAATTGTGTACATAAATATTAAGAAGATGATCATTTTGCATTCCCCAAACATGTAAACAATAAAATAATACTCCATCTTAGAATGGTCACATTACTTACGATTGAGTTATGTCTGTTTTTTTGGAAAAATAGTGCTAGCCTGGACAAACAGAAGCGACAAGACGTCTGCTCTTTTTCTGACAATGGGCGCTCTATGTGCGACTACTTCACTGCCGAAAGATTCACACTAATTCCTGATCGTTCAGCGAACTGGAAACGCAGCGGTAAACACAGACACAAAGCAAAGAGGAGGCACACAGCACGAGCGCTCAACTAACAACTGATTTATTCTCACGTTCGAAGGACATATAAGTACACAAGGGTGCGCATGTCAACCGGAATAAGATGATAGTGTGAGCAGCAAGCATGGCGTTCATTCGAAGCACTTGTCTATGAATTATCAATATAGTTAAACTCACAGTCAAGCAGTGATAATGACGGATGGCTGATACATTGATTCTTATTTCTAGAAATGTGATATGCTTCAGAAATTTCATGCGTGGTATGAAGCGGAGGCTGGAAAAGTACACTTGTTTTCAGAGGTAACAAGTGAGTTTTCAGAGGTAACAGGGTTTAGTGTTGATGTAGTTGACCTATATTTTTCTTTGCCGCGTGATCGGTTGCTAAACTGCGTTGAGCAGTGCATTGTGGAAGACAATGACGAACTATCATTCAGGAATCGTTCAAGAGTGTCAGAGTCCTTTTTAGAAATTTTGACGTTTTACCTAAATTCGATCTTCATTGTATGGCTTGGAAACCTGTACATGCAGAAATCAGGTGTGTGTGTGTATAGGCTCTAGTGTGCCTCCTGCATTAAGCAACATTTTCCTAGGGAAGGTGGACAGTGCCTTAAGCACTAAACTACCGTCAGGCATCAAAATCTTCAGATACGTTGATGATTATCTGATTTTTTTGTAAAGAAATGTTCTGCAGTAAACTATGACTCTATTTTGGCATGATTCGAGGTGGAGGACATGGGCCTCCGGTTCACATCCGAGGTTCCGAGTAATCATAAATTGCAATTTCTAGACCTTTCTCTATTCTTTGGAGACAATCATCTTTGCTGGCAATATAACCCTCGATCCGCGAAACCTGTTTTAAATTACTCGTCCGGCCATTCCAAGCTTATAAAACAAGGGATTGTTCTGTCATGCCTTCGTTCAGCGCTAGAAAAAAGCTGTACCCACATGGTGCGCTATGGTTTCTTAGCGCAGCTAGGATGGTTATTTGGGGCTGAGTACCCGCCGTATCTAATCGCATCGGTGTGTGAGAGACTTCTGCGGATGGTGAGAAACGGTGAAAAACGTGCGTGTGTTCCTGCAGAATGCAATAAAGGAAACAAGCGCATGGCCGTCATCCCTTACATTCATAAATTGGCGCATAGACTGAAAAGTGTGGGGAACCGGTTTGGTGTGCACATTGTTTTCTCTGCACCCAATAAATTGGGCCGTATATGCGCCATGGTGCATAGGAGGGTGCAGGGCACGTCAAGAAGCAGAGGACGTTTGCAGAAACATGAAAAACAATTTGTTAAGTGTTTTTTAGGAGTGGTGTATAGCATACCGCTAACTTGCGGTCGCATGTGCATCGGCCAGACGGGGAGATGTTTGAATATACGCCTCAGGGAGCATTTGAGTTCCTTAAAAGGTAGTCCTTTTTCCGCTTTAGCTTCACATTGCATTTCCTGCAAGTGTCGACAGTTGTTTGAAAGAACAAGTGTACTTTTCCGTCATCCGCTTCAAACCACGCGTGAAATTTCCGAAGTGTATCACATTTCTAGAAATAAGAATCAATGTATCAGCCATCCGTCATTATCACTACTTGACTGCGACTTTAATTCGTAAACAAGTGCTCCGAATGAACACCACGCTTAGCGCTCACACTATCATCTTATTCCTGTTGACATGCGCACCCTTGTGTACTTATATGTCCTTCGAACGCGAGAATAAACCAGTTGTTAGTTGAGCGCTCGTGCTGTGTGCCTCCTCATCGCTTTGTGTCTGTGTTTAACCTCGCGCTCCCAGTTTGCTGAACCATCATGAATTACCAACTAGCCAACCTTTCCATCCTATCACACTAATGCCGTTAATTATTCTTCAGTGTGGCATAAGTGAACTGTGACTTCATTAAGTTTTTTATCATGTTAATAAAACTCTCTTAGTGATGAGAATCTAGCAACGACTAAAGCGAGTGCACAGGCTTCCGCAGACAAAAAAAAAAAAAAGAAACGGTCCCCCACCCACCCTGCAAGGCTGCACGCGCTATGAGGGTGTTGCATGAGCGCTTTTCCCTCCCCCAGCTGTGATGCAGCACGGCTGATGAGGCCGATGCGCGAGCGGTGCACCGAGCAAGCTGGCAGCGCCTCCGACTACAGCGCCACTGCTATGGGATCACGAAAGGGGGTGAGCTTAGAGCAGCCGGTTTTCACACCTCCCAATTCTAGCTACCCTATTTTGGCCTTAACAGACTAGCAGGTAGCGCCATCTAACCACAATGGAGCAAACTGCAGCTTTAAGATGGGACTTCTTGAAAATTTTTTTCGAAATTTCCCCTCCCTACATAGGAGTGCAGCCTTTACGTGGGCTAACTGAACGCAAGCCTGCGATCACAGCAAGTCTTCTTCCTTTTCTATACTCGACCTCCATGCCTACTGCCCTCGTTACAGTATATAGAGTATGTGGGTCCTTTGGTAGAATTCGGTATACGCTCCCGTTACCCCCCCCCTCCCCCCCAAAAAAAACGTAAAGCATACCTGGTCAAAGCAGCCAGAACTGTGTTCAAAGTAGCCTGACAACAGAGCAAGAGGGGTGAAAAACAGCCTGACAACAGAGCGAGAGGGGTGAAAAACAACAGTCCTTGCCGGGTGCCAATTGTGACATTGTGTGCCCCACAAACATTCTCCGATGTTGACAATGAACTCTTTACTCGTGGGACCTCACACTGCGAGGTGCTGCCAACTAGGAAATGCCCTCGCCCTTACCTTAAAATTAAATTAAATTATCTTGAAAGCAACGTTCTTCAGTGATAATCAGGCAAAAGTGCGCACACGTGCCGAACTACCCAACAACACAAGCATGTCAAGTTTTAAAGTTTGGTGTAGGGGTCTTTAAAAAATAACCAAAATAAAGGATCTTTAAGCGCATTGATATTAGTGCATAAAAATCTGATAAACGGCTCCATTGGTATCGTTTTCTTTGACAGTACTTCATGCACAGTAGGATCTCCCGAGGAAAAAAAAAGGGGGGGAAGGGGGGGGGGGCTTGTTCATATTCAAAGAAATATTTATCATCAGCGACAGCACCCATTGCAGAGCAATGGTCCCTCCCATGTTACACCAATCAACCTGGTCCTGTAATTGTGGCTGCCATGCAATATTTGATTTTCCGCAGCTGGTTTGTTCATTCAAAATTACATGACGCCACAGCACCGTGGCCATCTCCCTACCATGGCCGATGTACTGCCATGGCCTCCTGCGGCACTGCTCAACATCCACGTTGCGTCATCTACTCAGTGTCCCCATAGCGTCTGTGCAAAGCAAGCATTATGTGCACGCCGACTGAAGCAGACGGATGCTCCGGCAAGTAAAAGTGAAGCAGATCTTGTACGAGCCAGAAAAGTCAGCATGGGGGCATTTACGGGTGCAGTTTCCTTATGCCTCGATCTGATCACGTCCCCGTCCTGGCCCGTAAGTTCACAACACAGAAAGTTATTTTCTTTATACTAACATCCGAACCTCCGAGAGCAATGTATTCGTCAGTATTTTGCAGTGCTTTCGAGATTCGCTCTCGAATTTACAGAGGCAAGGCTTAGCAAGCATGGCTAAATAAACGCAGTTAGTTTCCCTAATAACGAAGGAATATAGCCGATGCTCTGTCCCCAGCGTGAGATAACACTAAGCGGTAGCTGAATTCATTGCTTATTTATTGCTGGGACGACAGTGGGCGAGTAGCAAGCACAAGTTCGGATCGAAGCGGGCGGTAGCGTCTGCATGGGTGCTGCAATGTTGGCTTCTAACCTCAGCCACGGCCACGGCTGCTGGGCTAATCCAATGTTATGAAGCGTGGAAGCTTGGGCAAGTTGGTAGGACATAACTGAATGCAGGAACAGTGCAACCTAGAAGTAGTTACTTCGTAACTACGGAAGCGAAAAAAACTGTCTTGTTTCTGTCCTTTTTTTTTTTCTTCCGTAGTTACGAAGTACCTACTTCTAGGTTGCGCTGTTCCTGCATTCAGCTAATCCAATGTGTTGCCTGGGGCAACTCACTTGGAGATGGCTGGTTACACTCAAGTGATAAAACATGGCCGTGCCCGTGCATCGCTGTGGAAAATCATCTATACTGCTCGCAAACCTCTCTCCCACCTAACTTTCTGCCTTGCCCTCATATCTTTGCCTTCTATCGCAATTCACTGTGCTACCCTTAAGGACTACAAGCGCTGCCCATGACCATTATTTCTTCGTGATCTTGACTTTACCAACACCCTGAGATGGCATTCGCTGTGTGTCAAGAACAGCCATGGACCCAGTGTAAGCGTACTATAGTGAGTTTCACACACGTTCCCCTAGCACCAGCAAGGCTTGGCATTCACCAGAGAAGCGAAAAGGCGCACTCACACTTGCTGTCCGAGATGTCGGGGCATGGTGACCACACCAGCAGAGCCCGTTCAGGAGTGAACTCTGGGCAAGGATCTGCAGAACAGAAAAATTGCTCACTTTAAGGGGGGATGTGGCTTTCAGTACAAACTTTCTTATTTTTATAGAGATCTTGATGTAAATTGGCATGCTTATAGGACGTTTCTTTAACGCTATTGTCAAAATTTCATGAACATATCTTTACAACTTTTTGATATGCAATAAATTTCCCTTTCTGGTCTTGTTTTGAATGTGACTCCCTTAAAAACATACCACATTTATTCGAATCAAGGCCGATTGTTATTCCCAAACTTCATTACATCCAACACCAGGGTCGGCTTAAGTTATAGAATTTTAAAAAACGTTTTTATTGAAAAAATTGAATTTTTCATCGAAAAAAAAAAAGTGGTGCACCACTAGCTTTACCTAAAGAGTATTGGAGTCACTAGTAGCCAAGCCGAATCCGGGCCTAAGTACACAAGTAAGGTCGCCATTTTGATCTTTGTGGCAAGTGTTGAGGCGAGCTGTTTGTACGAAGGGCACTCGGTGCACAGGATTTGGTTGCATCGCACACGTGCCTTCTTGTATGCTGGGTTGCCTCTCTCACGCCTGAAAGATCGGCCAACAATGGACAGGACCCCCAATGTCGTTTACAAAATTCTGCGCGCTGAGTGCCCTTCTGCGTATATCGGCGAGAGGAAAAACCTACTGAAACAATTCAAACAACACGCCAACAACGTGCAGAAGCTCTCCAAAGTGCGCAAAGAAGCTCTCCAAAGTTGTCGAGCAGGCTGAGACGTTGGACCACCAGATCAATTTCGAAGCAACGATCATCCTTGAAAGTGAGATTAACTGGAGGAGAAGGTTACTACTCTAGTCGTGGCATATGCAGCGAACGGCCCAAAACACCAACCGCTCTCTAGGAACCGTTCCCCAGTGTATACACATGGATTGCGCTCCACGGCAAAACAAGAGAGAGAGGAGTCATTAACCACCCTGCGAGTGCTCTGAAGACGCCGCTGCTACATAGACCCAGTTTGTCGTGAGGAAGGAACCAAGTCCTTTCTGAAACGTTGGTTTCTTCAAAACTTTTGGTTGGAGTCTGAACCATTTCCCAGTTTTCATACCCATCCAGACAGACATCTGTCGAATGTTTACATTCATACACGACATTGTCAATGTAATTAGTGCCTATACAAATTCGTTTTTATGCTGGCGATCATCTGTCAATTGTTTACACTCATAAACGACATAGTCAATGTAATTAGACCTCTGAACAAAATTGTTTTTATGCTGACGATTGTGTTTTGTTTAGACAAGTAACCTGCAATAGTGACCGATGCAACCTTAATACTAACTTGGGAAATATCTCAAAATGGTGTGAACAATGGGCAATGCTTCTGTCGATTGTTTAAACATTTGTCGATTGTTTAGATTGAAGTCAATTAGCCAAGACTTCGGACACGACATCATGCAGCTTGGCAAGTGCTACATACTCATTAAAGGGCCACTCACAAGGTTTGACAGTTTTGAGCTGACAAGCGCAATGCATAGACGAGGCGTTCATGATCATGTCTGCCAAAATTTTGCAATGCTATGCGCCGCGGAAATCGGTCAAAATTCAAGATGAACGCTGCTCCCCCTCCCCTCGGCCGGCACACGCCTAGAGAATGAGGGCTGGACGTGAACGTATGAATGGCCCTACATACACGGCAATGCAGTGACATTCGTCATCTACGTAGACGACTCTGCTCTGACGTTGTCAGTAGTATACCACATGACATGGCAAAAATTATGTAAAACAACATGCATAGTTTATGTATTTATTGCTTTAAGAGATTAATAAAACTTGCAAATAAATAATGAGACGCAAGAAAACATTGTGCGCATTTTTCTTCCATTGTTTCCCACGAAATGCTACGAGATGCGGAGCTAATGTGCCAGCGTTTCGCATGCGTTCGTGTCCCCGTGGTCAGCGCATTGAGCAGACGACCGCCGTAGAACGCTCCTACGTGTTCGCGCACTCATTGTGCTCATCTAGTCTACCGCGTCTAAGCCAGCGTTTCCAAACCATCCCGCAGAAACAAACAGAAGACCACAAAATAATGCTGGTCAACAAAGCAACGCTGCTCGCGTACTCGGGGAAAGGACTTGTCTGGGCACGTCGTGCGCACGTCACCTCTTGGTTGGATGTTGGAAAGGGTGGGAAAGAGCTTTGGCTTGCGAAGGCTACGCGGAGGAACGGCAAGGGTTTCGAGCTCGCCTCCTCTCATCCTCGTTTCGCGCTGCTTCAAAAAACCTGTTTTCTCCGCTTGTGATGAACCGATTCAAAAAATTCTTGTGGCAAAATGTTCCTCATCGAACACTCAACAACTTCCACTCTCTAAGTGAAATTCGGTATGAGGCTTGGTGAGTGGCCCTTTAAGGAAGGCATCTCAGTCTTCAAAGACTCACCTTGACTTCAGCCGCACCTGCAAAGAAAGGAAAGTCGTTCCTCAAAGCCTGCACCTAAAGTGACCTGCCTCGACTCCTGAAGGCTTGGAAGTCGTCACGAGAGCCGAACAACGACTACCTTCATGAAATTAACGCCTCTCTACGGAAAAAGTAATTGTACCTGTTCTTCGCCAAGCGTCAACTTGAGCACCACATACCTGAGATGATGTCTGCGGGCGACGCGTACGCGGACAGTCAAGTGATAAAACACGGCAGTGCCCGTGCATCGCTGTGGAAAATCATCTATACTGCTCGCAAACTTCTCTCCCACCTAACTTCCTGCCTTGCCCTCATATCTTTGCCTTCTCTCGCAATTCACTGTGCTACCCTTAATGACTACGAGCGCTGCCTATGACTATTATTTCTTCATGATCTTGACTTTAACAACACCCTGATGGCATTCACTGTGTGTCAGGAACTGCCATGGACCCATAGTAAGCGTAAACTGTCTCAACCCCTGAAGGCTTGAACGTCGTCACAAGAGCCGAACAACGACTGATCAACGACTACCTTCATGAAATTAAACCCTCTCTACGGAAAAAATAATAGTACCTGTTTTTCGCCAAGCGTCAACTTAAGCACCACATACCTGAGTTGATGTCAGCGGTCGACGCGTTCGCGGACTCAGTTGCGGCATCGACGGCGAAAAAGCACCAGACCACACAGGATAAGAAACTTTCCTACCTGTTGGACCGGAGTTCCCTTCAAAGCATTCAAAGTACCAGGTTTGTCACCAATCTTTCATCTCGTCCACTCACTGATCGGAAACCTTCTGTTCTGGCAAAGGGACACATCTATAACATATTAACGATGCCCCGTCTACGGAAACTTGTCGCGGCTGTAGAGGAAGCCGTCCAGGGCGCGAGGCCGAGTGCCAGAAAAGAAATTACGCTGAAATCAATTGGGATCCTTTCGAAATTACCGTTACAAAGGACACAGAACTTGGCCACAGAGGAGAACCAGGCACTTCGGGAACTCCGACAGGATCGGAGCATTGTCAGCTTGCCCACCGACAAGGGCAATTCGACGGTGGTGTTGGGCAGCAGGGACTACGATTTGAAGGTTTCAGCTCTTTTAGAAGGGGACACATACACGTAGCTAGTAAAGGACCCAGCAAAGCAAACCCAGACACAGCTAAACAAGCTGCTCGTGGAAATTTTGAAGCATTACCCAGATCTCGGAACACTTTAACTGCGACTAATCTGCTGTAACGGATTCGCACTGAGTTTTAATGGACTACCGAAAATTCCCAAGCCTGACGTCCCTATCCGACCGATTGTATATTTCACTTCCTCTCCATGCCGACTCCTTTCAAATTTCCTACACCGAATCTTCGCCCCCTAACCCGGAAGACACCAACTCACATCGGTGACTCCAGCCACTTCGTGCAGCTAGCGTCAGAGGTAAGCATTGATGATTACGAGAGCCTGGTCTCGTCTGACCTCCTTTCATTGTTCACCAATGTGCCAGTGCCCTTAGCTGTGTCCTCTGCCCGTGCTGCGCTTGAGGATGACACAAGCCTGAGTGAAAGGACTCCTCTGGCAGATGACAAGCTCTGCTGTCTACTGTAATTCTGCCTGTCTAGTACGTACTTCTCGTACAAAGAAAATATTTTCAGGCAAAACAGTGGAACTGTGACGGGAGCTTCTATCTCCGTCACGGTGGCAAACCTGACCATGGAGCAAATAGAAGAGAAAGCGCTCGGCTACTCCTCGCCACGACCCAAGTTTTTTCTTTGTTATATGAACGATTGCTTGTGCGTCATGAAGACGACTGAAATTGAAAACTTCAGATAGCATCCAAACTACTTGCACCCAGCCATACAATTCACAGCCGAGAGTAAAAGCGACCGCTGCCTGCTTTTTCTCGACCTCCAGGTGGCAAAAAGCGCAACAGCCTTGAGTTCTCCGTTCACAAGAAGCGAACGCACACCGGCTGCTACATACAATACGATTCATTCCATCCCGCCTGCCACAAGGCCTCGATTGTGACCAAGCTACTCCAGAGAGCTAAGAACATATGCTTCCATGACACAGAGGGAAAAAAAGAAGAGGCCTGTGTAATTGCGGACCTCAGAAAAAACGAATACCCAAAAAACTTCATTCGAGCCACCACCCGCCCCGCAGAACAACAGAGAATACAAGAACCCTAATCAGCATTAATTGTCAGCTCTCCGAAACGTGTACCGGTCCCATACGTTTAGGGAACCAGGGAGATATTGGCGCAGCTCTCCGAAACGTGTACCGGTCCCATACGTTTAGGGAACCAGGGAGATATTGGCGCAGATCTTCAAAAAAGAAGCACAAACGCCTTCATGTGCGCTGGGCCTCCGCTTCCTCCCCAACTCGAAAGACCGGCCAACCATGAACAAGGCCCCCAGTGTCGCTTACTAAATCCCGCGCGCCAAGTGCCCTTCTTCATATACCAGCGAGACGAAACACCTACTGGAACGACTCAAACAACACGTCAACGGCATGGAAAAGCTCTACAAAGTGCATAGCGCAGTTGTCGAGCATGCTGAGACGTTGGACCACCAGATCAATTTCGGAGCATCGACCATCCTTGAACATTGAAAGCAAGACTAAACTGGAGGAGAAGGTTACTACTCGAGTCGTGGCGTATAAAGCGAACGGCCCAAAACATCAACCGCTCTCTCGGAACCTTTGCCCCAGTGTATACACATGGACTGTGCTCAACGGCAAAACAAGAAAGCAAGAGGGGGGTCATTAACCATTTCGCAAGTGCGCTGAAGACGCCGCTGCTAGTCCCAGCTTCCCCTGAGGAACGAACCAAGTCGGTTCCGAAACATCGGGTTTCTTCAAAACTTTTGGTTAGAGTCTTAATCATTTCCCAGTTTTCATACCCAACCAGACAGACATCTGTAGAATGTTTACATTCATACACGACATTGTCAATGTGATTAGCCCCTGTACAAATTTGTTTTTATGCTGGCGATCATCTGTCAAATGTTTTTACTCATAAACGACATAATCAATGTAATTAGCCCCCGGAACAAAATTGTTTTTATGCTGACGATTGTGTTTTGTTTAGAGAAGTAACCTGCATTAGTGACCGATGCAACCTTAATACTATCTTAGGAAATATCTGGAAATAGTGTGAACAATGGGCAATGCTTCATAATGCAAATAAATGTGTGCATCTCCCTCAAATGTGCAAAAAAGTCTGCTTGGCTACACATACAATTTAGCTTAAGCACCTTACCTTAAGCACCTTGACTTAGGTGTAACGTTAACGAGTACCTTATCCTACGCATAAATAACATTTGCTCTGCCGCTTTTCGGAAAAACCTACTGTCTTAATTTTTCTTAATTAGGCTAAAACTTGAGTACGCCACCATGGTTTGGTATCCCTACACAAAAATTAACATTCATAACCTAGGAAGAAGTCCAAGGAAAGCAGTACGATTATTTATAGTAAATTTAGGTCAACTGACTCCCCCCCACTGAACTACTAACTGCCAATGATATTGAATTATTACAATTTCAGAGAAAAAAAAAAAAGTCAATGAGTTTTATCATAGTTCACCATAAGCTATCCTGAGACACCGCAGCGTAGGTTTTCTCCTTGTTAAGCAGACCCACTCCATGCCCCTATCCTCCTTCCCTAACACCAATCTTCTCAAGGACTGACACTTTTCGCTACTCCTTTTTCCCACAAACTATAGATGATTGGAAAAAAAGTAATGGAAGCATTCCCCCATGCCCACGACAATTTGTTCTTTCATGACTTCCTTAGAACCACATTTTGGCCAAGTTGTTCAACTGCTCTTTTTTTTTTCTCATCTTACTACCAAAAATATTTCGTCAGACCCACTTTGCAACCTTGTTTTCTGTAATTTACTGTGTATTTTACTCACCCTGCTTGGAACTTTTGTTCGCAGCGTTTTATCAATAAATAAATAAATAAAATTGCTCATTATCAAAAGATCATTCTGAAAAAGAATAATGTCATGCCCAGCACTGTACTTCAAACTACTTAGAACAAAAGACAGAACTGAAGTGGGCCCTCCAGTTGATGAGCATGTATTCATATTCCTGATCAACAACAAAACATATTGCATGAATTTTAAACCAAATTTTCTGTACGAGGTGGTGTAATACACAAGGCAGAAAGGAAGCTGTCTTAAACTGATTACGCTATATGCTGTGACAGTTTGCAAGCTAGCTTGTATTGATGCTATCACTAACATGATTAGCAGCCTAGATTGCATTTGATAATTGAATCATACTTGGATACTACGAAAGGGTGGCTGTTACCATGATAGCCTATTCCAAATAAGAGCCAGTTATGGCCAATGTATTGGTGGAAAAGGACTTTGAGCAGCTTATTCGAGGCGACAATTGGGCAGATATAGATTCATGTACCTGCTTCACTTAAGCTCACTTCTACATGTTGCCTGTGGAGCACTTCATCATTCACCCGATGGTGGACACGGTAATTGGGCGAGGCTTTCGTTACTTAAGAACATTCACCATATCTTGTGGCGATACCAAGCACGGCTCCAAGCACACCTAATGTTGCATCAACGGTGCTTCATTTCACCTCAAAATGCTCGGCCACAGAGTCTGGGAAGTCACCACGTGACATGCTGTGTAGAGGTACTCAGTGACAATTAGCAATATGCCTAGGTGCAGCAACAGCAAATCGGTGCGGGCCGCTGCACAATGAGCTTGGCCAGGCAGTCTGCAGTCGATGCGCTATGTGCCCATCCGCAGTTTAAAGCCACCAGTGGGCGAGTTAATTCGTTGCTTGCAATAAAGCACACTGCAGCTTGTCCGCTAACGTGATGTCCTTGCCCACAAAGTTTGCATTCATCTTGTATCGGCGCCATGAGCAAAGATTGCTAGGCTTAGCCAAGAATCCAAGTAGTTAGCTCGACCGCGATGTTCGACGTGTCAATAACGCCGTCTTTGATCAAGAGTACAGAGTGGTTCCATGTTGGTCTTCGTCACGAAGTCTGAAATCCTAATAAGCAGGACCTATACCCGCGTGTCGGCCCAAGATGCCCGTCTGCAACAAACTCGGCGCTATCCCGCCCTTGTGATTGAGTTTCACTTGCAACAGTCTACCCAGTCTACCTTGCCACGTTTTATGTGCACTGAGTGCACACGGAACGTGCACGCACTCATAGCAAAATGGCACGATTTTCGACTGCCATGTCCTTGCGACGCTCTCCCAGTTTGTCCAGTTGCACGGCGTACTAGAGCAACATGGCTGATGCAGCTAATCGGAGGCGTCGAGACCACCCTCAAACGCTTGTTTTACGGCAATAGCGTTAAAGAGCTCGTTTGATGAAAATTCCGCAGTCGACATTGTTCGTTGTGAGTAAAACAAAATCATCTTTGTGTGAACGACAAATCGGAAAAGATGCAAATAGAAAACTTCTGGGTGCCAGTGGAAATCGAAACCAGGTCGCTTGCGTGGAAAGCGGGTGTTCTGCCACACAGCCATGCCTCTGTTCGTGAATACAGTGAAAATAGCTTTCTCTGCTTGGAAATGCAGTGAAACTTGCTTTCATGCTTAAAAAAACACATGCGTCCCATATACATGCAGCACAATACAACATGAAATATTGCCGTAATAATGCGTGGTACCAGCATACATTGCCATGAGGTGTCGGAACATGAAATTATCATAACTTCGCAGTTTAAAGCCAGTCACCCACTACAAAAAGAACACACGCTACTGCAGCATCCAGGCCACATAATGGGTGCATAGCTAGTTAGGAAGATTTCATGCTTTCATTCCCCTCACCCCTTTCCCCAGCACAGAGTAGCCAGCCGGTCTAAGAACTGGCTAACCTCCCTGTCTTTCCGCTTAAACTTTCTTCCTCCTTCATGCGCTAAGTATTTGAAACAGAATATTGTATCGCGTTCAGCTCCTAGAAGCGAAGCTTAAGGGTCTCTTTATTTTTGTGTGCTTGTCTTTGAAGGGTGAAGCCAGCTGAGACGGGGAATCGGAACATGGAGAAATAATTTTTCCAGCGAGCCCAAAGCGGCAGCGCCCAATCGTGCTATTGCGGAGATACGATTTCTTGAATATCGGCGTTTTTCACTATTTCCTTAATAATTCTTGCCATCTCTGCATTCGCAATGAATCTTTGAAGCACTTCTATGCGGTTTTCAGTGAAGATATTTCTGAATCAGATAGAAGAAAGGGTGCTGAAACGGAAAATGTAATATTCAAAAACTCAATTTTTTTGCCATTTTTCGTGATACGAAAGCCGTGTCCCCTCTTGAAGCGACAAAACATTTGGAATGTGCACAGCCTGTCTTGGGATCTACACCCACTTCATGACAAGCCTCTCCCAGGATGAATTCTGGCATGCATAAACAGGACACCTCGTGCAGGTCAGTCTGATAAAAGTGTCAAAGGGGTCACGACACCCAATTTTCTATCGCAATCGGTGTTATGAGAATCCTTGCGTGTTTAAAAGTGAGCTAGCATAATCTCAGTGTATTGGGTTGAGCACTTAATTTATGATTGAGCATTCTCAAGCACACGAGCAGGCTGAGCTTCCGGCAACACTGGTGTACTCATGAGCTGTGGAACAACTAAATGCTTGCTGTGTGTCTCCATTCTTGCAAATGATATTGTTTTATGATCGGGCCACCTCCGTATAAAAAGATGAATAAATGCTTCGCAGCAGCTGGAACATTGGCAATGGCTCCGCACCATACACACACGCTGGCAAAATGGCGCCTGCCTAAGGTAGGCGGGGTTCATAGTTGTAAGGCTTATTTTACATTGAAATATGTTTCCGTCATACATTTTTCACGTACAAAGGGGACCAAAATTTTTGAGACAATGGGAGCATGTAGCGAATAACACTGCGCACACACATCCTTTTTTACCTGCCAGCCCGGGCTTTCACTCGCTTCGAATGTGTCCCTTTTGCAGTCGCTGTGGTAGATTTAGGTAACTCTACATTGCGGAAGCAACAAGTCATGATATTGTGACAAAAATATGTAACTGGGAGTCGCAATGCTCAGTGTTAGCCGCGTTGGTTCTGGATGCTCCACGACGGCGAAAACACATGTGGCATGCTTTGCCAAGAGACATCACTGCTTGGTAATCTTAGCACGTGAATTGATTGCCATGGAGCGTCTGGAACCCAGGCGGCAAAAACCAAGCACTGCCACTACCAGTTACACATTTTTGTCATATCACCGCTTCTGCAAAGACTGCACCTGGTGATTATTTTAGTGTGCATGCACTTGAAGGGCTTCTACGTGGTTTTCAGTGAAGACATTTCTGAATCAGATAGAAGAAAGGGTGCTGAAACTGAAAATGTAATATTCAAAAACTCAATTTTTTTGCCATTTTTCGTGATACAAAAGCCGTGTCCCCTTTTGAAGCGACAAAACATTTGGAATGTGCATAGCCTGTCTTGGGATCTACACCCACTTCATGACAAGCCTCTCCCACGATTAATTCTGGCATGCATAAACAAGACACCTTCTCGTGCAGGTCAGTCTGATAAAAGTGTCAAAGGGGTCACGACACCCAATTTTCTATCGCAATCGGTGTTATGAGAATTAATCCTTGCGTGTTTAAAAGTGAGCTAGCATAATCTCAGTGTATTGGGTTGAGCACTTAATTTATGATTGAGCATTCTCAAGCACACGAGCAGGCTGAGCTTCTGGCAACACTGGTGCACTCATGACCTGTAGAACAACTAACTGCTTGCTGTGTGTCTCCATTCTTGCAAATGATATTGTTTTATGATCGGGCCACCTTCGTATAAAAAGATGAATAAATGCTTTGCAGCAGCTGGAACATTGGCAATGGCTCCGCACCATACACACACAGCAGAAAAGGATCGAACTTCTCTGGTGAGGAGGCAGTGCAGTGCTGTGTTGTCTGAGTTAGTCTGTACGGTGAAACAGATGCTTAATAAATAAATAAATGTCACATGAGTAGTGAACTTTAGGAGTACACTGAGGGAATAGAAAGCCACACTTACACTTGCATGTGATGTGCTGTTAGCTTCAAGTGGCTCCACGGAGCAAGTGTTTGGCCGGGGTGTGTGCTCATAAATTGATGATGAAACAACATAGCGTCGAACCCATCCAAGAAGCTACCGCTTGTAAAGCTGGGTCAGTGGCTTTAAAGAGCAGCATTGAATTGTTCCAACCACTCACTTCTGTAGCTTCCATGAACGTAGCCAGGAGGGGGGGTCAACAGTCCTCTTTTGAAATTTCTGCCTCTGTTGTTGCCATCCTTCCTTGACATTCTATGCACTGTTAACACATTTTGAGATGAAATTTTTCAATTTCGCTTGCGTATTATTATGCACCCAAACTCGCTCAGACTCGTGGCTTAATGAGAGTCCAAGTGAGTCAGTTCATGACAGTTCGCTGACCTATGATCAAAATGACACTGCATCTGCCAGTGTGACTGGGCTATAGGGCTGCAACATTAGGCTTGCTCTTTAGTGAATACTCTGCTACATAACAAAATTAAGCATGGGCTCTGCCACTGCATTTTGACCTACACTGCACACAATTCAAATAAGAAATGTAAAACACATTGGTGAAGTGTGCATGCATTAGTGTGAAGGAAATTGCCAGTCTTTGCTGCTGGCACCAACAAGGTGCCACTGCAGGTAGTAGTAGTGGCGAACGTCTCAAGGGATTCAATGATGCATCGATGAAAAGGGGACCCAGCATAAGAGACACCCCAAATGATGGAGCACACTCAATCGGAGGTGTGTCTTATTATGTGGAGTGACATTACACATCAGCCACTCAAAGCCACAGGTGATGTGGACGTGAAAGGGTGCCTCTATAGCCGGGTGAAACGCCATCAAGCATTTAACGCAAACATTTGGGCACCTTGCTTATGCAAAACAGCTGCACTGAAGTTTGGTTGTTTCAAGAAACGCCTTTCCAACGTTACCATCGAATGATTTCATTAAGAGTTTATTGACTCACGAATCGAAAATCTTTAGAATCCATCAATAAGACTGGATGTACAGATTTTTCTCACCGAGAGTGCCTCCCAGATGGGGAAGGACGGCACAGGGAAGAAATGACACCATGGCTTTGAGCACCTCTTTTTTTTTTTTCAAACGCACAACTTACTTTGGGCAAAGTTACAAGCACATGCTCGTGGTAACTATGCTGCCAAGGACGCTCTAACCAGTCAATGGCCACAAATTTGGGTGTACAGCATCACCTGTTGAACGAAATGCGAATGACTTGTAGCTGACTTGAAAAATTATTTGTAAAATCCAGGCCACGTGCAGCGCTGTAATGCTCGACTCACAACACACTGCCTCGGCTACTGCATTTCTTGACCATGCTGAAAAATTATGGGGCCCCTTTAAAAGAGTTCATTGCCCTATGAACTGACTGTTGCAATATTTTCCCGAATCCATCCAGTAGAAGTGGAATTACCGGTATTGGTTGCGTGCTTCGGGCATTCTCTCCTTTTACGCCAGCGAGCACACCAAAAGCTACACAGGCAGGGCGTCACAAGAAGCTATGTCCATTTTTAAGCCCGCATCGAATTTCGGGCCTGTTTTTTGTCCTTAAAATGTGCGACTTAACTTTGGCGTGATTATGAGTGAGCATGTGGGCGCATCAGGGCCTCCTGTGGTGGCCAGGGTAGCCATGATTCTCAGATCAGCCAATGACCGTAGACTTTATGTTGATCATGCAGCCATTTGGGTTTAAAGCATCATTTGTAAAAAGGGAGAATTTAACCTAACGTCAAGAATTGTACATTTCAAACTGTGCTAAAATGCTTGCCTCGCATATTACCGGGAGCCTCGACTGCCCATAGGCAGCTATTTGTGACCATGATGAAAAAGCATGGCAGGGCCTTTTGAAAACCCAGAGTAGGCATGATGGGCACTGCTGCATGTGCACTCACAATGCCACACTTCTAAACATTTGACATGACGGTCTTCATGTGTTCATGTAGCAGACAACTCATAGTCGCACTGAATGCCCAGCGGCAAGGGATGATACCAAGGCTCACCCGTTGCTGAAATGATGTCCGGAATGACTGCCTGAAAATCGTGGCCCACACGCATGCCATGGTCTGGAAAGAAATTAAAAAAAAAACAAAGTAAGAATTTTGATATTGTAACGGTCACTGTTTTGGTATTAATATTTTGATATTATAACAGACAGGTAACGGGTTTGTTCCCTGTAGAACCACCGGTTCATAGCGGAACGTGAGAAAATACTTGAAGTAAGCTCCACCAGTCAAGTTAAGGCATCCAGTGAGATTGCCAGAAACGACGTCGTTTGAGTACGGCAAGGCTGCGCGCATTCGGAAGTCGACACACACCACGAAATCACGACTTCAGAGGTAACACTCGAGCAGAGGCGGCATCTTTCTTCATTAAAGGCACCGAAGGGAGGATAATCCCCGGCAACTACAATGTGTTTTTGTTTACCGCCGAGAAGGAAAGACCCCGTCACAGCCACCAACGGTCAGGCAGAGGTTTTTGCCGGAGTTCGCGCCGCGAAGGGCTGCGGAGCTGATTCAGGACGAGGACACCGGCTTGAAAAGTGCGCCGTCGGTACGGTCACCCGATCGAGTACTCTGCTCGTGCCGAGGAGGACTGAGACGGTTGCGAGCGCCAGAGGCAGGATGCCGTGCACGGACAAAAAAAAATAAACAAATAATCAGAGAAAAACGTCATGCGCGACGGCGAGGCGCTTCGATTCGAAGATTACAGCGCCAAAAAGTGGAAGTCTCTTAGGAGGCTTTACCTTGTTCGGACTCGTCGGTAGCGCTGCCATCGTCGGTGAGGTGCCCGTTCGGACTGGAGGTGTGCGACCGGCGGCCGATGCGAGAGTCGTCGTTGCGATCGGCCAGCACCATCTTCCCTCGCCGTAGAAGCGCCGCTGCCTCGGACTGCAAAGAACTAGACCAGGCACGGCGAAGCCAAAACTCTCAAGCCGCGGAGGACCTTTCGTTTTTGTTTTCCAAATCGCGTTACGAAAAAAACTCCGCAGGCTCGACGCACTGCACTCAACACTCGCCGAAGTAGAACTACGAGTGAGAGCGCTGTCGGGGCGGTGCGCACTGAACACCCCGCGCAGAAAAAAATAGTCCTCTAAAAAATTGCCCTTTAATTTATTAGAAGTGCACCTTCTTCCAACTTACTTTTCAATCTAGTTTTTACAATTTCTGGACACTTTAGATATGTTGTTTTTTGTTGAAAAAAAGGTCACAAGTTTTAACTTGTGAAAATCTACTGTCAGAAATGATACTAACACCACCCTATAGTACAACTTCTAATGCTTTAATTACTGCGCACACAATTTTTAACCGGCAACAATCACGCTCTTCGGCATCAATTATGTGCGTGAATTCATTTTACGAAATTGTTTAGATTAGAAAGTGTGGTTTAACCAAAACATTAGACCACATTTGAGGTCCCCACTGAGGGGTTAGTATCACAACGGCTCCATACTTTTCTCAGAGCCCACAACGCAATATTCGTCCGCCTCGCCAGCAGGGGCTCCGAGTTCGCACTTGTTTGCCGGATAGAAATGTGTTCGGTTTGTAACAACGAATTCCGAGGACAGTTTAGCGCATAACAGTGCTGCTGTCGATGTTTCGACAGCGCATAGCGCGTCTGCGTGTATTTTCTGGCCATATTTATAGCAATATAATGCTACGTAAGCGAGCTAGCTGCCTTTCTCGAGGAAAGCTTCGATCTTTTTGGAGCGTTAACCCAAAGCCACAAATTCTAGGAGGCGCTGGTTAACCGCAGCAGTGACGGCTTTACAACACACTTTTGAATTCGTTGGGACCTCCGGGGGTCGTGTTCTGTGCCAGAATCCACAAGCGAACAACTGTCACTTTTCGCGTGAAGTGCACGGGGCACTTCCGCGCGGTGTCTGTGTGTCGCAATCACCGTGCAGTTAGCTGTTACCCAAAGCATCGGACATAAGTAAATATCATTTTGCGCATATGTGAACCACTCGGTTATAACGCCACTTTCGTGCAAGCTTGACTTCGTCAATTCCTTCGTAAGAAATATTAACTAGCTATGCAAAAGAACCCGCGCTCATCACGATGTCTTGACGACACGCGTACGTGTTACGACTACGAGCGTTAATCACTGGTCAGGTACTGATCCCCATGAATTCAAGCGGGGAGGATGCCACACCACTAAGTGCCTGGGCGAGACATATGGTCTTTCAAACAACGTATATCGCTTGTAAACTATTAAACTTTTAATATAATGCGTACCCCCTTGTCAGCACCCGTGTGTGACACACTGAAATAGCAACGAGCTCGCACTCGTTTTTCAGTTTTAAGATTTCAGTTTAAGGGTAAAACGTAAAGATTTATATTTCTAACTACTCATCACCCACGTTATCTACATAGTGTTACATATCATATACACGTACGCGCGCGTACGTGCACCCTGTAGAGTGTGGTACGTGGGCAACAAAAATATGTTCGAATTCGTACTGCATCACCATGCATGCGTGCGGCAAGGCAGGTTAGACATGACGTGCGAATACGTATGTTCGCTACTTTCATTCCCGCGGATACCACCTCGATGTTCACGCGTGTGAGAACGATCGAGAACCTATACACGTACCATGGAGTTAGTAACTAATATGCGAAAGAGGATGTCATATGCTCTTTTGGAAGGGGGTGACTGATAGAAACACCACGTACGCTCTATGGGTCAATTCGATGGGTGTATCGCATTTATAACCAGCGCGCATATATATACACACACACACACATATATATATATATATATATATATATATATATATATATATATATATATATATATATATATATATTAATGAGATATAACAGACAGTAATGCCAAGGAATGTACAGGGGAAGTTATTAAAACCAATGGAATATAAATAAGAAGAAAGAAAAGTGGATGAAAAAATTGCCAACTGTGAGCAGGAATCGAACCTACGACCTTCGAATTACGCGTTCGATGCTCTAACCACTGAGCTATCACAGCGGCCCTCCCTCCATCCACTTTTTTGGGTTTATCTGTGAATTTAGAAATAGGAGTGACAGTCAGCGCCATCTATAAGCCAAACAACGAGTGTGAAACACTCTTATGCGCATGTTTGGCGCCACGTAGCACGTGAACTTATTATGAGTGGGCAGCTGATTAATTGTCCCTCTTATACAACCTAAACGCACCAAGTCTGTCAGTACGAGACCCTCGTTCAATGAAATAAGGGAAAGAAGTGTATACCTAAGGGCTCGTTTTTCCGTGTTTTAACACAATATTAATGAGATATAACAGACAGTAATGCCAAGGAATGTACAGGGGAAGTTATTAAAACCAATGGAATATAAATAAGAAGAAAGAAAAGTGGATGAAAAAATTACCAACTGTGAGCAGGAATCGAACCTACGACCTTCGAATTACGCGTTCGATGCTCTAACCACTGAGCTATCACAGCGGCCCTCCCTCCATCCACTTTTTTGGGTTTATCTGTGAATTTAGAAGTAGGAGTGACAGTCAGCGCCATCTATAAGCCAAACAACGAGTGTGAAACACTCTTATGCGCATGTTTGGCGCCACGTAGCACGTGAACTTATTATGAGTGGGCAGCTGATTAATTGTCCCTCTTATACAACCTAAACGCACCAAGTCTGTCAGTACGAGACCCTCGTTCAATGAAATAAGGGAAAGAAGTGTATACCTAAGGGCTCGTTTTTCCGTGTTTTAACACAATATTAATGAGATATAACAGACAGTAATGCCAAGGAATGTACAGGGGAAGTTATTAAAACCAATGGAATATAAATAAGAAGAAAGAAAAGTGGATGAAAAAATTACCAACTGTGAGCAGGAATCGAACCTACGACCTTCGAATTACGCGTTCGATGCTCTAACCACTGAGCTATCACAGCGGCCCTCCCTCCATCCACTTTTTTGGGTTTATCTGTGAATTTAGAAGTAGGAGTGACAGTCAGCGCCATCTATAAGCCAAACAACGAGTGTGAAACACTCTTATGCGCATGTTTGGCGCCACGTAGCACGTGAACTTACTATGAGTGAGCAGCTGATTAATTGTCCCTCTTATACAACCTAAACGCACCAAGTCTGTCAGTACGAGACCCTCGTTCAATGAAATAAGGGAAAGAAGTGTATACCTAAGGGCTCGTTTTTCCGTGTTTTAACACAATATTAATGAGATATAACAGACAGTAATGCCAAGGAATGTACAGGGGAAGTTATTAAAAACCAATGGAATATAAATAAGAAGAAAAGTGGATGAAAAAATTACCAACTGTGAGCAGGAATCGAACCTACGACCTTCGAGTTACGCGTTCGATGCTCTAACCACTGAGCTATCACAGCGGCCCTCCCTCCATCCACTTTTTTGGGTTTATCTGTGAATTTAGAAGTAGGAGTGACAGTCAGCGCCATCTATAAGCCAAACAACGAGTGTGAAACACTCTTATGCGCATGTTTGGCGCCACGTAGCACGTGAACTTATTATGAGTGGGCGCATAAGAGTGTTTCATATATATATATATATATATATATATGGAATGTAAATAAGAAAGAAAAGTGGGTCAAAAATAACCAGCCGTGAGCAGGAATCGAACCTACGACCTTCGAATAACGCGCTCGATGCTCTAACCACTGAGCTGCCATAGCGGCCTTCCGTTCATCCAGTTTTTTTTTTTTTGGGGGGGGGGGGGTTATATGTGAATTTAGAAGTAGGAGTGTCAATCAGCGCCATCTATAAGCCAAGCGACGAGTGTGAAAACACTCTTTTATGCGCATATGAGGCGTCAGGCGTCACGTAGCACGTGAACTTATTACGAGCGGGCAGCTGATTAATAGTCCCTCGTATAAAACCTAATGACACCAAGTCTGCCAGTACGAGACCCAAGTTAATGAATAAGGGATGGTTATTCACGGTTAAGTCACGGCTGGTTATTTTTTCACCCACTTTTCTTTCTTATTTACATTTCATTGGTTCTAATAACTTTCCCTGTACATTCCTTGCCATTACTGTCTGTTAGATCTCATTAATATCGTGTCAATATATATATATATATATATATATATATATATATATATATATATATATATATATATATATATATAGAGGGAGTACTAATTCAATGGGCCAGTAAGTCTTCTTGAAGGTATGGGATATGGCACAACGGGAGCGTTGTCAACAAGGATAAATATATTTATTTCCCAACAGTTTCGGGAGGGGTCCTCCCTTCATCAGAGGATGAGTTATACTAACATGAACTTCGAAACTTCGTTGCTGCCACGTCCCTCTCACCTTGAAAGATGTTTGCGAGAGTGAGAGGGAACTTTGCGCGTAATATCTCCGCCTCCGTGAATACTTTCATGATCGCAAGGACTGTATAAACGAGAATAGATTGATTGCTGGTGACAAATCATGGTGTCCAGGTGAGCAGAGGGACAAACACCTTGATATGTATATATCAGCAGTTCAAAAAGATATCATCAGAGCGTATGAAAAAAATCGGCCATGTCGAAACAACATATCAAAGTCAGAACGAAGGGCACTCGATGAACTACGAAAAAAACACTGGAATTACTATCAAACCGCCTGATAAAGGGGCCTGCATAGTAATTCTAAACACGTCGGACTACTTTCATTTCATTTATTTTCTCTCAATGCACAAGGCGTTACAGAGAGGAGTGGTGGAAAAACAAGTAACAATCTGCACAAACAAATGGAGCATGTTTAAAAAGGGTATGCGTTTATGGTACTCTTGAAGTTGGCCGGGTCAGTGATGGATGCGATGGAAGCGGGAAGGTGATTCCAGTCCGTGCTTGTTTTGGGCACGAATGAATTAAAATGGAGGTTTGTACGGCTGCTTGTAATTCCAACTTTGAAGTGGTGATCGCTGCGGGATGAAATGTAGGATGGCGGCAAAAAAAAGCGAGTTACTCAGTGAGTGCATGGTATGGTACAACTTGTGGAAGAGGCACAAGCGCGAGATTTTGCGGCGAATTGATAGGCTAGGTAGATTTAAAGTTGACTTAATATGGGTTACGCTTGCTGTACGGGAATAGTTCGACAAAATGAAACGAGCGGCGCGATTTTGAATTGCTTCGATGCTACTGATATGGATGTTTACGTGGGGATCCCATACAGATTATGAATATTCTAGCTTTGGTCGGATTAATGTTTTATAGAGCAGAAGTTTCAGTTGCATCGGGGCAACGGAGAAGTTACGGCGTAAATAACCAAGTGTGCGGTTAGCATTCTTTTTAATAAGGTCAATGTGAGACTGCCAGGAAAGGTTGTCAGAAATTGTAACGCCAAGGTACTTGTAAGAGCTAACTTTAGTAAGGGGAGAATTATTAAGTACGTAGTTAGTAGAAATATTACATGTTCGACGTGAAACTCTCATTACCTTGCATTTAGTAACATTAAGGTTCATTAGCCAAGTATCGCACCAAGATGAAACATTGTCTAAGTCACACTGAAGGGCAAGGTGGGCAGAAGGGGTTTAATTTCGCGGTAAATAACACAATCATCGGCGAAAAGTTTAATAGAAGAAGAGATGTTATGTGGCAAATCGTTAATGTAAATCAGGAAGAGTAGTGGGCCAAGAACGGATCCTTGGGGGACGCCAGAGGTTACGGGTGAGAGGGGGGAGTTGGATTCATTCGCAGTTACAAATTGGGAGCGCTCTATTAGAAAGCATTCAATCCATTTTAATATGTTAGCATCAAGATTAAGTTTACTTAGTTTTAGCAGTAGCAGTTTATGGCATACAGTGTCAAAAGCTTTAGCAAAGTCGAGAAAAATACAGTCAACAAGGGAAGAAGCGTCAATGGCAAGAAAAAGGTCATTGGTAAAGCAGAGAAGTTGGGTCTCACACGAGTACTGTTTCCGGAATCCATGCTGGTGATCACTAAGGAACGAGTTGTTTTCTAAAAAAAAGTGATTATGTGGGAGTAGATGACGTGTTCCATGAGCTTACACGGTATACTTGTTAACGATATTGGCCTGTAATTGCGGGGGTTATGAACGTCACCTGATTTGTGAAGAGGAACCACCTTTCCCGCTTTCCAGTCGCCCGGGAGGCAATGACATTCCAAAGACTGTGTGAAAAGCTTACATAAAATGACGAGTAAACAAAAACTTTGCACAGATACCGTCTTCACCTGGAACACTGGCTAATTTCATGTTTTCTATCAATTTTTGTATGCCGACACAGTCAAATAAAAGGGGTTCCATAGGAACAAAGTTGTCTGGGGGGGTATCGGGAAAGGAAAGTGCTGTAGGTTTAAGAAAGCATGATGAAAACACAGAGCTTAAAATGACACAACACTCTTCTTTTGGTACACGGATGTTATCATCATGGATTAATTCTATCGCCTTTTTTATTTCCCCTAATCATCTGCCAAAAATTCTGTGGGTTAGTTGCAAGCAGGGAGGGAAGCGTTTGTTGATAATAATTTTCTTTTGCAACGGATAATGCACGAGGGTACTCGTCAGCTGCGTGATGATAAGCGGACCACATTTCCGCGTTGTTAGTTAGCTTTGCCCTTCGAAAAATTCGTTTCTTTTTATTCAGTAGTCGTTTTAATGTAAGCGTAAACCAAGGGGAGTTTTGCCTAATTCTGCGGAGTGGAATAAAACGATTGGTAAGTTCTGCTACCTTCTGCTTAAACAAATTCCAGTTTTGTTGCACGGACCTTTCTAGAAATTGCGAAAGGTAATCGTTTAGGAAAAGCTGAAGCTCATTAATAATTGAAACATAGTCGGCTCTTTTGTAGTCCCTAAAAACTTTTGAGCTATCATTTCTTTTAGTTGTTTTAGTCATGTTAAAATGAATAGCTAGATGGTCGCTTACGCCTGGAATAACTGATAGGGATTTAATTAGGTCGGGATGCGTGGTCAGCACCAAGTCTAGAACTGAGGAGGTGGACAAGGTAATGCGGGTTGGAGCGTTAACCAGCTGAGTAAGGTTAAAGTCTAAACACACATCAAGAAAGGCAGCACTGTCAGCAGAAGTTGATGAAATTATTGGGAAAGGGGGAGACCACGAAACATTAGGGAAGTTAAAGTCACCTAGGAGAAACATAAGCGCAGCCGGAAACCTTACTCGCAACTTATTTAGTACATCGTGTAATTCATTTGCGAAACCGGTAGTAAGGTTAGGAGGCCGGTAGCAGCCACAAACAACGATATCTTTGTGGTTAATGCGAACACACGCGACAACAATTTCAAGCGGTGAAACAACAGGCACGCTGAACGAGCTACTCTCGTCGCTAATGGCAGTCAATACGCCGCCCCCGAACCTCGTACCCCGGTCACAGCGGTTGAATTTAAACTTTTTTGAACAGTTAAATATTTCATTATTTTCAATTTCCGCGGACAGCCAAGTTTCAGTTACTACGACGACATCAGCTAGACATGTATCTATTAGCGCAGATAGGGCATCGCGCTTGTTAGTAACACTTCGTGAATTACATAGCAAAAAAGAAAATTCGTGAGCTCGGAAATGCTTATCTAGCTATCGATGTGAAGGAGGAGCGCTGGCCCCTGCGCATTCTGCATTGCTTACTTCGGGAGCAACGTGGACGGGGTTATCATAAATAGGGAGTTTTAGTGCTGGGTACGCATTCTCTTGGGGCCTTGCGGGCTTGGGAGTGCGCGGCGTTGCGTGTCCAACCCATACCCAACCAGAAATTCCTTTTAGTTGGCGCCATTGTGGCACGCACGCAAACGCAAGCCGTACGATGGTCACACGCGCTCGCAGAGCCACAGCGTCTTGTCGCGTAAGTATTATTTAAGTCTTTTTATGATTTAAAATGTTAAATTAAATGTACATAGTGATCAGGACACTCTTTTATTGTGTACAGTAATCTGATATACGCCGAAAACTGAAATGCAAAGTTTTTGTAACGACAGTGTCGACATCTTGTGACACTTCGTGCAACCGCAGTCATGAACATGTTAGTTTACGCGTAATGTTTTTGAGGTGAAAATTAATAAAAAGGTTGCTCCTTTGTAGTATTGTCGCTGCGCAGTTTTTGCACCAGATGTGCAATGCACAATGTTTCTGCAAAACAAAGTTGTGGTTGTCTGTTTCACTATGGCCGCACTAGATGGCGCCACCTATTCAGCTGGTCTGGGGCTGGCATATGCTTTTTAGTTTCTACGTTCCAGGCCATTCTAGCTTTGAAAATCTGGCTGAAACCGTGTAATCGCTATAAGTGCTCGCACTTTGGCTTATTTTAACTCGACGACTAGAGTATACGCAGTGCGGATACCGTGAGTTCTTGCGAAGGCGGACCGCGCGGACGCATGGCCCCATCGCCCCAGCGATCTTGTGATGCATCTGTTTGGGGTTTCGCGCATGCGCAATATACCGCCGCCCCAACGTACTGCGTACGCAAGCCGCTTGGGTACCCAGCACTAAAACTCCCTAATAGGTCCTGCCTCAGTTACACGATCGGTGACCGGACAATAAACGTAGGCTTTCTTGTTTATTAGTATCTTGTTATACTTCAAGTAATATGGCTGCCCAGTGCTTTTCGCGAAATTTAAAAGCTTTTTCTGGATGTGGCGCGTGGCCTTGCAGAAATCTTCGCTAACTGACACGAGGGTGCTGCGAAGCATCGATTTCTTAGTGAAGACACTTTCTCTTGTTTTGAACGAACTGAAGTGAACAATAACAGGTCGATATTTGTTCTGTACATATGTTCCAAGCCTGTGTGCACGGGAGATGGCTTCATTAGAAAGTTCCAGTTTGAGGGACGCAGACAGGATTTCACGAATTTTTAGCTCCGACTCAGCCCAGGTTTCTGAAGCAGAATCCAATATCCCATAAAAAATTAGGTTCTCCCTACGAGAGCGATCCTCGAAGTCATCAAGCCGTGAACTGAGAGCGACACTTTCGTGTCGCACGGCAGCCGTTACAAGACCTTGCATCTGTGCATTGTCTGGAACGCTCTCGAGGGAAATAACCTTCTGTTCAAGTACAGTTAGTCAGGTGGTTAAATTTGTTACTTTGGAATCAAGTAGCAACTGGTTTTCTTTAACTTCGTTAATAGTCTTCTGGAAGTTGCCATGACGCTCATCCAAGTGTGCGATTAGTTTGCTGATGGCGGCTAATACTTCGCTATTCGGACCAGGATTCTGTTCAATATCCCCGCAAAGAAGAAGTTCCTTTATAACGACAAAACACTCTGCGACTATATCAAGCAACACATGTGGGCATGGAAGGAGCAGCAGACAATAGTTGCTAGATCGCTTAAAGGAAGGGGAACGACAACTATCAGACACAAAATTCAACAAAGAACTTCCAACGGACCGGACTCCCGAATTTGAAAGGGAGATAAAAGTAACCCTAAACGATCTCCGCCGGGACGAGAAAATTACCGGCAAAATGTTAAAAGCAATGTAACCGGCCCATTCTGTTCCCGGTCGATTCTATTTGCTCCCCAAAATACACAAGGCAGGCAATCCGGGACGTCCGATAGTATCCAGCAACAGCACATCAACAGAAAATATATCAGAATTCATCAATTCCTTAATAAAAAACATCCCCCCAAATTTTCCCTATTACCTAAAGGACACAAACCACTTCATCTGCGAAACTTCAAGTCTCGACATCCCAGGCGGCAGTTTTCTGGTGACCATGGACGTCTGTTCACTGTACACCAACATATACCCCACCATAACGGAATAGCGGCTACGGTTTCTGAATATGTAAAATCTGACTCATCAACTAGTGTAAGTGGCGAGGTACTGTTTACACTTCTTGAACCTGTACTAAACTACAACCATTTTGAGTTCAATGGCAAGCATTTCCTTCAGGTCAGTGGCACTGCAATGGGCACGAAAATGGCTCCAAACTTCACGAGCACCTTTATGGCTTCACTTGAAATCCCATTCATTGAGGGACGCACCTTGAAACTCACCACCATTTCGCTGCTCACCAGCCGTGAGCAGCGAAATGGTTATTATTTTTTCACCCACTTTTCTTATTTACATTCCATTGGTTCTAATAACTTCCCCTGTAGATTCCTTGGCATTACTGTCTGTTATAACTCACACACACACACACACAACACACACACACACACACACACACACACACACACACACACACACACACACACACACACACACACACACACACACACACACACACACACACACACACACACACACACACATATATATATATATATATATATAATTATTAGGCAAGAAAACTAAAGCCCATTTCGTTGCGTCATAGAGACGTCACGTCTATCTCTGACGAACTGCAAGCAAACGAATCGCCAAGTAACCAAGTCGTGAAACAGTTCTTCACAAAAATTACTTAGCGCAAGAAAAAAAAACAAAGCAAACGAGAAAGACACTCACCGGGCAAGCACTCGTGTGCTGTTTTTCTTTTTCTTATTCTTGCGATCAACAATTTTTTTCAAAATGTCCATTCTAGGATCCCGACAAGCAATTTTATTTTATTTATTTAGTACATACTCCCATCTTATTAAGGATTATTGCAGGAAGGACACAACTTAGTATAAGTATAACAATGTTTTAAAAATACTAATGGAGAATTTATGCAAATTTCCAGAACAGTTTTTTTGCTAATGTCAATGAAGTAATCAATATAAAAAATCACATATGTGATAGTATATCTATACAAAACTGTGAAACCGAACTTTAAAACACTGACACATCATAACACACCAATATATTTACGATTAGGTTATACAAGCCGTCACACGTGCCAATTTCCCTTTACTAAATATACAAAAAAGGCATACTTTGCAATAGTAGTTAATGGCATGTGGGTAGTGGTAGAAGTATTAAGAGAAGTACTAAGGGTAAGATAAATCGTTAAGGAATGATATAAAATGTTTTAGTTCTGTGTTTGTGTGTCATGTAAGCCCTTTTCAAGTAGGGGTTGAAAAGTGGTTACTGAGTATACGTATTGGTAATAGCGGAAGGTAAGTTGTTCCACTGGCTTATGGCTAGCGGGCAGGAGTATTTAAAACAATTATTATAAAAGCGATATTCATTTACGGTGTACGAATGCTTTAGTCTGGTTATTCTTGTGTCTGCAATTGCGAATATTTAGAACTGTTAAAATTTAGCTTGTTATAAATTAGTTGATGAAGCGATTTCAGTCTTGCCAGCATAGCACGGTTTTCAATTGTAAGTAATCCGGCCGATTTGAATAAAGTACTGGGAGAATGTGCGAGCTGATAGTTATTCAAAATCAATCTAATTTTTTGTACTCCTTCTACGATAGATAATAATTTACAGATATGAAAACCACGCAACAGTAGCATATTCTAGTGCTGATCTAATGAGTGTATTATAAGCTAGTAATTTTGTCTCACGGGGTGCTTGATGAAGGCATCCTGTAAGAAAGAAGAGCCGCTTAAGTGCCATTGAGGTAATATTATTGACATAGCCATCCCATCTAAGGCCAGAGGTTAAAGTTAGTACAAGGTATTTGTGCAGCGAAACCACTGTTACCGGGTCATCATTTATTGTGTAAGGAAACTCATCTGAAACGGTTCATATTATTAAACCGAAAGCCCTAAATATCTCATCAAGTGCAAGAGTTCATTTTACCAATGCTACCGTACTGCGTCAGTGACGTCCAGTGGCGCCAGCACGAGTGACGTCATCATGGCATTGAACATAGCCGGATGGGCAAGACGTCTATATTAAAGTTACTGTATATGCTTCCTAGACGTCATCAAGTGAGCTTGTTGGTCAAAAGTAGTAGGACTTCGGAGGAGACCTTGCGGAGAAAGAAAGCAGCTTTTTTTTTTGGGGGGGGGGGAGGCAGGTTTTTGTGTTTTTGTGGATGCTGATTGAGCTAATAAAGAGAACATGGCTTCCACATTCGAGTCCTCTCTGAGTGGTTCTAAGTGAGAAAGGAAAAGTGAGCCACGTAACTGTCTGCTTCAGCGAGCGACACCTCAACAGTTGCTCACAAGGGATGGGGTTGAGGAGGGATTAAAAGGGTAGGAATAAAGGTATAGAGAAAGAGGCGTGAGGTGGTAAGCGTGAGAGCGACGACATATCGAGGGGATAGGAGAGATAGGAAAGATGGAAGCACGGTCACAGGAGTCCGAGGACGGGGCACCACTTGCGAGAGCTCTTGTCGGCGTCAGTAGATGGCGTAGAGCAAGTCCAGTTGGTCAGAGCTACACAGTTGTCGAAGGTCGTCGGCGTCAGGAGATGGCGTAGGGTGAGCCCAGTCGGCGAGAGATACGCTGACGCCGGAGATCGCGAGGGCACGCCGCACAACCGGTCGGCACGCAATCCAGCAAGTGAGTCCCGAGTCCTCTCAATTGTCATCGAATGCGCATATGCGACGCTGCGAGACAATGCGAGATTTGAAAGCAATTCCTCTTCGTTCGTGATCTCTGACCGGGGGGCGTGTCGTTTGATTTGGGCAGAGGTAGAGCTCGCAGACGTGCAGCCACCTTCATATGTACACCTTCGCACAGAAACGGCTGCCGCACCGCACAGTAGTGACGTGATGTCCCTTTCGGTTAGGCGCTTTGTTTGAATCGACACCGAGTCGGCATGCGACGACGCCATGACATGACTTTCCCTCAAGGAGGTTATACTAAACTTCTAAGTATAACCTCCTTGCTTTCAGTGTGGCTCCTCATCGGTCTCCCGCCAGCCGGACTTGCTGCTGCTGCTGCTGCTCGTGGTCCTGTCTACAGGCCCTTAAATAATAATAATAATAATAATAATAATAATAATAATAATAATAATAATAATAATAATAATAATAATAATAATAATAATAATAATAATAATAATAATAATAATAATAATAATAATAATAATAATAATAATAATAATATAATAATAATAATAATAATAATAATAATACTAATACTATACTACTACTACTACTACTACTACTACTACTACTAATAATAATAATAATAATAATCTTCTTTCTTGCTCACTTCATCGAAACGTATAGTACACAAATGAAGCCTGAAACGACATAGGGCTTGAGCGGCAGTGCCTGGCAGCAGCGGAAAACAGCAATCTTTGAAGGTAAGCATTAGCATTTTTTTTCACATGACAAAATCAAATAAATTAGAAACGGCACAAGCAAGAGAACTACCACCTCACTTACGAGAATGAGTAAATCATTTGCCTGAGAACATTAAATGTTTATTTTATTTTATTTTTAACCTCAAATGTTAAATTTATGTTTACTCCAGATGCGCAGTTTGATTGGACGGTTGATGGCTATATTTATTACGATAAGCTGTTTTGCGAATGAAGGATCTTCATCAGCGAGACACTGGAGGAGGCGCGGAATTCTAATGCAGCTGGCTGCATCGGTTTTTCCGGCACACGTCAAGAATGTTGATTTTCACAATTTATCAAAGTTCATGGCAAATATGCAACAGGAAACCTTTTTGTGTCACTCTGCATACCATCACCACCTGACGGAGTAATCGGCAGGCCGCTTCAAAATATACTGGCATGCCACCGTAATGCTCCAGGCGATCAGCACTTGATAAACGATGCCCAGGGGTAAGTGCGGCCTGCGTGAGCCCACCTATATACAAAACAGTGCCGTACAGTTTGTCTAGCCTTGCTGAATGACACGCATGACCTGTGACAGCACGACAGCATTTACCAAGCAATTGCGATGAGAATGGCCGTACGTGTTCACACTTAGCGAGAAAGCCTGCAATGCAGGAGCTTGGCTTCCAGATGATGATGAACAAACTTCATTTAATTAGCAGAAACATTTTTCTCCCCTTTTAGGCACGGGGGGGGGGGGAAGGACCCAACTTAGATGACAGCCATGATCCTGTGGGCCATGGCGGCGTCTTTGGCCTGCCGTATTAAGCGGGCTTGTAATTGCGAGTCAGAGCTGAGGAGCGTGTGGTGTTCCATCCACTCCCGTCTGGGAATTCGCCCCACATGGGGCCTGCGGGCATGGCCATAAAATGTGGCTCAAGTCCGCCTTGTTATTGCAAAATGTACACTTGTCCGAATGAAGTTGTGACACAGTGCTTTATTGTTACCGAACTAGGAAACGACTGAAGTAGGCGCCCCACCAACACATGTCGTTTGTTCAATGACGAGTGTGCGGCAGGATAAGTTTTATTTCTTAGCCTGTAATACTGCGTAATATCTCTAAATGGTCATCTGCTCAATTCGCTCATCGCCCTCCCAGCTCGATTGAGAGGCTCAGACTGTGAGTCCTCGAGCTGTGTGCAGCCTCAATGTCGGGTAAGGAGGAGTGAGCTGACAAGATTTGTAAAGACACTTCGCAGCTGCACTGGGGTTTCGTGTGTGACCGCACATTCACTCATAAACTGTGGAAAACCTTGCTTTCACGATAAACAAAATGACGTACTCGGCAGTAAGGCCCCTTCATCTTGGACGACACATTTTGATCTACATGGCAATCTAGAAAATGCAGTACGTCCGACGGCAATTAATATGCACTTAATACTGAGTAGCTTTATGGCGCACACACTCAGATGAAGCTGTGGTGTGGTGGACGGCGGTGATTGGCGGCGTTGCGCAGCTCCAATATCCAGGATCAAGTGTGAATCTGTGAATTACACAGCAAGCACACGTTTCGCGCCTGAAAGTGTTGCAGAAGTTATTTATCCTGACTGGCGGCACGGCCACTCGACTGCTGGCTGCGGCTAAGTAGTAGTCAGCTGCAGACAGCAACATTCGCTTTTATACTGCAGGTGGAAATGTTCGGGTTTTTCAATTGATTGATTGATATTTGGTGTTTAACGACCCAAAACCACTATATGCTCATGAGAGACGCCGTAGTGGAGGGCTCCGGAAATTTCGACCACCTCGGGTTGTTTAACGTGCTCCCAAATCTGAGCACACGGGCCAACAACATTTCCGCCCCCATCGGAATCGCAGCCGCCGCAGCCGAGATTTGAACCCGCGACCTGCAAGTCAGCAGCCGAGTACCTTAGCCACTAGACCACCGCGGCGCGGCTCGTGTTATTCATGGCACGACAGGTTTTATTAAGGCAAAGTAGAGATACGGAACACATGTGCAATAGAAAACAGTAATGGAAAGATGTGACTCCTTGGACTGTCGAAAGAAAAAGTGGTACATTAATGCACCTACCATTAAGGCACAGAATATACAATTTTATGTAAGTGTGACGTTATTCGAGCTTGAATCCTCTAAGTACGGCACACAGTATTTAGACGTGCTATATATATGTCCCGTGCTTATTATCATGAGGGTGCAACGCATCCAGCGAAGCAAATGAATTAACGAATTAACGAAACAAAAAATCACAGCATATCCAAAGTGTCAATGATTATGAGTGGGGCAAAGCGTCCATCCATGCGTCCTTCAGTGCATGCGTTTATGCATGCATGTGTCCGTCCGTGGATGCGTCTGTGCATTCATCTGTCTTGCATCCGTCCATCTCAGTGCGTCTCTCTATATCCTCTAAAGACACTGCGTGCAACGTATTGCACATTCAGATTTCAGTGCTCCGTAAATAAAACGAGCCAAAAAAGAAAGCAGAACACAGTCTACAAGCTACGATGGATGGATGGATAGATTGATTTGGCTGTACCCTTTAGATCAGGTGGTGGCTAACGCCACCAAGCCGTAATTCTTAGTTAACCAAAAACTAGATTTTTTCTCATTTAAATAGTGAGGTTAAGGACTGGTACTTTGCAATGAAGGGTTTAATTTTCACTCGTGCCTTGACTTTAGCCACCAATCAGATAACCTCCATCTAGTTAATTCTACCCACTTAAAGTCTATTTTGTCCTCCCTGTCCCTAAACCAATGCTTTGAAAAACTCTGTGCAATCATCTTGAAGAGAAAGTAGCTGGGCAGATGACACTCCTTGGTTTTGTGTAGTAGTGGACGGGAGCAAAGGCCAGAGAGAAAAAAACCAAGCAATGGTGGAGTGTATATCATAGGAAATTGAGGAATTATGAGGATAGTGCGAGATAATTATACCAGGAGATATGAATATGAACATAGAAGATATAGATGGGTATACCGACCCAACAGGCAAAATGATCAGGATATGTGTGAAAGACATGATTTGATCATTTGCAACAGTACTGAAAAGTGTGAACTGCAAATAACATGGTAGGTAGAAAGGCTACAGTCGATGATAGATTATGCACTGATGTCCCATGGGATGTATGATAGACTCAGGGGAATGCACATAGATGAATGTGGCTCTGAGTAGTGATCACGAACGTATCAAGCGAAGTTCTGGAAGAGAAGTGAAAGTGGGAAGGAGACGAGATGAGTAACTACAGGAAAATTTTTATTCAGAAAGGCAAATAGAAATAGCTACAAAACAAATTGAGAAAGTGATCACTGAGGATAATAAAACAGTGTGGACATACACGAATATAATTAGACTGTTTGAGCTACAGCTTGCTAAGGCATGTGACAAGTCACCCCGAAAAAGAAGACCCAAACCCAAGAGTTGGTGGGGCGAGGAAGTTAGGAGAGGCATGGCAAAGCAATAGGAAGCCTCTAGAGAACACAGGCATGCCAAGCAGCGGAGTGAACCAACAGATGATGTTGAAAGAAAATGGGACATCTTTCTAAGCTGTAGAAGAGAAACATCCCTTCTGATCAATGAAAAGATTAGAAGGAAGGGAGCTCAGTGGCTGGCAGAAGTACATAAAAAAGATAGAAAGGCAGCTGCGAAATTTTGGAACCATCTAAACTCCCTAAGAAATGAGACGAGCCTAGAGCAGAGCTTTATAACTACAGCCCAAGGTGCTAGGCTAGAAGGGGACGAAGCTATTGAATATATAAGAACAAGGGTGGCAGAACAATTTCAACAAAGAAGTACTTTATGCACCACAATAGACCAGGATGGATCAAGTGGCACAATGGTTCCATTTTCACAACAAGAGTGGGAAAGAGCTGAGAAGAGGGTTCCTAGTAGTACATCAACATGCCCAGATGGCATTCCAATTTTGCTGATAAAGACATTAGGTCCGAAGTCTAAGCAGACTTTGAGAGAGGCAGTGAGCAAAACAGTAATCGATGGTCAAGTCCCCGATGGATGGAAACTTAGCAGGATGAGCATGATCTATAAAGGAAAGGGGGACAAAGCAGACAAACAACTACTGTCCTATAACAGTGACACGATTGGTCTACAGGCTGGTGATGTACATTATGAAGGCAAGACTGCAGGCATATATAGTGAATGAGGGATGCTGGGGGAACTGCAGAATTGGTTTTGGAAACACAGGAGGTTGGAAGACAATCTGTCCTCATTGACGCAGTGCATCGAAATAGCAGAAAAGGAACACAGGCCCCTGTGGCTAGCATTTTTGGATATCAAGGGAGCGTACGATAGCGTGGTTCAAGATGACTTCTGGGGAATTCTGGACACACTAAGTGTGGAAGATGAATTCACTAATCTTTGAAAGGATATCTATAAGAGTAACAAGGTATATATAGAGTGGGAAAACAGGTAACCAAGCTCACAGAGATAAAACGGGGTCTTAGGCAGAGGCGTCCTCTGTCAAACTTGTTAATAATAATGTACCTACAAGGATTAGAGGCCAAATTAGAGGGATGTGGACTTGGATTCAATCTCATTTCGTCGAACAAGGAAAACTCATTGAACAGGCACTACCAGCATTAATGTACGCAGATGATACAGTGCTAATGGCCCACAATAAGGAAGATTTGCAAAGATTGGTGGGCATCGGCGCTAAGAGAGAGATATGTTAGATTTCAGATTCAGTAAAAAAAATCAGCATATTTGAATGATATTAAAGGTAGTAAGCTTAGGATACAAGAGGTCACGCTAGAAATAACAGATAAATACAAATATCTGGGCGTATGGATAAGCATTGGGACCGTGTACCTAAGGGAACACGAAATATACGCAACGACTAAAGGTAACAGGAATGCAGCAGTGATGAAAAATAGGGCACTGTGGAATTACAATAGGTATGATGTTGTGAAAGGAATATGGAAAGGGGACATGGTTCCTGGTCTGACGTTCGGCAATTCGGTCTTGTGCATGAAATCAGAAGTTCAAGCAAGATTGGAAATTAAGCAACGTGGAATAGGTAGGCTTGCCTTAGGAGCTCACGGGAATACATGAAATCAGGGAGTAAAATGTGATACGGGATGGACATCATTTGAGCGCAGGGAAACTAGCAGCAAGATAAAGTTTGAGAAGCGATTGAGAAAAATGGGGGAGGAGCGTTGGGCTAAGAAGGTTCTCAGCTACTTGTACATGAAGAATGTCAATGCAAAATGGAAGAAGAGAACCAGAAAATTCTCAGAAAACATCAGTGGTCTAAACCAAAAAGATCTATCGGTTAAGAAGTAGACGAAGGAAACTGTGACCGATATGTGGAGAATTGGCATGATTAGGAAGTCCGCACTAGAGATATATCGCACTTTTAAGCAGGAAATCGCCAAAAAAAAGGATGTATGGTAATACTCGGGGTAGCCACTACTCTTTGAGACCAGAACGGGAGTATTGCTAACCAAGACATATCGGGCCAAATACGGAGGGGTAGACACGGTATGCAGTGCGTGTGGAGAGGAGAAAGAAACAGCCGAGACCTTGATAATGTTTTGCAAAGGGCTTCACTCTACAGTTCAAGATGATGGCGCAGGGCTTTTCAAAACACTGGTGTTTAGGGACAGGGAGGGTGAAATAGACTTTAAACAGATAGAAATAACTAGAAGGAAGTTATCTGATTGGTGGCTAAAGTCAACGCACGAGTGAAAATAAACCCTGCATTGCAAAGTACCAGTCCTCAACTTCACTATGTAAAAAGAAAAAAAAATAATGTAGTTCACTTCGCTAAGCATTACGGCTAGGTGGCGTTAGCCACCGCCCGATCTAAAGGGTACAGCCTTATCAATTGATCCATCCATCCAAAAATAGAGGGCTTCAGTCCGGAGGCTTTCTATCGATGCATCCAAGGTAAATAGTTTTCATGTATTAAAAATGATCTGATTTTGTTGAATATCGTTTTACAAGCTCACGAAAGATGAAGGTTTAATTCAAAACAGTTATTTTTGCCTGCTTCTTTTTGATTTTTTCTTCACTTCACTCTTAAACTTGATGTGCAACATGTCGCACGTCAAAACAATGTTGACTCTTTGTGACGATGTTTGGCCGCACCCGTTATTGTGCTTTGCTCTTTCTCTCTGTTGAATTTAGGAGTCTTTTTATTGCAAATAACTACTAAAAATCTCTTTAGATGCAGCTGATGCCTCTGTCCTCGAAATTCTTGAGAGAATTGCGGCAAATTAGAACAATACTGACTTGGACGTGTCAGACGTGGAAGATTCCCCGGATGGTGCAAAAGAGAATGAGCAGTGCGACGAAGTTCTTGGTAAGATTTTGTGGACTGCGTTCCTTAAATATTACTGCGCACTACTTAGGTCCAATTACATACATTGTTATATTAATTGAAGATGAGGAGAAGGACTTCCACTACGATTCGGGCACCGATGTGGATGACGGCGATGACGGTGTTTCCAACCCAGTCATACCTTCTCGCGAAAGGTGGCCCCGGAAGCAAGGATACGCATCTGTGCTTCCCGACTTACCTGATGTACCATCGTCTACGGTCGACGAAAGAGATGGCGGGTGTTCAAATCAGTATTACACGAGATGCATATGGATGACCACGCTTTTGAACTTCTCCACGAAATTACAGAAATTTTGTACCTCCAGCCCACAGGACGGTCAATGAGCTCATCTCCTGGGGAAATGAACGTATTCCGTGGAGCTACAATGTGATAAGCTGTTTGCGTTATCCTCGAACGAGAATGTATTAGAGCCAAGGAACGCGTGTAGCCTCCGTAGCCGACAAAATAACGAGGAATGGTTTTTCCTGATTGCTTTATCCTGATCCGATCGAACGAAGGTCGTCAACGACCTTGCTGTTTCCGAAAAAGATAAAGCTGATCGGCTTTGGAAAGTCCGTCCTTTCCTTGATATCATTAGGAACGCTTGCCTCGTACTGCCACACTCACCAAAAATTTGCGTTGACGAGCAAAATATGCCGTTCACCGCTAATTGCCCAGTGAAGCAGTTCGTTCCTGGGAAGCCCAACCCGAAAGGCCTGAAGAACGTTTCTTGGCGAGCGCTCAAAGCCTTGTCTTTGATTTTCAAATATTTCAAGGAAAAGGGAACCTCGCACAGAATAAACAACATGGAATCGGTGCTGCCATTGTGCTGAAGCTTGCAGAGACTCTGCCGTCTGGAAGCTCGCTTTATTTCGACCGATATTTCACAGGCACACATATTCTTGAGTCCTTGGCTGAAAAGAATATCAGGGGGACAGAGAGAATCATGAAATCACATCTTCAAAAAGGGCTAAAACTCAAAGGCTACCGAGAGATGCGCGTGGAAGGCCGTGGGGCAATTTCACAGTCTGTTAGCCCTGTCTCTAACACATGCATCACGAACTGGTACGACAACAAACCAATCGTGTTGGCATCCACCCACATGGGTATAGAGCCTGTGAATGACTGCACACGACTTTCAAAGCAAGAGCAAAAGAAAGCTGCTGTTAAAAGACTCGCAGTGGTCGCAGAGTACAACACTTACATGGGCGGTGTTGATCTCTGCGACCGAATGTTGAGCTTCTACCTCACTACCATGCGCACAAAGAAGTAGACAATTCGAACCCCCATCCTCATGATGGATGTTGGAGTCGTGAACTCTTGGCTGCTTTGAAAGCAAGATCATCGGGAGCTGGGCACATAGAGAGAGAAGATCATGCAAATGCTAGATTTCAAGCTCGAGCGCGCCCATTTTGTGCTTGCGTCTGACAAAGAGTTTACTTCAACTGAAAGTGATTGCGAAGCTTTGAAACTGCGAAAGCCAGCAACTGTGCTACTTCTTTCACCATCAGTGCGCACACTGAGTGCGTCACACATGCCAGGGATTGTGGACCAAAAGTCTGCCAGCAGGTGTCGGAAGCCCGGCCGCTGCGAGAGGGACAAGTTCCAATGCTACAAGTGTAACATTTTCTTGTGCTTGACAGCTGGCTGCAACTGCTTCAAAGAATTTCACAAGAAATGAGACCAAAGGGGTAAACCAAAGCGCGTGCATATGATATCATTTTTCCCGGTTTTTCTGACAACTTAGTCCCAGTGTGCAATATGTTGCACATCTGATAACGTTTCAACGCAGTATCATAGAAAATAAAGAATGTCATGAGAATTATCCGTGTACGCTGATACATTCATTTAGTTTAAAAATAGCTGGTTTTTGCTACGTCATTTGTCGGGTCTCAGGACGATATATGCTGCACTCGCTAGGCCGAAGGGACTTGGGCCTAGACCATAAGGAAATCCGAAGATAGCGCCCACAGATTGGACTGTTAGAATAGATATGGAATGGTAATAAACTATAATGGTATATATCCGAGCACGACATTTCCATTCCATTCTTTATTGCGGGCTCGCTTAGACAGGTTCTGATTTTATACCTGCTAACTCCGCCATTAGCTAACAGGTGCACATGCACCAATGTCATTCAAACCCGTTTTAAGTCAGCTTAGCTATAACTGTGCATATGCAAATTATGTTTTGTACAGCTGTAGGCAGGGGATTGTATGGTCTAGCTTATTGCCGCAATGAGTCATTTTGAAGCAATCCCCGAACCACACGTGGTTGCGCGAAATACTGGGGAAGTGTGTACGTTGAGGGCGCTTTCCGTTCTATTACCCACTCCTCGGACTTGCTCGCTGGATTACGTGCCGACTGGTTGTGGCCTCGCGATCTCCGACGTCAGCGTAGCTCTGGCCGACTGGGCTGGCCCTACGCCCACTCCTGACGCCGATCTTCGAAGACAGCGTAGCTCTGGCCTACAAGACTTGCCCTACGCCATCTCTTGACACCAACAAGACCTCTCACCAGTGGTGCCCTGTCTTCGGACTCCTGCAACCATGTACATCCTTCCTCTCTTCTCCTTACTTCCATCGTTCACTGTCCCTACGCCTCGCTCTCTCCTTCCCCTCTCTCCATCTCTTTACCTTTTGATCCTATCCTATTAATTTCTTCTCTACCCCCATCCCTCGTGAGCTGCTGTTGAGGGGTCCTTCCCCTGAGAGACAGTTACGGGGCTCACTTTTATCTTCCTTTCATTTAAAATCACTTCCCCCTCGCCCACTCCTTGTTGGTGCCGTGGGATCCAATAAAAAATGGGCCCGCTTTTCACTGCCATTATCCCTAAGTTCTACACATGTCAGAAAAGCCTTGGAGAGCATGCAAAGAGGCAAAGCTGCTGGTGAGGATCAGGTAAGATCAGATCTGCTGAAAGATGGAGGACATATTGTGTTAGAAAAACTAGCCACCCCGTTTACAAGATGTCTCCTGACGGGACGAGTACCAGAGTCTTGGAAGAATGTTAACATCATCTTAATACATAAGAAAGGAGATGACAAGCGCTTGAAGAATTACAGGCCGATCAGTTTGCTCTCCGTAGTATACAAGTCATTTACAAAGGTAATTGCTAACAGAGTTAAGAAAACAATAGTATTCAATGAACCCAAGGAATAAGCAGGATTTTGAACGGGCTACTCAACAATCGACCACATTCATACCATCAATCAGGCAATAGAAATTGTTCAGAATACAGCCAACCACTATCAGAGCCTTCATTGATTACGAGAAGGCGTTTGATTCAGTCGAAGCATCAGCAGTCATGCAAACACTGCGGAATCAGGGCGTCGATGATGCATATATAAACATCCTAGAAGATATCTACAGGGGATCAACTTCTGCCATAGTGCTTCATAATGATGATGATTGATATGTGGGGTTTAACGTCCCAAAACCACCATATGATTATGAGAGACGCCGTAGTGAAGGGCTCCGGAAATTTCGACCACCTGGGGTTCTTTAACGTGCACTGAAATCTGAGCACACGGGCCTACAACATTTCCGCCTCCATCGGAAATGCAGCCGCCGCAGCCGGGATTCGAACCCGCGACCTGCGGGTCAGTAGCCGAGTACCTTAGCCACTAGACCACCGCGGCGGGGCCATAGTGCTTCATAAAGAGAGCAACAGAATACCAATCAAGAAAAGCGTAATGCAGGGGAATACAATCTCTCCAATGCTATTTACTGCGTGCTTACAAGAGGTTTTCAGACGCCTAGAATGGGAACAGTTGGAGATAAGAGTTAATGGTGAGTACCTTAGTAACCTACACTTCGCCGATGACATGGCACGACTGAGTAACTCAGGGGACGAATTGCAACTCATGATTATGGAGTCAGACAAGGAGAGCATAAAGGGGTGTCTTAAAGTTAATCTGCAGAAAACGAAAGTAATGTACAACAACCCCGGAAGGGAGAAGCACTTCGAGATAGGTAATAGTGCACTTCAAGTTGTAAAATACTATGTCTACTTATAGCAGGTAATAACCGTGGAGCCGAACCACGAGATTGAAGTAACTAGAAGAATAAGACTGAGGTGGAGCACATTTGGCAAGCACTCTCAAATTATGACAGGTAGATTGCCACTATCCCCCAAGAGGAAGCTATATAACAGCTGTATCTTGCCGGTACTTAGCTACGAAGCAGAAGCCTGGACACTTACAAAGATGGTTAAGCTCAAATTGAGGACGACGCAGCGAGCAACAGAAAAAAATGATAGGTGTAACCTTAAGAGATAAGAAAAGAGCAGAGTGGATTAGCGAAGAAACGTAGGTTAATGATATAATTGTTGAAATCAAGAAGAGGAAGTGGACAGGACATAGGCTGGGCATGTACATATATGCAAGGCATATATATATATATATATATATATATATATATATATATATATATATATATATATATATATATATATATATATATATATGGAAAGGTAATGTACCAAATCGTAATGTAAATGCGAAGAAAGAAAAGTGGGTGAAAGATAACTTGCCGTGGGCAGTAACCGAACCTGCTACCTTCGCATAACGCGTTCGATTCTCTACCACTGAGCTACCACGGCGGCAATCCTCCCAGGCACTTTATTGGGTGTATATGTGAATTTAACGTGGGAATGTCAGTCAGCGCCCTCAGTAGCCATGGCGGCGTGTGTGGCACACTATGAGCCTGTGTGGCGTCACGTAGCTCGTGAACGTATTACGAGCAGGCAGCTCACCAATAGTACCGCGTATACGTAAGGGCTCATTTTCCGTGTTTTGACACAATATTAGTGAGATCTAACAGACAATAATGCCAAAAAGTATATGTATATTTATTTATTCATTCATTCATTTTCTCGTAATACCTCAAAGGTCCCACATGGGACATTACATGAGGGGTGGGCGAATGAAAAGACTGGCGGGTCAGGTTAGGTTTTATGACTTGAAAGATGGTCTTCAATGGCAGCTTTGAATTGAGCAATGTCGGTGATGCGGGTGAATATCGGATGGAAGGGTAATCCATTCTCCGGCAGTATGCAGGAAAAGTGAACGTTGGTAGGTGGCCGTATATGCACGGGGTAGATACACAGCATTTTGGTGCGAGTGGCGAGAGGAACGATGTGCAAGAATGATGATTTGGTTTCCTGGAGGCAGCGAATGGAAAAGCCTCAAAAATAATATTAGACGAGCTCTCTTGCGGCGAGAAGAAAGCGAGGGGAGGCAGAGCTGGGATTTTAAGGCGGATGCACTTGACCTGCAAAATAATCGTAAAGAATGAACCTGGCAGCGCGGTTCTGGACTGATCCGAGGGAATTGTTTATATCAACTTGGTCATTGTAATAAATAGCAGAGGCATATTCTAGTTTGGATGGATTGATTCATTGATTGATTTGTGGGGTTTAACGTCCCAAAACCACTATATGATTATGAGAGATGCCGTAGTGGAGGGCTCCGGAAATTTCGACAACCTGGGATTCTTTAACGTGCACCCAAATCTGAGCACAGGGGCCTACAACATTTACGCCTCCATCGGAAATGCAGCCGCCGCAGCCGGTATTCGATCGCGCGACCTGCGGGTCAGCAGCCGAGTACCTTAGCCACTAGACCACCACGGCGGGGCTAGTTTGGATGGGATCAACGTTTTATATGCAATTAGTTTGACTTCAGGGGATGCTGATGATATGTTACGGCGTAGATAACCTTATAGGCGATCGCAGGAATTATTTGGAGAATATGATGGGCCCCGGACAGATGACTAGATATAGGTACTCCTAGGTATTTAAGTTTTTTGCATTGGGTTAATGTGTTGTTGTTGAGTAAGAAGGAGCTACATAGCTACGGCGACAATTAAAGGACACGTGGGAGCACTTACTGACGTTGAGGGACATGTACCATCGGTTGCACCACGCCTGCATTTAAAGGACGTCATCCTGTAGAGAGGAAGAGTCTAAGGAATTTGTTATTGGACGATACAGAACACAGTCATCTGCATAAAGGCGTATATTATGTGATACATTAACAGGAAGGTCTTTAATATATACTAAAAAGAGTAACGGTTCAAGTACAGAGCTTTGCGGCCCACCAGATAAACAGGGGATAGAGTCGAGGCAAATGAGTTGGTGGAAACAAATTTAAGGTGATCTGTCAAGAATTCACGTATCCAATTAGCTATGTCGGGGTGTAGTTTTAGATGCAAAATATTATGCATGTGAAGAATGTGTGATACCTTGTCGAAGGCTTTTTCGAAGTCCAAAAAAAAAAGAGCGTCGGTGGCGATAATCAGATCCAGGTTAGAATGTACATCACGCAGGGATAATACGAGCTGAGTATTGCAAGAGTGAGTTTTGCGAAACCCGTGCTGGTTAGGATGAAAGAAGTTGACAGATGATGGAAAATTGGCACTGTGTGAACGTAGAATGTGCTCCATTAGTTTAGAACAAACGCTGGCAAGGGAAAAGGGACGGTGGTTGCTAGGATTTGTACGGTCGCCCTTTTTAAAAATGGGAATTATCTTACCAACTTTCCAGTCAGTGGGGATAGATCCAGTGCAGAGGGATTGCTGAAATATTAACCTTAGGAAGAGACTGGTGATGTGCTTGGTGTTTTTAATACCTTATCGTTTATGCCATCAATGCCACACAAGGATGAATTTTTTAATGACTCAATAATTGTAACAATGCAGTTCGCGTCGAAAGTGATGTTTTCCATGGGGGGGGGGGGTAATTAGACGGTGGAAAATGAGGAAGAATTTTGGGGCATGCATTAGTGAAAACAGAAGAGAAAGCAGTGTTTAGAGCATCAGCAGTCTGAGATTACGAAACAGGGCAGCCAGCACTGTCACGGGAAAAACACTGCTTGACACCTGGGGATTAATGCATAGCCAGAAGCGTTTCGGGTTAGTGTTCAACATGGAGGGCAGCGTGGTTGAAAAAAAGCAACGTTTAGCGTCTGCGACGTGCTTCTCATACTGCTTGACCGCAGCGTGGTATTTCTGCCACTGAAAGTCAGAATGAGAAGTGTTAGCAGAACGAAAGAGACGTTTCTTTTTATTGTTCAGACGTTTTAGTGCTGCGTTAAACCACGGATATTGTTTTCGTTCTCTGATTCTTATAGTGGGAACGTACCTTTTGACTAGGCGCAGAAATTCAGACTTAAACAGCAACCAGTTAGTTTCAAGTGAACGGTGGTGAAAGTCTGCCTTAATGTTATCATAAAAGGTTGTTAAATCTTGGGACATGCTGTTGTAGTCGCCCCTGTCATAAAGCGTGAGTGTGTTTTTTTTATTCTTGTTGGATTAAACATGTGACTTGAAAAAGTAGCATGCAGTATTTTATGATCACTGAGACCATTCAGGTACGCGATATCGGAAAGGTTTTCTGGGTGTGAAGTTAATATTAAGTCTAAAATGTTATCCGAATGGTCAGTAGTGCGGGTAGGATTGTTGACAACTTACGATAACCCAAATGTAAGACACGTGTTGACGAATTCACTGGCCTAGTTACTTTTAGATGCGGAGCATCTAATACTCGAGGCTTGTAGTGCGGCGCCGTCCGCAAGCTTCCTCCTCCTTCTTCCACCATCTGTGTATCCCTTCCTCCTCTACACACCGCGCGCGCTTCACTCCTCCACCATCTGTGCACCCTTCCTCCTCTACACACCGCGTGCGCTTCTCCTCTTCACGAACATTCGCTAACTGTATAATGTAGCGCGCATGCGCCGTCATGATTCGAGAACATCGGCAGCTGACGCGCGCGCATGCGCCGTCGCGTTTCGAGAACATCGGCAGCTGACGCGCGCGCATGCGCCGTTGCGCTTCTCCCCCTTCTCGAACATTCGACAGCTGACGCGCGCATGCACCGTCACCCACCATCTGTGCCGCGCGCGCTTCTCCCCTTCTAGAACATTCTACAATTCTCCTGATTCTCCAGTGGGCGCGCATGCGCCGTCACGCTTCGAGAACATTCAACAGCTGACAGTGCATGCGCCGTCGCGCTGTATATATACTCAAGCTCGGCGCTCGCTCGCTCAGTTGCCGCTCGTCGGTTGGTTTGTACGGCGCGTCGACGTCCAAGGTCGCGGTGAAATGAATTCTAACGAATCCACAAACACAATGATCGACGTCCCTTCGACCAGCGCCGCCCTTTCGCATACGTGTGTACGTGTTCACTCATTTAACACCCCCTCCTACAACCACGTTAACCAATTTAGCCATCGACCCAAGTAAGTCGCAATTTAACACCCCATTTCACAACCACGTTAACCAATTTAGCCATCGACCCAAGTAAGTCGCACTTTAACACCCCGTTAACCAATTATATGCTCCGCATCCTCCTCAGTGTTCCCCCGAGGGAAGCTGCGGGCAATCTTTTTTTGATAGTGTGGAAGCGAGATTTGACGAAGCGATAGATGGGAAATTAAAATCAAAAAGCAAGACAGGCGTGTTAGAATATGACTTAGTTATCTTGCCCAACGCATCGTGGAAAGCGGGCAAGAATGCAGCATCGGCAGAGGGAGGGTGATAGCAAATGCCAAGAAGGATGTGCGGGAAGGATGCAGTGCAACATAGCCATAGCATTTAAAGGGGTGATTGAAATAATATCGGGATGCATCGTAGGTCATCGCTTGTGGCGATAAGGACGCCACCACCGCGGGTATTGTGGACTCTATCATTGCGAAATATATCGAAGTCGTCTCAGTAAGCAAAACAACATTACACGAAGATGAGCTGATGAGGCCACATAACGAGTCACGTTTTGCGGATATTAGTATGCACGTTGTATATATATATATATATATATATATATATATATATATAAGAGAAAGAAGTGTATACCTAAGGGCTCGTTTTTCCGTGTTTTAACACAATATCAATAAAATCTAACAGACAGTAACGCCAAGGAATGTACAGGGGAAGTTATTAGAACCAATGGAATGTAAATAGGAAGAAAGAAAAGTGGATGAAAAAATAACCAGCCGTGAGCAGGCTGTAATTCCCACGCCAACACTGCTACCATACAAGACAAGAGAAAATGGACATTGATGCAAAGCGTCGAGTTGTTTTGTTCCGCCCAGGCAACGAAGTCCTTTTTTGAACACCTGTTCATGCACCTGGGCCTTGCGAAAAATTCCTTCACCGATATCTCGGTCCATACACCGTCCTGGAACGAACATCCAAAGTCAACTATCACGAGGATAGTTATAGCGCGAGAACAAAACGACGACACAGAGACAAGAAGGACACGAAAGACACAAAAGACACGCCTGCAGGCTGAACATGCAGACTGCAAGCACAGAACGAGTGCTTGAAGCCTGCATGTTCGAGAAGCGAATCTGATGACACGATCCCTGTGTTCCTTCATTGCACACGTGGTATCTGCATGGTCCTTCACTACGGCGTTTCTCATAATCATATGGTGGTTTTGGGACGTTAAACCCCATATATAATCATTTCTAGCGTTCTCAAAATTATCCCGTTTTACTTCAACGTAACGCAAGGAGCAAACAAGCGTAGCTTAGGTAGCGGACAAAAAAAAGGTACAACCGCATTGTCATGTTCGTACCCACGCATAATGATTGACACTCTGTGAACACGAAACCCTGAAAGCAGCGTGGATTGGATTGGATAAGCTTTTATTTGGTCCTCCAAAACACAGATCACTGTGTTGCGGGCAGCTCCCACATGGGGACTGAGATGCCAAGCTCCTCAGCCGCCTCGCGGTCTTGGTGGACAGCCCAGAGCTGATCTGCCAAGGACGAGCTGCGGATTGCCGCCTCCCATCTGGCAGTGGTGATGATCGATATATGAGCGAATTTGGTGCACTGCCAGAGCATGTGTTCTAATGAAGCTATTTCCCCACAATGTGGACAAAGATTACTTGGGTATAGGTCAGGGTACATAATGTGTAACATTTTCAATGTAGGGTACATCCGCGTTTGCAAAAGCCTTAATGTAAGTGCTTGGGGCCGGGTTGGATTTTTGTGAGGTGGAGGGAAAATCTTTCTAGACAGGTAGAAATGTTTAGTGAGCTCGTTATATGTTGTAAGAATTTCCCAGTTATCCCCTTCACCGGTAGAACGCATCCCCGGGGAGGCGCGGTTGGATAGTTCTCGCGCCGCCTCGTGCGCTGCTTCATTGAGATTGGCAGGGGAATCGTTGATTTGCCCAAGGTGAGCTGGGAACCAACTCAGAAGATGATGCGTTATGTTCTTGGCTTGCAGTATCCTCAGCGTTTGTTCAGAGACCGTCCCCTTGGCGAACGCCCGTAGTGATGCCATGGAATCCCTGTAGACGACTCCAATGTTATCCATCTTGAGTGCTAAGGCGATGGCCACCTGTTCCGCAATGATTGGGTCTTTCGTCCTGACCGTCGCTGAGTTGACGACATGGCCAGCCCCATCGACCACCACAGCCACAAACGCTTTCCATTGGCGTAAAAGGACGTGTCAACAAATGCGAACCCTCGTTCCTCGTTTGAGACTTGACGAAATATAGTCCTGGCCCTCGCTATTCTTCTTCTGACGTTGTGTTCTGGATGCACGTTTCTTGGTATAGGAGACGCCGTGATATTCTCTCTGATGTTGTCGGGGATATCATTGTAACTGCGTCTAATTGCCATTGGGTGTTGGCCCAGCTCCTTCAGGATCATTCTCCCCGACCTTGTTGTAGATAACCTTGCAAACTGTGCTCTCTCTTGGGCTTCTGCTATTTCTTCGAGCGTGTTGTGAATGCCAAGCTCAAGCAGACGCTCGGTGCTGGTATGTATGGGTAGGCCCAGGACCTTCTTGATAACTTTCCTGAGGAGCACAAAGCAGCGTGCTTCTTTGATATCCCCACCGATACGGCAGCGCAGAAAGTAAAAAAAAACCTAATACGTTTTTTTTGATACACTAACGGTGCGTCTATGACGACCAAACATTTCGTGCGGAATGCTGCGAGCTGTCTGGCGCCTTATGTTTAGGAAAACTGTCAATTCATTGGCAGTCGTCACCGTCGAGATAACGCCGATGCACCGCACTCTTCTATTGGTGAACTAAGGTGAAGAGACAGTCACAGGGTGTGTGCACCGTTTTTTATTATATTTTATTGATTGCTACGTACCTGCACACGTCATGGCGGGACTTTTGAATTTTTTAAGGTCGATACGCCACGTGGTGTCGTTTATGCGAACTAATTAGCTGGTGTCCAGAAAAGCTGGATATGAACGTATTCGGAGCAACATCAAAGATTTTCAGCACCTTCGTAGTAATACCATCAGGGCCTGGTGCTGCCGCTGGTAAACGTGCTACAGCTGACGAGAGGACCAACCATAATATCTCTTCAGTATTTTCGAGTGCCTTGCCTCACAAAAGGTGAATGAATGAAGGTAGAAAATCTAGCCTCCGAACACCTGGCGATTGCACCAAGTGAATCTTCTATTTCTTGGGTAGTATGCCCTATTGATTTTGCATTTATGGAAAGAGAGGGAGAGAAGTAAACGTTTATATTTGAAACAGTGTCCCGAGCAATGCCCGGTGTCACCCTGAGGTGGGAGGGCTCCTTGGTCCAGGAACTTTCTGGCTTCTACTGCCCTCTTGGCCCTGGCAACGAGTTGTTGTTGGTCTCCCAGGTCCTCGAGAGCCAGCTTCGCCTCCCACGTTTTGGTTAGGTATTCGTTCGTCCGTACTGTTTCATTATCAGTCGAGTGTTGTTGCAGATTACGCCTGACAATACACTGGCATGCAAGAAGCAAGTGTGCCAGGGTGTCCGGTACGCTGCAGAGCGGGCACATATAGCTATATCTCGTTGGGTAAAGACGGTGCAGTAGGGCCCCATGTGTGTATGTGCTGCTTTGCAGGCGTCTCAGTATCACGCTTTCCTCTTTTGTCAGTTTTGGGTGTGGTGGAGGGTATACTCTTCACTCCAACCTGTAATGCTGGAGTAACGATGAGTAGGTGTTTTGAACAACTTCCGTCTCTTCAACAACGGGTCGGATGTCCTGTGAGCAGAGGGTAGCCCAGCTGACGTGCTCGCGGGCAGCGGCGTGGGCTGCTTCATTTCCCTGCAGACCCTCGTGTCCTGGCACCCAGAATATACAAGTGTATAAGAGTGGAGTGCTTCGCCGTTTCAAAATATTGATGGCATTGGCTGAGATGCGGCACTGAGCAATACTTCTGCAGGTGGCTTGCGAGTCGGTGAAAATCATTGCGGCGTCTGTACATGTTGCGGTTGCTAGAGGGATTGCCGATTCTTCTGCTGCGTCTGAATTGAGCGCGTTGACCGTGGCTGACGCTAATTCTCAGCCTAGAGAATCTACGACGCTGACAGCGTACGCGTTTCTAGGCGGATACTTGGCCGCGTCACTGAAGCAGGTGTCCGGGTCTTGCTTGAACTTACGTTGAATAACGTCAGCTCTAGCCTAGCGTCTACTTTTGGGGAAAGTAGGATGGATGTTGACTGGAATAGGTGCGATGCATAGCGACTCCCTAACGTACAGTGGGATGTGCTTTTTACCGGTCTGCATCAGTGATGAACGTGTCGCTGTAGTTGAGGTAACGGAGCACTGACCTCCCCGTGGGCGTCAGCTTGAGACTCTCCAGCTGGCTATTCTTATTCGCTTCGATGAGCTCTTGCCACGTGTTCTGGACGCCCATCTTTAGAAGACGTGTGGTAGAGGCCATTGAGGGAAGTCCCAGGGCTACATTAGTGGCCTTTCTTATCATGGTATTAAGTTTTTCAATATCAGCTGTTTTCAAATTCAGGTACGGCGTGCCATAGACCACGCGGCTGGTGAACAGAGCTTGCATTATACGTAGCGCGTCGTGCTCTTTAAGTTCGTTTTGTTGATTCGCGATCTTCTTGACGAGGTGCGTGATTAATGATAGTATCTGTTGGAGTCTCGGTAGGGTGGCAGCTCCCGATCCATCCTTGTAGATGTGAACTCCAAGCACTCGCAGGGTCTCGACTTTTGGAATTAATGTCCCCTTCAGTGTTGCGCTAGGGTCGGGCTTGTCGTATAGAGGGGGTATGCCTCTTGTTCTCGCTTTGAGGACGAGGTGCTCAGATTTCTCGGGGGCACAACAGAGACTGCAGTTTCGGAGATACAGTTCATTGGTATCTACGGTGGTTTATAGGCAGGTCTCTTGTCGCCCAGTGTTAGAAGCCCTGGTCCAGAGCATGATGTCATCAGCGTAGATCGCGTGCCGTAAATCTGGTATTTTGTCGAGATTTTACGGCAGATTGATCATAGCCAGATTGAAAAGTAATGGCGAGCTGACCGAACCCTGCGGCGTGCCTTTTTTTGCTAGTTGGAAGCTTTTGCTGCGGCTGTTGCGTATCTCCACAGTTGCCGTACGGTCCGTCAGAAAGTTTCTGACGTACGTGTAGGTTCTAACGCAGCAGCCAATGCCTTCGTGGTTGTTGAGGATTGGGTCACGGCTGACGTTATTGAAGGCCGCCTTGACGTCGACTCCGAGTATGGAATACTTTCTTCGATGGGTGAGGTGATCAAGGAGGTCTTCTTTGAGTAGTAAGAGCACGTCGTGCGTCGAAAGATGCTGCCTGAAGCCGAACATGATGTCCGGTAGGTGTCCACTATCTTCCAGGTACTGGGTTAAGCGGTCAAGCACCATATGTTCGGACAACTTCCCCACGCACGAGGTGACAGAAATTGGGCGTAGGTTCTCAATGCCGACTGGTTCCTTAAGCTTAGGGATCATGGTGATTTCCGAGTGCTTTCATACCGCAGGTAGCTCTCCTTTATCCCAGCAGTCGTTGTAATATCGGAGAAGAGCCATGGTGACCTGGTGTGGTAGGTTGCGTAAGTGCTTGTTGACAATCCTGCCTATTCCGAGGCTGGTCTTCCTTGTCAACTTCGTTAGGGCGGCGTGCAGTTCAGCCTGGCTGAAAGGCCGTTCGAGCTCAGTGTTCGGTGCGCCAGCGTAGTTTTTGGTGCGAATTCAAGCCTCAGTGGGTGCATCGCCACTGAGCTTCTTTGTATTTCTTTTAGGAGGTGTTCTTCTGTACCGGCATAGTTCGAATAAACCTCTGAAGGTGCTGCTTCTAAGTTGCTTTGGAGGGTTGCGTGGCTAGAAGTGGTCGCTAATCAAACCAGTGCCAACAGTCTCCCAGGACAACACCGAAAGTCCAGGACCCGAAAACGTAAGATCTAGCACCGAACGGGACTGGTCACGTAAAAATGGGAGTGACCCAGTGTTGTGACAAGTGAAATTGTTCAATGCTGCCCAGTCCCACAGACGTTTTCCATTCTGATCCATTATAAATCCTCATGATATATGATGAGAGTTGAAATCTCCAGCTAGCACAACCTTTTTTCCGTAGTTCAGAAGAACTGAATCTAGTGACTGAGTATTAGGCACACCCAAAGGAAAATATGCATTAACCAGATAAAATTTTAGACCTCCTGGAAGAGTTAGTTATACTGCTTATATTTCACTTTCTGTAGACATTAGCTGAAAGGACAGCCTTGCTTTATTGTAGAATTTATTAGACAGAAGAGTGAGTAAACCACCTCCTCTGGATGAAAGATCTAACCGAAATGGTCGGTAATTACGCATACTAAACAATTTATCTGGAAATAACAAAGTTTCTTTTAATATTGTTACGGAAATGAAGTAAAGGAAGAGAAAGGACACAATAAGCTGTGAGGTACGTGAGCTTGCCAATCATCCATTGTGACTCTTGCTTGTGGCTTTTTTCTCTGTAAAGCTTTTTGTACAGAAGTCACTGACTCCGCAACATATTGGTGGAGGTGCTGGGTAACCATCAGGCAACGAAGCTCCGCAGTGGACGTCGCATCGGTTTTCCAGCCATGGCCAATGCTTAGCCCTACGCATTAACGTCAGCGTCTCCGACGAACACGGCGTCGCAACCATACGTTTTTACGCCACTTCAGGATCCCGGTACATTTTGCGGGACTGATGGCGTCGACGTTGACGATTGGTTGGGCAAGTTTGAACAAGTGAGTGTGCCGAACAGATGGGATCCCACACTTCAGTTGGCTAATGTGCTGTTTTACTTGAGAGGCACGGCCAAGGTATGGATTCTGTCAATTCTCTGGTCTCAAGTCCTGAGCTCTTTCCCAACCTGCCCGAGTTCGATATCTTCCGCAAGGATAGGGACAGTTCTCGCGGTGGCGGTGTACTAATAGCCACTAATCGTCAATTGCAATGTTCCCTTGTAAGCGTGCAAACGCCTTTAGAAATGTTGTGGGTCCGCAGCCACGCAACCACGCCGCATATGCTCATTGGCGTCTGTTACCGTTCACCCAATTCCGAAAGTTCGTTTGCATCTGATTTTCATGACGTATTACATGAGATAACGCTTACTAATCCTAGTGCTCCCATCTTGCTTTTTGGCGATTTCAATTTTCCTTTCATTGACTGGTCCAAGCTATCCACCTGCCAAAACACAGATAATGTCTCCAATGAATTCTTACACACGTGTTTAACGTTTGGTCTATCACAGCTTGTCACTTCTCCTACGCGCACAACCGATCATTCAAGCAACGTTCTTGACCTTCTGCTTACGTCACATCCTGATAACTTTTCTTCTCTTTCTTATATTAGCGGTCTCAGTGACCACACCGCGATCCACACTACGTTTCCCGGTAACATGATAAAAAAAGCGTCAAATCGAAGAAATTACTGACTCTTTACGACAAAGCCGACTATGTCGCTATGAACAACGACTTAGCAGCCTTTTATAGTGAATTTTCCTCAACTTACGATCAACAATCCACTGAATCTAATTGGGCTTTATTTAAATCCAAGATGCAGGACTTGATCAAACTTTACATTCCAACAATCACTATATGTGAAAGATCTCGTTCTCCCTGGTTTAATGTCAGTCTAAAACGTATGAAAAACAAGAAGAAACGACAGTTTCGTTCTGCCAGACAATCGAACTCTCAACTAGCCTGGGACAAGTATAAAAGTACAGCCAAAGAATACATGGCATTATTGGCATTGGCAAAGAGAAACTTTTTTTCAACCACACTACCCAACATGCTTCGGGACAACCCACGCCGCTTTTGGAAAATAATGAAACCGGATGATAAAACTACACTTTCTCTTTGTGACAATTCTGGATCCCCTATTGCCGATTGTGACGTTCCATCTGTCTTGAACTCTACATTTTGTTCCGTTTTTACTAACGAAGCTAGCGGAGAACTTCCTGAATATCCGCATTTTGCTTTTCCGCAAATGCCGAAGATTGAGTTCAGCTCAGAGGGAATCGTTAATGTAATCAATCAATTAAAAAATTCTTCATCATGTGGTATAGATGGCATCAATGCCAAAATTCTTAAAAATACTAAGCATATCTCTGGTTCCATACTATCAATCATTTTCCAACAGTCGCTCGATACAGGTGAAGTCCCATTGGACTGGAGAATTGGGAAGGTCATTCCGGTCTTCAAGAAGGGCGATCGTTTATCTGCAGGTAACTACCGCCCCATCTCGCTCACTAGTGTTTGTTCTAAGATCATGGAACATGTCATCTTCTCTCATGTTGCCAGCTTTTTATCATCTGCAAGTTTTTTTCACCCAAACCAGCATGGCTTTCGTAAAGGTCACTCCTGTGAGACCCAACTAACATTATTCCTGCATGACATCCATCTCCACATAGATCGTAACATCCCAGTTGATACACTGTTTCTAGATTTCGAAAAAGCATTTGACAAGGTGCCTCACTCTCGTCTCCTACTAAAAGTCTCGCGTCTAAGCCTTCACCAGTATGTTTTCAACTGGATCAAAGCATTCTTAACAAACCGCAAACAATTTGTGCATGTTAATAACCTTTCTTCCAACCTCTCCCCAGTTCTGTCTGGCGTGCCCCAAGGTACCGTCCTCGGGCCTCTCCTATTCTTGATATATATTAACGACATTCCACTTTCTGTTCAATCTAACATTCGCCTTTTTGCCGACGATTGTGTCCTTTACCGTCCAATACATAACTCTACCGATGTTTCTTCCCTACAGCATGACCTCTTACGCATTCAACAGTGGTGTAACACTTGGCTGATGTCTCTGAATACGAATAAAACATTGCTCATTTCTTTCCATCGTCGCAGAAACTACGCGCCGGCTACTTACACCATCAACAACTGTCCTATAGCTGCTACTAACTCAATCAAATATCTAGGTGTCCATCTTTCGAGCGACCTATCATGGGGTGACCACATAGATCACATAGCTCACTCCGCTAACCGTGCCCTTGGTTACGTACGCCGCAACATTTTCATGGCACCACCTTCCGTTAAACTACTCGCTTATATCACCATTGTCAGACCTAAACTTGAATATGCATCTGCCGTCTTTGACCCCCACCAAACAAATCATATTAAAATTCTGGAATCTGTCCAGAACCGAGCAGCCAGATTCATTGCTTCAGATTACTCCCGTTACTCCAGCATCTCCAACCTAAAAAACCAGTTAAAGCTTCCTACCCTCACTTTTCGTCGTCATATTGCACGTTTGTGCCTTTTCCACAAATTCTTTCATTCAGCCACACGTGACAACCAGCTCATCCAACCAGTCCATCGAGGCCATCGCAGAAGTCATCCAAACGCTGTAATTCCGCCACGTGCTCACACCACATCATTTCAACAGTCATTCTTTTTGCGCACCGCCCGAGACTGGAATGACCTTCCGGAAGAGGCGGCAGTCATCCGGGATTCTGCGCGCTTCAAGAATGCCATACAAGCAGCAGACTCAACTGCATTTTAACCATTACTTTTGATACCGCCTTTCATCGCCCACCCCTCATGTAAAGTTCCATACGGAACCTTTGAGGATATAATAAATAAAAAAAAATAAAAAAAATAAAACAACGAAGAAGAACTCACAAGCTGGGACCAATGCAAAGAACAGATGCGAGATGTGTCTGGCAAAACCGCCAGTCGTAAGATCGCCGCCGAAAAGGAATTGGCCTGCCGTCCCCAATCCCCAACGAAATCATACCTCACATAGATTCAGGACGTGGTGGCCCTCTGCCGAAAGGCCGAAAGCGACATGACAGAAGATGACAAGGTCAGGCATGGCCTGAAGGGGATTGCCGACGACGTGTTCAATCTCCTGATGTGCAAGGGCTGTTCCACCATGGACGCGATCATCAAAGAGTGTCGTCAGTTTGAGCAAGTGAAAGGTCGCCACATTCTGCAAACATTCGCCCCCAACTTCCAAACACCGCTGCAACATCGACTTGCGAGGATCAGTCCAAAGTCCAGACCAGTCCACAACGTCTGTCGCCACCTGAAGATCTGACACGCATTGTTCGTCGCGAATTGGAAGCAATGACGCCCTCGGCGTTCTAATCGCGCCATACCGATACCACTCCTGTTACTGTTCCTCTTGTTCAAGCCATCGTGTGATAGGAGCTTGAAAACATTGAAGTGCATTCCGTGTGTCATGTTACCGCGGCCAGAGTCAGCGAACGCTCTTTCGCGATGCCCTCCTCAAACCGACGGCTTTCCCCACGTACCCGCAACCCGGCTGATTGGCGAACTGCAGATGACCACCCTATATGTTCCAACTGCCACCCTATTGGACATATTGCTCGTTACTGCCGCAACAGATGGTCCTCGGCACCTCTTTCAATGACCCATATTACCCGTTTTGACGGTACCGCCCACACCATTTCATCTGCTGAAGAGTCCTATGCTTTTGGCCAATCTCGGATCACTGGGTACAGCCGCTCGCCTTCACCACGTGGGCACCAGTCTCGTTCGCCGCAAATACGCCGTCCACCGTCCCGGTCACCCGCCGCCACGGCGCTTCTCGTCTCCGTGGCTTCCAGCCGCATCATCTCGGAAAACTGAGAATTGCAGCCCCCGGATGTGGTGCTTAATTGACGACTTCCGCAGCAAATGCTCTCTCCGTTTCCACCAGACGAAGTGTAATAGACGTCGAAGTAGACGGCGTATCTGCACAAGCACTTGTGGACACCGGCGCAAGCATTTTGGTCGAGTTCAAGCCTACGCACACGTTTAAAAAAGTTCTGACACCAGCAGCTGCACAAATGCCCCGTGTGGCCGATGGCGACATGCCGATGGTTCTCAGTCTGTGCACTGCCGCTTAAGTATAAAGGACCACACTACTTCTGTCATTTTAGCCGTGATTGACCACCACCCTTATGACGTTATCCTAGGCCTGGACTTCTTGTCGAATCATTCTGCTCTTATCGATTGTGCTACTAGCATCTCTCAGCCAGAGCTGCCTCAGATAGTCGCTAAACCCCACGTTGCCCCGCCGTACCTGTGCTCTCTTCAGGATGTACGACTGTCGCCTCAGGCAGCCAACTACGTCATTTTGACTACACAGCCACAGGTTCCCGATGATCAAATGTCCTCCTTCATTTCGCCGACGTTATTTTGAGCCGCAACATCGCCATTCCCTATACGCTCGTGACTGTCACTGATAACTGTACCTTGCTCCCACTTCTCAATTTCAGCTTGTGCCCTGAAGTGCTTCCTCGTGGCATGTTCTTTGCCAGCGTATCTAATGCTGACGAATTCGAAATAGCGGCTCTCACCAGCAAGATTGATTTACTTCAATCTCCTGTAGATAACAGCACTTGTTATCTGCCAAATCGTTTCTCGAAGATTATTGCACCCGACCTCAATCCTGCGCAAGCCGACGACATTCGTACATCACCTTCTCGCGTCATTTTTTATTTCGACGACAGACCTATAGGGCAAACATCCAGTGTTCAGCGCCGTATAAACACTGGTGACGCCAGTCCTATTCGCCGACGCTCCTATCGTGTCCCACACTGAGCGCAGAATTATCCACGCGGAAGTTGACAAAATGCTCCACAAAAGTGTGATAGAACCATCAAGTAGTCCTTGGGCCTCCCCTGTCGTCCTAGTGAATAAAAAGGACGGTATCTGGCGCTTCTGCGTTGACTATCGCCACCTCAACAAGATCACGCGAAAAGACGTATACCCGCTACCACGCATCAATGACGCGTTAGACTGCTTGAACGGCGCTACATACTTCTCGTCTATTGATCTTCGGTCCGGCTACTAGCAGATTTCTGTCGATGAAATGAACCGTGAGAAGACGGCCTTCATTACACCGGATGGTTTATACCAGTTGTTTAGATAAGTTTTAGCTTGTTTTGCTAGATGAGCTGATGTCGACAAATTCTCCAGGAGGTGACCAGGGATGGCTTCCGCCTTGGTCGGCCTCTCTTCCACCTGATGAAATGCCACTTGAAGCGTTCGTTCGTGGTGGTGTAAACAGTATTCCTGTAGCTCTGGTGCCCCTGCATGAAGGATCTATTCAGCTTACCCAACCCGAAAGCGGTGCAAGCTGAGCTTCAGTCGGCCACGCACCACTACTTTCACATTACTGATGTTCGGCAGTTTGGCAAAAGTGGGATAATTTGTAGATCACCTGACCAAACTTGTGTGCATGATCTTCTGAAATGCTCGAAATTTGAATAGATAAAGTGAATGCTTTTATCCCGCCACACCTTGCATGCACCAAGGGGATTGTTCGTGGCGTATATAGTAGCTTAAGCGCAGAAGAGACACTCTAAAAGCTTTTCGCTGCTGGTGCGATAGCTATGTACTGGTGCAATAGAACAGTCGATAAACAACGCGTCCCCCACTGAGTCGGTGATAGCCACATTTGCTGGTATGTCATGCCCTTCGGAAATCAAAGTGTGGCATTTGATTTTTAGAGTAGACCCGCTTGTCTCACGTCCATTGCAGTGTCACAACTGCTGGCGCTGTGGCCATAGTATGGGAGGTTGCAAATCTGCTTTGCGTTGTTGTTATTGTGGTGAAGGTCACTCCCCGGATGACTGCTCTGCTCAAGTCCTCAAGTGCTGCCTGTGTATAGGTACACACAAGGCTGATAACCTTACATGCCCGGCTAGAAATCAAGAGATACAAGTCTTAGAGATAATGGACAAAAGGTAATGCGCACGCAGGGAGGCTATTTGAGCAAGAAAAGAAAGAGAACATGGTTATGCTAGCGTAACTGCACGTCAACAGGCAATTATTGAGGCGAATATTTCGCAAGCGATCGCAGAATCGGTCGAAAAAGCTATGGAGAAACTGCTGGAACGAGTCGTAGAGACTCTGTCCGAAGGTCTTACTGGATTATTAGCGTCACAAATAGGGCTATTGCCACAAGTCGGTAGTGTTCCGGCAGTGAGTCACAGCCAAGGAAATGTTCCCGCATAAGTAGACGATGTTCAGACGATGCTCTCGCTTGAGGGTCCTAGTTCCAGCTTGTCTGCGAAGGGTGGTAGCTCTTCAGACTCACAAATATACCATGCAGATTTGCAGGAATGTGCAAATAGATGTTCAACCGCGAGCACAGAAACGAAGGGGGCTTCCGCTGAAGGTTTCCGATACCTGTAATAACTATAAATAAAAAAAGGTCAACCTCAGCTCAAGGGCACAGCTAACATTTTGAATGAGGCCATAGCCTCTACGGTGATTTTGTCACCAGATTATAGATGAGAGTGCTTCAGTGGAACTGTCATTCCGTATTTACTGTTTCTACTGATCTCAACGTTTTGATTTCTCAGATTCATCCAGATGTTATCATACTGTTACGGAGTCGGTGACTTCTGTACAAAATGTTTTTACGGAGGAAAAGCCACAGGCAAGAGTCACAATGGCTGATTGGGCAAGCTCGCGCACCTCTCAGCTGATTGTGTCCTTCCTCTTCCTTTATTTACTTCATTTCCGTAACAGAACCCCCGGACGCTGGGTGCCGTCTCGGCGCGAGTCTGGAGAAGTGCGACAGAAGTAGGGTTTTAGGCGCGAAACATGGACAATGTCTACAAGTGATGAACTTGGTGACGTATTGACGTGCGATGGCGCTATCTTCGTAGTTGACGTCGCGAACTTGGCGTAAGACTTTATAAATAGGGTCCTGTGTATCGGGAGAAACATTTTTCGGAGAGACTTACACGGTGACACGGTGACCAGAGTCACGGTGTTAGAGTCACTGGCTAGAGTCACGGTGTTAGAGTCACTGGCTTGCAGCACTAAAATAAATGATCACACATAATAAATAATATTGTAACGGGTGCAAGAGAAGAAACGTCAAATCTACTTTATTATGAACGAACTTGTGCCCTGAAAATTATGGGCGAAAAGATGGAAGAGTCCTCTAGAGTGTTCCAAAACAAAAACTGTTCATCTGTTTGTTTCCTTGTTTGTATCTTCTAATCCATGGCTCGTACACCCACTCTGGGGGATTGCCCAAGAGATCATATAGTCTCATATGGACGATAACTGCATTATTGCTTACAACGAAAAAAGGGGGGGGGGGGGGAGTTGTATAGTGAAGACAGTATGTTAAAAAAAAGAAACCAAAGATTGATATAGTGAGAAAGAATCAACAACAAAGTAGACACTAATAGCTATAACTTGATTTTTGGAGCCGACCAGACAGCTGGTTGTGCCAAACCCGATTAATTTGGTATGTCACGGATTTATCCAGATTTAAAAATCACTTTCCGACCCATTTTTTTGAGTACCTGTTAACGTGGGCTTTATGTTGAAAAACGTTTAGCGTCTTGAATAAAATACACATGGCATTGAATGCATCTCTGTGGCAATTTCCCAAAACAGAGTCACCAAAATTTAGAACATTTTCTGTGGTTAAATATAAACCTAGCTTCGCAATGGAATATCTAAAAGTCGTTTCCTAATTAATGCATAGTTACGACATGAGCCAAAATAATGTTCAATAGTTTCTGATTCTTCGCAAAACGGACAAAAGGGGGAAAGTGTGAGACCAGCTCTGTGTAAATAAAAATTTAATGGAGGGACACGGCACCAGAATCTGGAGATTATAATTTCAAGTTTTTTCGCCGGACTCCACTGGGCTTTCCATGCAAATTTGAGGTGCTGATAATCTGTACACTGTGTGATATTTTCTAAACTGTTCATCTGCCAACGCACCTTCTTCTTCTTCGCAGCTCCAACCTACACTGACTCGCGCCCGTGAACAAGAGACATGTGTCGTGCGGCCCCCAAGCAAGAGTGCGCACAAGACTGTGGGCGCTGATTCTTCATAATGCCGGATAGCGTAAACAGTCTCTGTGGCATTAGTCCTCCTTTGAAATGCGCATCGTCCCGATGCGCGATGGAGGGAGGCAAAAGATAAAGGGAGCGTTTTCTTTCCCTTTCATAATAGGGCTTCATACGAACGACGTGTACGACTTCTGCGCTGTTTTGCCGCTTTGAACGGATGTGTCCATCGGCGATGACTTCGTAGTTAAGGTCACTAATTCGTGTGGAGAACTTTATAGGGGCCAAAGTATCGACAAAGAAGCTTTTCTGATAGGCCGCGGCGTCGGAGTGGTATTCATATCTACACTCGCTCGCCTAAGTTGTACTGAACTTTTCTGCGGCGCAGGTTGAAGTGGCTTGCGTCCTTGTTTTGCTGTTGATTTATTCGATGTCGTGCCAACTGGCGTGCTTCTTCAGCCCTTTGCAGAAAGTCGTAAAGTTCAGATGGCTTGTGATTGTCTACTGGCAACATGGCATCGAGTGTCGTAGTGACAGTGCGACCGTAGACCAGCTGAAATGGTGTGACGCGGATGGTCTCCTGCACGGCCGTATTGTAGGCGAAAGTTGCGTATGACAAGATTTCGTCCCAAAATATATGCTCAATGTCAACGTACATCGACAGCATGTCAGCGATGGTGTGGTTCAGGCGTTCTGTCAACTCGTTGGCTTGGGGATGGTATGCAGTGGTCTTCCTATGGCTGGTGTTAGTCATTGTCATTAAGGACTGCATCAAATCAGCCGTGAACGCTGCTCCTCGATCGGTAATCACGACGAGTGAGACTTCATGACGAAGAACAATATTCTGAACGAAAAACTTCGTGACTTCGTTGCCATTCCTCGCTCAAGGCAGCTGGTTTCAGCGTATCGTGTCAAATAGTCAGTCGCAACTATTATTCACCTTTTTCCTGATGCCGACATTGGAAACGGTCCGAGGAGGTCCATTCCAACCTGTTGAAATGGAGTCGCAGGTGGCTCTATAGGTTCGAGAAGGCCTGCCGTCTTGAAGGGTGGTGTTTTTCGCCTTTGACACTTGCGACATGTCTTGACGTAATGCTTCACGGACGCTAGCAACTTGGGCCAGTAGTAATCGTGATTAATTTTGGCGAAAGTTCGACTCGTGCCCAAGTGACCCGCAGACGGTTCATCATGACCGGCTTCTAAGACTTCATGCCTCATGGCTGATGGTACAACGATTAAGAACTTCTCCTTGTTGTGTACAAAATTCCTCTTGTAAAGTGCATTATCTCGGAGGCAGAATGAGGATAACCCTCTCTTAAATACGCGAGGAAGTGTTCGTCGTGCCCTTCGAGATACTTTATTAAAGGGAGCAGTTCCACGTCAGCCCGTCGATGTTCGGCGATTTGTGAGCTTTTCATCACACAAAGGAGTGGGAAGTCCTCTTCTTCTGAAAGAGTCGAGTGGACTGGTGAACGTGATAAGCAGTCTGCATCATCGTGATTTTGGCCAGACCTATATATGACCGTAATATCATACTCTTGGAGCCTGAGATTCCATCTCGCAAGCCGTCCCGATGGGTCCTTTTAAGCTCGCCAGCCAACAAAGTGAGTGGTGGTCGCTGACGGCACGGAACGGCCTGCCGTAGAGGTATGGCCTGAACTTGCTGATCGCCCATATGAGTGCCAAGCACTCTTTTTGTGTTGCAGAGTAGTTTCTTACCACTTTTGAGAGGGTGCGGCTAGCATATGCTACCACTTTCTGTTCTCTATTTTGCCATTGCACCAGGACCACACCTAGGCCAAGATTGCTGGCATCTGTATGAACTTCCGCATCTGCGGTTTCGTCAAAGTGGGCCAGAATAGGTGGGGCTTGCAAACGTTTCTTTAGTTCGTTGAATGTTGTGTCTTGTTCGGTGCACCAAATAAATGGCACGTCCTCTTTTGTGAGTCTTGCTACAGGTTCGGCAATTTTTGCGAAATTTTTCACAAACCGCCTATATTAGGCACATAAACTGAAAAATCGGCGTACCTCCTTGGAAAACAGCCCCACGGCCACAGTCTTTTCCGGGTCCGGGCTAACACCTTGAGCACTGATTACATGACCGAGGATACGAAACTTCTCGAATTCAAACTGGCATTTTTCCAGTTTAATCGTCAAGCTGGCTGACTGGATAGCCTGAAGCTTCGAACGTAGTCACTCTACATGCTGTTCAAACGTTGCTGAAAACACCACAACGTCGTCCAGGTAGACTAAGCACGACTGCCGTTTGAGGCCTGAAAGGACGCTGTCCATCATGCGCTGGAATGTTGCAGGCGCACAACAGAGGCCGATTGGGAGTGCTTTAAACTCATATAGACCATCCGGGGTTACAAAAGCAGTCTTTTCACGGTCCCTTTCGTCCACTTGAATTTGCCAATAACCGCTTTTTAAATGCAATGAAGAGAAATACCTTGCGTGCTGTAGCCGATCCAACGTATCATCAATACGTGCAAAGGGTAGACATCCCGCTTGGACACGCTGTTCAGCTTTCTGTAGTCAACGCAGAATCTCAGCGTGTTGTCCTTTTTCCTCACAAGGACTACAGGCGACACTCACGGACTATTGAATGGCTGTATGATATCATCCTCCATCATCGCTTTCACTTGGTTCTGACCTACGTCATGCACCAAAACATGTGAAGTTGCTGGCATATCAGTCCCTCATCAGATCAAAACTCGAATATGCCTCCCCCTTATGGAACCCGCCCCAAACATACCTCATTAACGACCTCGAATCTGTCCAAAATCGTGCCGTTCGATTCATTCACTCCCAGTACTCATACGACATCAGCATTTCATTCTTGAAAGCACAATCCGGTTTATCACCCCTCTTTGTTCGCCGCCGTATCGCCATCCTTTCTCTCTTTCGTAAATTTTTTCATTTTTCTCTCAATGCAGCTTCTTACATCCTCCCACCGACATACATTTCACACCGCACAAGCCATCCACTTCAAGTGTCCCATTATCGCAACAGAACTGCCACTTTTTCAGCTTCTTTTTTTCCCCGTGCCGTCAAGGATCGGAACGACCTTTCCGGCTCCATTGCTTCAACCACCTGCCCATCATCCTTCGCGGCAAATTTATAAACCACCTGTGCTGCGAAAACTAACGTGTTTAAATGTTCTCTTTTCCTGTGTATCCACCCCTTATGTAATACCGCACAGTGGGGTCCTTAAGGAAATAAAAATGAAAATGAAATGAAATGATCTCACGTTCCTTCGGTGATACTCTGTACAGATTTTGGTTTACCGGCATTAGCTTCATGTGTTATTATTCAGTGTTTAACAACCTGGGTCCACCGTACTTTTGACGGGGTAGAGAAGCATCTGGTGAAATCTCTTAGGAGGTCTTGAATGATTTTTTTCTCGGCTGGGGATAAATTTTGGCTGATTGCAACTCTTGCCACGACATCGGGCGCAGGTTTCGAAGTAGGTGGCCCTGACAACAGACCACATAAGTCCGTCACTGTTTGAAAACCGTGCATCAAGACGATAGCAGAGTCCTTTGCAACATGCTGAATTTCGTTTCCGAAATTCGTGAACATTACATCGGCACACCCACCACGTAATTGAATAATGCCTCGAGCTACACAAATGCTTTTCTTGAGCAGTAGATCATTGTTTGCATCCTCTATACCTTCAGAATCAACGAATGTTTCATTTCTTACACCGACTATTACGCTGCATCGTGGCGGCACGGTAACATCACAATCTATAACACGGAATGCAGTGTATTCTGGCTCGTTTATGTCTATGGCCAGTTTGTTCGAAAAAGAGACACTAGAATTCTGCAGGTCGAATATAGCCCCGTTTGCTAGCGGAAAATCCATTGCGAGTATTAAATCTCTAGAGCAATCCAGAAGAACGACAAAGTCAGCAACGTAAGTAGCGCCTTGAATTCCGATTCGTGCGGTACATCTTCCCAGAGGTGTGATGAGATGACCCCCAGCCGTGCGTATGTGGGGTACATTCCAAGGCGTCACGACTTTCTTTAAATCCTTTGCGGCAGCGTAACTGACAACCGAATAATCACCACCTGTGTCAACTAAAACGGTAAATTCGCACCCGTCTACGGTAACGCGTAAGTCTGAAGAAATTTTGTATTTACCTAATCTAGTTGTAGTGTTCCACTGTCGTTGCTGCACTGGGATCTTGACGGAGGGTCTTCAGTTGGTCGGACATTAGCAGCCTTGCCTCCATAGGTCGCTTGCTTCAGTTTTCATGATGGGGACTGCTTGAACGACGGTGTGTTGAGGTTGAAGGGGGAGAAGGTGAACTAAATCGTCGAGGGCTTGGCGATCAATAGCGAGCAGGCGCTGGTGATCTAGGCTGATGCTGGAAACCAGCAGTTGGAAACAGATGACCGGACAAGTAATCTTCAATTTCAACGGGTCTTTCGCCATTTCGGGTGCATGGCGCGTTTGGAGAAAACCCACGGAGAACAACTCGCCGATATGGGCACATTCTGTACAGGTGTCCAGCTTCGCTGCAGTGAAAACAGAGAGGCGTCCTGTCGGGTGTGCGCCACACGTCGCTTTTTCGTGGCCTCAAATTAGCTGGATACTTTGAGCCACGCCAAGCCGGTTGGTAGCCACTGGGAGCTGCAAACGAAGCAGTATGCTCGGCGGGCTGGCGCACGGCGTCGGCGTAAGTCGGTACGGGGCGTTCCTGCAATTGCTGTTCAAGACGAACAGGTTGCGCATCGGGTTTGGCTTGAAGAATTGATTTGATTGATATGTGGGGTTTAACGTCCCAAAACCACCATATGATTATGAGAGACGCCGTAGTGGAGGGCTCCGGAAATTTCGACCACCTGGGGTTCTTTAACGTGCACCCAAATCTGAGCACACGGGCCTACAACATTTCCGCCTCCATCGGAAATGCAGCCGCCGCAGCCGGGATTGGAACCCGCGACCTTTGGGTCAGCAGCCGAGTACCTTAGCCACTAGACCACCACGGCGGGGCTCGGCTTGAAGAATGGCGTGGTGAACTTCATCTCTGATCAGGGTAGTCAGAGACGAAACTGGCATTGTGACTTGTCGGGGCAGCAGCTTCTGGAGCTTTTCCTTCACAATGGATCACACCATTTCCCTCAATGCTTCGCTGCTGCTTCCCAGGTTTGCTGAGAAGACATCCGCAGGAACACTACTCGTGTCATGATTGTAATGACGGGAGCGCTGCTGCAATGCCCACTCAAAGGAGGTGGCTTCGTTGCGGAATTCAGCAACTGTACGAGGTGGGTTGCGTACCAAACCGGCAAATTACTTCTGTTTGACACCTCGCATCAAGTGACGCAGTTTTTTCTGTTCGTTCATGTTCGGATTAGCGCGTTTGAAAAGGCGGGACATGTCCTCAATATACATGCTAACGCTTTCGTTCATGCACTGGTTTCTGGACTGTAGATCGTTCTCCTCCTTCTCCCGACGATCGGTGCTGGCATATGAAGCTACTATTTGTCGTCGAAATTCTTTCCATGGTGCTATGAACGCTTCGTGGTTTTCATACCACGTCCTCGCTGCATCCTCCAATGCGAAGTACACGCGACACAGTTTCCTTGCTTCATCCCAGCCGTTGGTTTTCGCCACCCGCTCGAAGCATTCTAACCAATCCTCCACATCCTCGAACGTGTCGCCGTGGAAGGGCTCAGGCAAGCACGGTGGGGACAGAATAAGTTCCGATGATGTCACCTGGTAAGCCATCGTTCCGTAGTCTGTGGACGCTGCTTGTGTTGCTGGAGCACTGGGGAGGGGTGCGAATTCAGGCGGCTCTCCTCGGAGGCGGCGGCTTGAACGCTGGTGTACCGGAGTCAGTTCGCCAGGTTCCAATCGTTGAGGATCGGGGCTTCGCTCTCTTGCGCGAAGGGGGCTTCCAATTATACCCAGCACCGTCCACCAGAATGTAACGGGTGCAAGAGAAGAAACGTCAAAAACTACTTTATTATGGGCAAACTTGTGCCCTGAAAATTATGTGCGAAAAGAAGATGGAAGAGTCCGCTAGAGCGTTCCAAAACAAAAACTGTTCGTTCTTGTTTTGTTTTGTTTCCCTGGGATGTTGGCTCATAACCACTCAGGGGGATTGGCCAAGAAAGTATAGTGCAGTTTTTCTGTGATCATTTTAACTATGTGTAATGAATTGGTATTATAGTAAGACTAATGTAAAAAACGACACAAAAAGAGCAAACGAAAAAAAAATCAAGTTGAGCAATTTTGAGATTTGAGGTGGTATGATTACCACTCAGCTGCGTTTACCTCACTCTGCCCTGGGGAGTAATAAATAATTTTTTTGATTGAAGATCACAAAGGTATACGCTTGGTTGCCTGAATATAATCGCAAACGGCATTGAAAGCATCCCTGTGGCAATGTTCCAAAACTGAGGCACCAAAGCTTAGAGCCGTTTCCGCCCTCAATCTAACGCCTATTTTCAGAAATGGCATAACTAGTAACCTTTTTCGAAGTATATCGTAGCGGCGACAATAGAAAAAATAATGATCTAGTGATTCCATTTCTCCGCAGAATGCGCAGAGGGGTGATGTTTGACCAGCTCTGTGTCGATACAGGTTTAGGGGGGGGGGACACGACATCGAAATTTAGTAATTAAGATTTCGAGCTTTCTGGACTGGCTCTAGTGGGGTTGCCATGGAAACATGAGGTGGTTATAGTCTGTCCATGTAGTTACTTTTTCTATCGTATCGGTGGAGATTGCTGATTTTCGATATCTTATTGCCGTGATATATTCAACATCTGGCAGTATAGACAAAACTGGCCCATCAAGTGCGGCTCGTGCTAAGGAATCGGCCAATTCATTTAATCTTAATTCACAGTGTCCCGAAACCCATAGTAACCTCAGGAGTCTTAACTGCGGGGGTACTAAAGTTTTGAATGTGCTTAGAATTCGAGAGTTTTCTGAAGCTGTCAGAGCTGCACAAACTGAAAGAGAATCCGTCATTATGACTGCGTTGTTTTGATTTTATGGAAGTTTTTGAAGAGCTAAATAATCGCCACGAGCTCCGCTTCAAAAATTGGAGTAAAGTCAGGCAGCCTCACTGAAAAGGACCAGTCAAGCGAATCAGAGGCAATGCCTATACCTGCCTTTTGATTATTTACGGAATCATCTGTGGCTGTTATATTTTTAGTTTCTGCATGCTCCAAGTAATGTAATAATATGTTATTTAAAAATTTGAGAGATTGTAATTTGGCGTTTGGGGGAATATATCATCATACTCAATAATAACATGACAATTCGAGCCATTAGTCTCAATTAAATTTCTAATGTTCACATTTATACTTTGTAGATTCTTTTGTACTAACATTATCTGAGGTGTGGGAAACCGTGGCCAATGAGCAAGAAAGAAGGCGTCTGGGTTTGCGATAAAAGCATATTGAGATCTTCTTTCCGGTAAGCTATAAAATTTTAAAAATGCTTGTACGGTCAAAATTCGAAATCGTCAAAGTAGTGTAAGCAGGCGCGCTTCCTGGTACATTACGTTGATAGCTTGTTTGTTTGTTTGTATCCTCTAATCCATGGCTCGTACCCACTCTGGGGGATTGGCCAAGAGAACATATAGTCTTATATGGGCGTACTGCATTATTGCTTACAACGAAAAAAAAGGGGGGGAGTTGTATAGTGAATTGTTATAAAAAAGGAAAGCTGCCAACACACCTTCATCTTCTTCGCAGCTCCAACACAATGACTCGTGCCTGTGAACAAGAGGCATGAGTCGTGCGGCCCCAAGCAAGAGTGCGCACAAGACTGTGGACGCTGATTCTTCATAATGTCGGATAGCGTAAACAGTCTCTGTGGCAATATTACATTCATACAGAATGAAAGGGCTGAAAGCACAACTTCATGAACACACCAAAATATTGGCTTATAATATTAGTTGAGGCAAATGAAGCAAACGAGTAATTCAATGTAATAAACAATACAACGATTAAGGTTATACCATGAAAAATCACCCAGAGTTTTTGACCATCACGAATATAGTGAAAAAATTTTCATGTTTCTTGAAGTTTGAAACTCATCCTGGTCATTTCATTCCATTGCCAAGAATTTTGTTCCCTAGTTATGAGAGTCTGTAGTATGGCACCGACTGAGCTGAAAGTAGTCAAACAAGAATTTTTTTTCAGAAGTCATTTTGAAATGCACTCAATAAATCGCATTTCCAGCAAGGTAATGAAGTGATCTAACCAAAAATAATGACTTGCTTATGTAGATTCATTCTTGCATCCCATGAGCAGTGTCAAATGATGTTGCGAGGTTTGGGATTTTTTTCTGGTAACATGGCAAATTCCAAGGACACAAATAAAATATGTGCTGGTGACCTTCTTGACATGCTACAGATTAAAAATAATTTACGCACTGAAGTTTAACAGATAGTCTAAAAAATTGTGAATTTCACTTTTTTGGGAAAAGCTCTATATTCAGCATCAAAAAGCTTGCCTTGGTGGTTGGTAAAAAAATATGCACTATTCATTTTGAAGCTCTATGTACTACCTCAAGGTAGGTGACATTACTAAAAGGTATTTTTTACACTCGAGAAGTATTTTTTTGAAATTATGTATCTCCACCAGCTTTCATCATCATCATCATCATCACCATCATCATCATCATCATCAGCCTGACTACGTCCACTGCAGGACAAAGGCCTCTCCCATGTTCCGCCAGTTAACCCGGTCTTGTGCTTGCTGCTGCCCATTTATACCCGCAAACTTCTTAATCTCATCTGCCCACCTAACCTTCTGTCTCCCCCTAACTGGCTTCCCTTCTTTGGGAATTCAGTTAGTTACCCTTAATGACCAGTGGTTATCCTGTCTACGCGCTACATTCCCGGCCCATGTCCATTTGCTCTTCTTTATTTCAACTATGATATCCTTAACCCCCGTTTATCCCCTAATCCACTCTGCTCTCTTCCTGTCTCTACGGTCAACAGCTTTACCCCTACTTAACTCAAGTGGCATGAAGCACTCGCAAGGGCATTTTTCAACAGGCTTCCATAGATCTGAGGTACACACGGCAAACTTGATCGAGAGCGATAGAAATTGGGAGGGGGCTATCATCTGCATTCTATTGCCATCAGAGGTGCACTACAATGAATGTCGCTAGAGTTTGGAGACCAGTAACGTAGCAAAATGATATTTTTCGCATGAGGGTGGTGCGTGAGGGGAAGGCGACTTCGGTCATACTTTATGTTCATCCTTGTGTGTTTGTATGTGTGCATGTAGGTATGCACATGCAGAATAAGAAAATCACAGCATATCTACGAAGTGAATGATGATGAGTGGGGCGAAGCTTCAGGGGGTTTTATCGGTAACCGTGAATCCACCTGTCTGTCTGTCTGGCACCCACACTAGCGCCTTCTGCTCAGTCATCGATAAACTAGGTGGTTACGAACCAGTCACAGTATAAGGACAATCCACAGCTTTAGGATAAAAAATACCTTGACTGTGCTGAGGGGGGGCGGGGAGTTAAGCCGCTCCTCATGCCTTCCTGGCTAAGGCATTGGTGTAATGACTCCCAGATGAGCCATCAAGCCGTTAAGAAGTATAGTGTACTCAATTATCTCTTACGCACAACATTAACGAGACTATCGCCTCGGCTACCAGTTCTTAATTTAGTTTTTTTCGCTTCTGTATTCATATGACAGGCTTTGGGTCTCAGGGAGCAGGGTGCTCTCCTGAAAGCCAAAAAAATAAGAAATGGTTGTTTTACGATAGCGTTTATCAGTGTACTGCATCAATGCTACAAGCATGGTATAAGACATATGTACTGAATATGACTAAATATTTTATTAAGTGTATAAAACGCACCTACCGCAATTGCAGAACTCCCCAGGAAAGCGGGATGTCTGACTTTATATCTATAAAGCTGCATGGCTCACCTGCAAGTCACCACACTAAACTCGGTCCTTGTAGCACCCCTCCGTTGGCAATGTAATGCAGATGATAACCCTATTTCCTTTTAGGCACTCTGAAAAGAGCAGCGAATTCGCCCTCTGCATTCTAGGTCAGTGGGATTCTGCTGAAGATTGCCCTTGCGACTGTGTCATGTCGCTTTAGTTACGTAGACGAAAAGCTGGTGCAGATACATGTTTCAAGAAAAAGTATTTTTCAAATTTAAAAATAATACTCCCTAGTAATTCCAACTATAGTTAGCTTGCTTATAGATCTTTAAAATAAAATTTTGTGCATATATATAGTCCGACAACCAAGGCAAGTTTTTGATGCTGAATGCAGAAGTTTTTCAAAAAGTGACACTCACAATATTTTTCAGTCTCTGATATAACATCATTGCCCACATTATTTTTAATTTGCAGCATGTTGACAGGCCACCAGCACATATTTTACTTGTGTCCTTTGAACTTACCATGTTCCAAAAAAAACGAGATCTCCAATGTGGCAACTTCATTCAATATTGCTCATGTAAAAAGCCCTCAAAGAATTGATATACATATTTGAGTCATTATTTCAAAGTTAGATAACTTTATTACCTTGCTAGAAATGTCTTTTATTGTGTGCATTCCGAAAACTTCTTTAGCAAAAAATTTTTGTCTGACACCTTCATCATCAGGTAGGTACAAACATTAATTACGGCAATAATTATAGAAATAAACACAACTATCTATTTACCCAGTGCTAATATCCAGTCGGATCGAGTGGGCGAATTGAACCCCTTCCTACAAATGGTCCATAGTCAGTTTAAAATTTAAGAAAAGTGGCCACTGGTAATCACCGCAGAGCAACGCATTCTGTTCAATTTAGCTGGCGAAACCAAAACCGATGCACCAAACAGTGCATCTACCCTACACTTGGACAATGCCCTCCTCTGTTTCTCTTGCCTTGGGGAAGAAGATTAAGCGAGCGCCGATAAGCAGGCACAAAGCAAAGTGTCTAAATAAACGGTTGATAGCCACTAGAGAAACAGTGTCGTCATTGAGGGCGTTGTCAAAATGAATGGTAGATGGGCTGTCTGGTGCACCGGTTTTTATTTCGACAGCTAAATTAGGCAGATTGTATCACTCCACATTGATTATCAGTGGCTGCTTTTCCAGAATTTCAAAATGGCTATAGACTTTTCATAGAAAGGCCTTAAATTTGCCCATTTGACTTGACCAGCTACTAACACTGGTAAAAACGTAATTGTTTTAATTGCTATAATTACTGCTGCAATTATTGTTTGTGTCTATCTGAAGATTCCTTTTGTCACAGGAAAGGCAATGCCGCAACTAGCACGCAAGTGCCTCCTTTCTCTGATTTTTAAAGAATATTGGACACGTTTCTTGAAACACCCTGTATTTCATACACGTGCAGACAATGCGAGGTAAAAACAAACAATGAAGAACGAGCGAGAAGAAATAACTAGCTCATAAAAAGACAGCCCCAGAGTCAGGAATGTTTTTCTGAGGGGGGAGCGCATGTTGATGGCCATGAAAAATTAATTTCTTCATTACTTATGCTCAGCAGGACAACACACAACATGTGAATTTGGCGAGGAGGGGACAATTTTTTGGGGCACCCCTCGGGCTACAGGCCTCCACTGAGCCCACTTCCTTGCAATACAGTAGATGTAACATAAGCAGAAGAAAAGTTGTCATTACTAACGGATGTAAACGGAGGTCTGCAAAAAAAGTCTTGAACCCAAGTGTGCACATTCCGAGGAATGTTTTGCTGTGTTAGTAAAAAATTTAGCGAGAAACTTTATGAAGAGCTGTAGAAAAATATAGAAACAATGCACCGACCTGAGAGCCCATGTCAAGTAACGAATGTTTACAGTCACGAAGGTCAGCATGTCACATGAAAAGACTTACAAAAGCTGCACTTATATTTGAAAATGATGTTACGAACTTCCAGCTAGAGGCATCACCTTGCAACAGGAAAGCTGCTACTCAACACAGATTAATTTTCCTAATTGTTATACAAGTTGGCAATGATGGGTCTGATCTTACTAGTTGAAAAGTGGTCTAAGCATGCGCTCTCAAAATCAAAGTATAGTTGCTGACTTTTTATACAAACCCTTTCATGGCACCGCCATTCATTCCACTGAAGTAATGTAAAATTACTTCTTTAGTGGGTGCTGTTTTCACCTTTTATGCTCTCACTGACTAATTTGGTATGCTGCAAAACATGGCAACAATGTTCCAGCAATGTTTACAATATTCTTACTAAGTTGACAGCCCTAAACGTTTGCACTCACCACGGCTCCAGGTTGTCAGTGTAAAATTAGACGCAGAAATAACAACTGTGGGTCTTGAAGGTCACTCTTGGAAGGCTATGTTTTGAATGTGCGATGTCGAAAGCCAATTTCAAACTAGATAATGACAACAAAGTAAACATCATCTACATGGGACAGCTTTGTTTCAAGCTCACTAGCATGGAAGAACATTAACAATGAGTATGAAATCTTGACTGTAGTGCTATAGCCTCATGCGACGAAAATATGGGTGGGCTTATGAGCTGCTTGATCACCTGTCACTGTTCCATGCTGCTGGACTGAACGAAGAATCGTCCAGAATTGGCAGTGGAGGATGCAGCGAAAACGATGGCGCTTGATAATTTGCTGGTGAAGCGGTGACACAAATTCTAGCAACATCAGGTAACCAAGGTGCTTGTGGCATGAGCAGTCATGGTGGCGCTGGCATGATAGGCGACAGCTGTCCCAAGAACATCAGAAGCAGCACCTGGAAGAGAATAAACAGTGTGACGTTGTAACTGCTGTGTCATGACCCTGTGACATGAATAATGTGACATGCTTGTCTAACACGATGTCAAACCTTTTCATCAGTCAAGTGTGTGAAAACCTGCACACTACTGTTTGTGGGATGTGGGTATGACCCACATGTGATTCACTGCCTATGTTAACTCAGCAACAGCAAGGATGCACTTTAGAAATCTCTGAGTAAAGTTTAAGGAGACAGTACAACAGTATATCTGTTGCCAATAATAGCAACTATACAATGAGCGAAAAATTTAAATGAAGAGATACAGTAATTATCAGTTGCGGCTGCATTTGAACCTTGGCATTCCGGGTGGTGTACATAGCCGCACAAGTGGTTGTAAATGCTCCAGAAAAGACTATCAGGCATCGCATTGTAGCAATGTCGAGTGTGTTTGCAATGTTGGCTGTCCTGGTATAAAACAGTGTAATAAACAATATATATATATACTTATATATGACTCAACAAGCTAAAATGAAGCGCTGTTTTACCTGTCAGAAATTATGATATGCGCATCATGGCACCGTGGCATGCACCTGATTTAGATAAACCTGAAATCTGTGCTCTTAAAAGTACATATGTGAGTGCAGGTATAATATCGTAACATCAGCTACTCCTGTGGCATCTGTGTGATTGACATATCTGGTAAGTCCTTGATATGCTGTCAGCTCCTAAGTGCACACAGAAGTATCAAATTAGTAACAATTGACTCAAGAAGTAGAAAAAATGCAGCCAAGACAGCTTGCCATTGAATATTTCACATGAAATCGATCTCCACACACTATGGGATTCACTGCATTGCACTTGGGTTTAGTCCATGAGAATATTGTGATGTAACGGTGAAGGCAACCTTTATTAGGCCCAGAAGACACGATGAAGCGACCACGCCCAAGGCACAGAACTCAGACAAGCCAAGTCCCCACAGCAGAAGAAGATGACGACCACTCATGAGGATGAATATGTGTAAAGATAGATGATATGCTTAATGAATGCCTACACTAACTTCCCCCCCACGTGAAAGCGGTCATCGTGACCGCAGTTCTTGGCCGCATTTTAAAGCTAAGATGAACGCCGTATGAAAGGCTTCATGCGGGATACGTGGACCATTTCTGCTGCCCTGTAGCGGCGGTCCGTCGGAAGAAGAACGGGTGCCACGCGATAATTCCCTGGAGACGTTTGCTCCAAGACAGTGTAGGGGCCAATGAAACATAATTGAAACTTATCGCACAGTCCTGGAGTGCGAATGGGTGTAAGAAGGAGGACTTCGTCGCCAGGGCTGAAGGACAGGCATGATGAGAGGCATCATATTCAAGCTTGCGATCCTGTTGCTTGGCTTCAGTGTTGACGCGAGCCAGCTGGCGGCAATGAAGTAGACGAGACACGTATTCTTCACTTGAAGATGAACATGGTTTGACAGGCGCAGAGAAGAACGAAGCATCGAGGAAAGTAGTGCTAGTAGCTCCACAGTTTCCTTTTATTACCGCCGAACGATTCAAACGCCTGTTAATCTTAAAAATGAACGAAACGTCGCTTCTACAATCTGAAGAATTTCGGCACTTGCAATTCACATGCAACACCGCAAAATGCCTTTCCCGTCAATGTGAGGTAACCCTCACAAGTTTTCGCTGTAGAGTTCCTCTGTTAAATTTTTATCTCAACAAATCAAGATTTTCATTAACTAACCTATGTGTACTTTGCAATGAACCGGAAACAATAGATCACTTTCTTCTCACATGCCGCCGCTTCACCTCACTGCGCTGAATAATTCTTGAAAGACCGATTGATATACTCGGATTGCCAGTCAATACATCCACCCTATTATCGTTTGGAGCCAGTCAGTTGGGTGTGGGCCACAGTGCTATTCTGTCAGCGCTACATGAATTCATTCAGGCAACCGGAAGAATACGCTGCTAGGGGTACTGCCAGATATATCCAATTCTTTCTCCCCCTTCCTCATTCTTGTTAATTTGTTTTATATATTCTGGTTTATCGCATTGTTCTGCAATTTTTCACGTTTTTTCAAAGGAACATTAATATTGTTCCTATCTAATTTCTTTTTATCATTTTTAGCAAGCGTTGTAAAAAATGATCGATTATGAGGTACAGTGTGGCCAATCCCCCATGTGGGTATGAGCCAAGATCTCCTACAAGACAAGACAAGACAAGACAATACTCATACTCATACTCACTCATAAACGACGCAATGCTCCATTGTCTCCAACCAGTTTTCGAATGTCAAAACCAAAAAAAAGTTATTACTGATACCAACAATGAGCAGGACGTTTTGCGTTCCAAGGAAAGTCGATAAAGGTAAAATTCAGGACCCTAACCACGTAGGCGTCGACTGCAGCGTGGATGAACAGGTGTCAGCTCGTTGGGTCAAAATCACTGTGATTTCTGACTGTGCTCCGTCACTCGGGAGGGGCTTGGCATCACACCCAGCACTTCCACCAGATTCGTAACGCACTCTTCAATGAACTCTTTTAATAGGCTAACGTAGGCAGGGCAAACTTGTGCCCGAGAATAATAACACAGCTATATTGTCTCGAGGATCTCGCCCGGCCTGTGAGAGGGGATTGCATGGCTTGTGAGAGGGGATTGGCCACACTCCTTTGATAAAGGAGTGTGGCCAATCCCTTTGGTTCTTTATGAGCGGTAAAATTTCTTTTTGCTGATTTTTCAGGAGCCATCAATACCGGTTGCCGGCCCCGGCCAGAGCTCGCCCTGGTCGGCCAGTCGCCCTGCTGAATCGACACCACTGGAGTGTTTCCTCAAGAACGGCGTAAGCAGTTTGCCTGTCGCGCTTGTGCCCACTGATGGTGGAACCATTCGGTTGAGTGAAACGGAGGTGTTCCAAGAACTTCGCAACATAAGCGGTCATTTTCTGGACATCTCGGAGGTGAGGCGTTTCGGCAAGACTGGCATACTATGCAGGTCTTCAAATATTCAATGCTTAACAGACTTACTGGCCGCCACGAGATTTGCGGTCATTGCTGTTCGCGCTTTTATCCCCCCTCATCTTGCTTGTGTGAAGGGCATTGTTCGTGGTGTTCCAACTAACAATAGTCCTGAAGCATTCTTAAAGATGGTCTCTCCGGCTGGCGTGACATCTGTCTACAGATGCACCAGACCTGTAGGTGATACGCGAGTCCCTACTGAAAGCGTCATCGTTACCTTTGCTAATCTCACACGCCCCTCTGAGCTGAAGGCCTGGCCTTATCTATTCTGTGTAGAGGCATTGACACCTCGCCCACTGCAATGCCGTAACTGCTGGCCATTTGGACATAGCGCTAATGCTTGCAGGTCCTCATTGAGATGTGCGAATTGCGGTGGGGCACATGCCGCATGAAATTGTCAGACAACTGCAGGTGTTGCCTATGTGATGGAACACACACAGCCACGGACAATAGCTGCCCTGCTCGAGAACGTGAAACACAAATTCTAGATATAATGAAGAAACGCCGTTGTTCTCGGTCTGAGGCAACTTCCTTCATGAAAGAGCGTGAAGTGGGGTACGCTGCTGCTACGTCACGCCAGTGTGGGTCAATTGAAGCGACGGTCGCTTCTGCAGTGTCGGCAGCGATAGATAAGGCCATGCCGATGATTATGGAACGGCTTTTTAACACCTTTGCTGAAGGTCTGACCGAGATGCTCGCCGCCAGGTTAAACAGCCTTATTCCCTCCTTCGCTGCACACACTGTCACGGTCCAGGGTGAAGCTGAGCACTTCGACAATGAACAAAATAATCGGCGCCAAGAAGATGTTACCCCTGAAACGCTCGTCAGCACTCAGTCGCCGACCCCTGTGGGGCCCAGTGGGTCGTTTGGTGACATAAAGCTTGGTAATATCACTCATAAACGACGCAATGCTCCATTGTCTCCAACCAGTTTGCGAATGTCAAAACCAAAAAAAAAGTTATTACTGATACCAACAATGAGCAGGACGTTTTGCGTTCTGCAGTAGAGTCAACTATATTAAGTCCATCATAGCGCCTGTAAAAGTTCTTCAGTGGAATTGTCGCTCCGTATCTTTCGCTTACATAGATCTTATTTATCTCATACAGCAAACAAATCCTAATATAATTTTACTTCAAGAGTCTTGGCTTTCAGTAAACTAAACATTTACTCTGAAATATTTTCGAACGTTTAGACTGGATCGGCCAGGTAGAGGAGGTGGATTATTGGTTCTAATATCTTCAAAACTGTGTCATCATGTTACTGTAACTTTTGAACATATTTGTCCGGATTGTGAATTGTTAGGAATAGATTGTTTGTTACCTGACTTTAACAGGAATACAGTGACTAATGCGTACTTTCCGAATGGAGTAAGACGCACAGATCACCTAGATTGTGTTATCAAGAATTCTTCGTCAAATTCAATTTTATTAGCTTGGAGTTTTTAACTCGCATCACACTTCTTGGGGGCTTAAAACAGATGGCTGTGGCAAAAGATTGTGGAATTGGTTGCAGGATAATAATTTTCGGTGTCATAACTCTGGACAAGTTACCTTTCTACGTGGGATAAGCTCATCAACATTAGACCTAACATTTTTGTGTGGCCAGTTTATGATTTCATCGTGGGAAACGTTTGATAATGCGACGAGTAGTGATCATGTACCAATTACCTATGAAATAATGCTACCACAACTTACCTCTGCTATCCGGCAACAACGGTTCACCAACTATAAAATTTATAAAACTGTTTTAAACTCCGCGCTCTCGTCATTGAAAGGACGCGTCGGACAGCAACGAGCTGCCTTAGGCGTAGCGTGTCTAAGTGACTCTGTCCAGCCGGCAGAGTTTTCTGTTAAGTACGGCAGCACACCGTCAAATTCAGCTTGGTGGAATGAAGATTGTACGCTTGCGTATAGGTGACGCAAGGCTGCTTGGAAACGTTTACGCCACAACCATACTCCGAAAAAATGGGTTGACTATATAAATTCTACGCAGCGCTGTTTAAACGTGCAGTTCCAATAGCTAAAGATAAACACAGTTCTGACTTACATTCGCGTTTATCAAAACCTGATAAAAGCTCTGCCCTGTACAGGTTTCTACGGAACAAAAAATCGACGAAGGTACCAGCATATTCGCATTCAGTAGTGCTTTCTCGTAAACAGACAACAGATTTGTTAGAGGGCATCGCGAAAGGACTTGAAGCGCGTTTCGCTTCGTCATGCTTGAGACCTGTGACATTCAAAAGCGCAACCTCGGACTTTTGGGGAAGTCACTATGGCTGAACTGGCAGATGTCATACTAACTGTAAAGCAAGCAGCTCCCGGTCAAGATCAGATTACAAACTCTATCATTAAATTGATATTTAATTCCCATCCCGAGGAGCTTTTGAATATTGTTAACTGCTCCTTACAGCACACACGGATTCCAAGCGCATGGAAAATTGCTAAAGTTGTGTTGCTGTGAAAAAATCCAAGCCTCGAATATGTCCTGGATAACATTCGGCCAATTTCGCTTACTTAAAACCTAGTTAAAATAATTGAAAGAATTCTTCATAGAAGGCCCAGTGAATTCATCGCTCGTCAGGACATCATTTCACAAAGGCAAGTAGGATTTAGACAGGGGTGCTCTATATGGTCGGCTCATGTTGATTTGGAAAGCCGAATTCGCCTTGCAAAAGCATCTGGAGAGCTTTCTGCATTAGTCACGTTAGATATCGCAAAAGCCTACGATAGTGTGGAACACAGTACTATAATTTCAAGATTAGTGGACTATGAGGTTCCCAAGTACATTATATCTTGGGTTTAGGAGTTTCTCTTTGAGAGACAATTCTTTTGTTGCCCCGAGGGAATTACTTCTGCCTCATATAAGCAAACAAGAGGTGTTCCGCAAAGATCAGTCCTGTCACCTCTTTTATTTAATATATTATTATCATCTATTCCCGTTCATAAAAATGTTCCTCTTTACGTCTACGCCGATGATATTGCTTTTTTCTCGTCATCTAGAGATATCAATAGGTTGTATCAAATCTTACAGTCATATTTGAGTGAGCTTGAGGTATGGCTTGGCGGGCTGTCTTTTTCACTTAATGTTAGCAAATGTGCTCTGCTTTTATTCCCTCTATCCGTTCCCGTATTTCCTTCACTGCATTATTGAAATGATCCGATTCCACAAGTAACAGCGCTAAAATATCTTGGTATTGTTTACGTGGACAATTTAAATTTGCAGCAACAAATAGAATCAAACACCCGTAAAGCAGAAAACGCCGCAGGATTGCTCCACCGATTTTGCAATAAGAATTCAGGGACGCGCAGGGATACGTTACATGTGATATACAAACTTTACGTACGCCCAATTCTGGAGTTTGGCTGCGTTCTGTTTTCTGGAAGTGCTGAGTACAAATTAAGACTTCTTATATTGCTAGAAAGGCAAGGTCTGCGGCTGTGTCTCGGGCTATCTAGGTGTGTCGCGAATAGCGTGCTTTATTTGGAAGCTAGGATCATTCCACTTGATGCTAGATTTCGACAGCTTACTGTGCAAAAATTTTTAAAACTTTACGATGCGCCCCTCTTCTGTTCACAGACAATTTTCATCAAACATCCAGTTTCTTTCTTTCGGTGCCCGTGGTTTTGTTATCAAAGACCCCAAGTCATTTTCGTCGAGTCTCTGTTATCAAATCTTCGCGTGTCCCTCCGACATTTAACTCCCCAAACCCAATGCTCGGTGCCAGTTGACTTAATTTTCGATGATATTTTTTCAAAAAATGCCAAGTTACTTCCAAAGCATGTTCTGGAGGGCCTCCTTCAAGACCATCTCAGTCATTTTCCTAAATACGTAGTAATTTCGACGGACGCAACGCAAAATTTTCAGAAGGCTGGAGTAGGTATTTTTTCTCATCAGCTTAATTGGTCTTTTGCGCTCCGATTACTTGACTTCACACCAATTTATCTCGCAGAATTCCTGGCTATTACATTGGCTCTTCGAAAACTAAACTATCAGCAATCAAAAGTTATTATTATTTCGGATGCTTTGTCTGTATGTACACATCTAACGTCCGCAAAGAAGTCTCCTCTTCTCAGGATATTTTGGTCTCTCGTACCGCATAGCCTATCAGAAGTTTGGTTTATTTGGGTCCCCGGGCATGCTGGAATTGGACTAAATGAAATTGCTGATTCGCTCGCTTCGGCATCTTTAAATTTCCCGGTGTTGCTAGTAGCTCCACAGTTTCCTTTTATTACTGCCGAACGATTCAAACGCCTGTTAATCTTAAAAATGAACGAAACGTCGCTTCTACAATCTGAAGAATTTCGGCTCTTGCAATTCACATGCAACACCGAAAAATGCCTTTCCCGTCAATGTGAGGTGACCCTCACAAGCTTTCGCTGTAGAGTTCCTCTGTTAAATTTTTATCTCAACAAATCAGGATTTTCATTAACTAACCTATGTGTACTTTGCAATGAACCGGAAACAATGTATCACTTTCTTCTCACATGCCGCGCTTCGCCTCACTGCGCTGAATAATTCTTGAAAGACCGATTGGTATGCTCGGATTGCCAGTCAATACATCCACCCTATTATCGTTTGGAGCCAGTCAGTTGGGTGTGGGCCACAGTGCTATTCTGTCAGCGCTACATAAATTCATTCAGGCAACCGGAATGATACGCTGCTTGTGGTACTGTTAGATATATCCAATTCTTTCTCCCCCTTCCTCATTCTTGTTAATTTGTTTTATATATTCTGGTTTATCGCATTCTTCTGCAATTTTTCACGTTTTTCAAAGGAGCATTATTATTGTTCCTATCTAATTTCTCTTTATTATTTTTAGCAAGCGTTGTAAAAAATTATCTATTATGAGGTACAGTGTGGCCAATCCCCCATGTGGGTATGAGCCAAGATCTCCTAGGAGACAAGACAAGACAAGACAAGACAAGCGACCGTGGACGAGATAGAACGGCGATAGAACGGTTGTGCGCTGTACAGAGGTATTATACGCAAAAGTGACAAATGGCAAAATGGTGTCCCAGTTTCTGTGGTCGGGTTCGATATACATCGCAATCTTATATGACAGTGTACGATGGAAGCGCTCAGTCAGGCCGTTCTTCTGAGGATGGTAACTGGAGCTTGTTTTGTGTGTAGTGCCGGCTGCCTTGAGTACTTCTTCGACGAGTGCTGAAAGAAATACTCTTCCACGGTCGCTCAGGATTACACGAGGAGCTCCGTGTCGAAGAATTATTGCTCGAAGGATGAAGTCGGCCACTTCCGAAGCTGATGCAGAAGGCACGGGAGCTGTTTCGGTGTAGCGGGTCAGGTGGTCGACAGTTGTAACTATCCATCGATTGCCCGTGACAGTCATAGGAAGCGGACCATACAGGTCAATGCCAACTACCTCGAATGGTTGCAGGGGACACGGGGGTGGTTGTAATTGTCCACTTCGAGTTGATGTAGGTAGCTTGCGACGCTGACAAAGGGCGCATGAGGCAACGTACTTCGCGACACAGGTGGACAAGCCCGGCCAGTAGTAGTGACATCTTATGCGGTCATACGTTTTCTGGAAGCCCATGTGTCCATCAGACATGTGGTCGTGATATGTCTTGAGGACTTGAGCCCGAAGAGAGCGAGGTAGAACGGGCACCCAGCGTTGACCATCAGGGTGGTAGATATGACAGTACAGGACGTGGTTGTTGAGCTTGAATTGCGTCAGCTGTCGGCGAAAACGGGCGTTAGGGGGCCGGCAAGTCCCGTCAAGGCGGTCCATGATGCGGCGACAGTAAAGGTCAGCACGTTGGTGAGATAAGAACAAACCACACTCGCTTGCAGAAGTTGGGTCCAAAGTAGTTAATGACGAAACATGTAGGGAAGAGACGGCCGAAAGCTTCTCGTGTGTGGCAGTGGCGGGTTTGTTAAGCGGCTCCGAAGAGAGCGGGCAACGCGAGTGCGTCGGCGTCTTGATGCTTGTTTCCCGACTTGTATGTGATAGTGAAGTCGTATTCTTGTAAGCGAAAAATCCAGCGACCAAGGCGGCCGGACAAGTTCTTGATTGTCGAGAGCCAGCACAAGGCGTGATTGTCCGTAACTACAGTAAAGTGGCGGCCGTGGAGATAAGGTCGAAACTTTTGTATCGACCATACGACCACTAGGTACTCCTGTTCGGTGATGGTATAATTCTTTTCGGCAGGGGTCAGTGCACGGCTCGCGTATGCGACGACTTTCTCACGGGAAGATTTGTCTCGCTGTAGGAAAATTCCACTAATGCCTCGCCCACTAGCATCTGTATGCAGGAGCGTAGGCGCGGTTTTGTCGAAATGGCAGAGCACTAGTTCGGATGAGAGTGCACAGTTCAGTTAGGAAAACGCCGCTTCACATTCAGGAGACCACACAAAGGCGACGCCTGATCCGAGCAACTTGTGCAATGGTGAAGCTATTGAGGCGAAGTCTCGATTGAATCGGCGAAAATAAGAAGCAAGGCCGAGGAAACTGCGCAAATCTTTGGCTTTTTCAGGATGCGGGAAGTGTTGGACAGCGGAAACCTTGTCAGGATCGGGACGAATACCGTCGTTGCTTACGATGTGGCCTAACACTTTAATCGTCTTGCTCACAAGTGGTGGAGTGTGCTCTATGATCTTCCGTCCTCTCCCAGCCCGATCTGCCTCCTGGAGCTGCGCTCAGGTTGTCGTTTGTACCAGGTGTGCGGTAACATGCCTCAGGACGAGCCAACCGGCGCTTCTGCGTCTACCTCCACGGCCCCGGCTACCACGGCCTATCCATCGTGGATTATCACCGCGCACCAGCGTGAGCCGCCCACGTTCGCCGGACTTCGAGGTGAAGATGTGGAAGATTGGTTGGACCAGTTCAATCGAGCGAGTTCCACTAACAACTGGGATGATCCTACCAAGCTTCACCGTGTTTCTTTCTACCTCACAGGCGTAGCGAAAACATGGTTTTTCAATCATGAAACGAACATTATGGACTGGAAACGTTTTAAGCAACAGCTTCGCCAAATTTTCGGCACCCCCGGTGGATCGTTCAGCTCTCGCGAAGAAGACACTGGATTCTCGCAAGCAACAATGCGGTGTGTCCTACACATCGTACATAGAGGATGTGCTTGCTCTCTGTCACCGTTTCAGCACGCCCATGTCTGAATCAGAGAGAGTTCGTCATCTATTGAAAGGGATAGGCACGGTCGCGTTCAATGCCTTGGTCATTGAAAACCCGACTACAGTCGCTGATGTTGTTGCCACGTGCCAACGCCTAGAGGAACTTGAATCCCAACGGTTACCGCCGGACAGCTCTGAAAACACTACCACGACTGATGCCTCATTGCGTGCCATGATCCGGGCGATTATACGGGAAGAGCTGCAATCATTCGGCCTCTCAATGACACCGAGTCCACCTCCCCCCTCCAACACTGTTTTGCGGGATGTTATCAAAGAGAAGTTGGCGTCCATGACCGGGCCAGCGTTTGTAGACTCTCCAGTACCTCGACTCGAGCCGACGGTACGCACAAGTCCTCGCTGGCTCACCACCCGTGGTACACCGATGCCCGCACACTTGACGCTTGTCCCGCTGACTTCGTTAACTCCGAGTGTGGCTACCCAACACCTCCGCCACTTGTGATGTAACGGTTGAAGGCAACCTTTATTAGGCCCAGAAGACACGATTGAAGCGACGACGCCCAAGGCACAGAAACTCAGACAACCAAGTCCCCACAGCAGAGAAGAGATGACGATGAAACCACCACCCGTGGTTGTACCACGGGTGGCTCACCACCCGTGGTACAAACTGATGCCCGCACACTCGACGCTTGTCCCGCTGACTTCGTTAACTCCGAGTGTGGCTACCCAGCACCCTCCGCCACTTGTGATGTAACGGTGAAGGCAACCTTTATTAGGCCCAGAAGACACGATGAAGCGACGACGCCCAGGCACAGAACTCAGACAACCAAGTCCCCACAGCAGAAGAAGATGACGACCACTCATGTTGATGAATATGTGTAAAGATAGATGATGTGCTTAACGAATGCCTACAATTTAAAAAAACACACTTTTAAAAATATATTAAAAATATTTCTGTGCCCCCTGCTGCACTGTGAATAATAATTATATTCAATTTAATGTCACCGCATCCCAGGTATAACACTAACAGAACCTAAAAAAAAACGGCATGTTTATAACGAGTGTGCTGAATCAAACATATGCAATAAGTATAGAAGTAAGTGTATATGGGCTTCAAAAACATCTTGACACTAATCACCTGAGCCAATTACTTGAGCTGTAATATTTCATTTTTCTCTAAAAAGGATAAAATCTTTCAATTTAGTATACAAAAGTTGGAATTATTGCAACTCATTATGTAAATCATTTTACAATTTATAAGCTAGTAACGACCAAAGCACATAGACTTGAGAGTGTGAGAAAAAGGCATACCTTTTGTGAATGTAAAGCTGCTGCGAAAATAAATTGTAAGGTTTGTTTCCAATTGAAGTGAGTGAGTAAAAACTTTATTGAACATGTCCGGTCGTCATTGAGCGGGGTGGGGCTACAAGCACCCAGGCCTAGGTGACGGCCTCGAGTCCTTGGACCCGGGCGACATCCTGGGCTTGCCGGACGGCCCACAGTTGATCGGCAAGGTCGTGGCTGAGCAGAGCCGCCTCCCATCGCGCCTCGCGGTTCGAGACCTGCCATGTCTACCGGGTTCGTAGGGGACTGCTGTGCGTTACCGGTACACTTCCACAGCATGTGCTGAAGCGTCGCTCCTGGCTCCGCACGCCTTACACGCGTCGGACGTATGAATGCCTGGGTAGCAGAGGCGAAGGATCACCGGATTCGGGTACGTGTGTTGTCTGTAGTTGTCTCCAGGCACCTGCTGTTTCTTGCTTAGTTTGGCGTGGGGTGGTGGATATTTGCATCTGTTCAGTCTGTAGTGTTGCGTGAGTCTCTGAAAGTGGTCATGCGATCCCCCCACGTCCATTCCCGCATTGCTGTCGAAGTCTGCGAGACATCGGGACTGTCGGCAGGCGTCGCAGCTCGGTGGTGTAAGTCCTCGAGCCGCGGCGTGGGCAGTCGCGTTGCCCGCAAGCGGAGGGTCCGTGTGGGCGAGGGTCCATACGAGGAAACTGTCGTTTTTGCGGCAGATGTTGCGTTCGTGAATTTGGAGAATGCGGGCCGCTTCGCGGGAGATGCGGCCGCTGGCGTAGTTGCGTATCGCCGCCTGCGAGTCGCCTATTATCACCTCGGCGTCTGCGGTGGCTATCGCGAGGGCTATGGCAGCTTCTTCGGCCGCCTCCGTCCTCTTCCGTGCCTATCGTCGCACTCGTGACGCAAGTTCTTACATGATTCGTGATCGCGACCGCGAAGCCGCGGTGGCAGTCGTTAACGGGCCGCGTCCACGTAAACTGTGTCTTTGCTATTGCCGAATTTCTTTTCAAGATCTGGGCGCGCCTGTTGCGCCGACCGATGCGATGTGTCGGGTGCATGTTCTTAGGCAACGGCCAGAACGACGATGCGCTCGCGAATACGTCTGGGTATCCCGACCTTTTTGCCGTGCTGCGTATGGTAGTTGATACCCAGTGTCTCGAGGATGTGTCGACCAGTTTCTGGTCTTCGCCAGGCGTTCGTACTGGGCGATGTTGTGGCTTTGATTATCTCATCTAGAGTATTGTGCAACCCCAGATCGAGAAATTTTTCCGTGCTGGTATTGGCCGGTAATCCGATTGCGCGTTTGTACGCCTTGCAGATGAGACAATCTAGTTTGGTGCGTTCAGTCGCCTGCCACTTGAGGTAGGAGGCGACGTACGTTATATGGTTCATAACGAAAGCATGTACCAGGCGAATGGTATTGCTTTCCTTCATTCCGCTATGCCGATGTGTTATTTGTTTCAGGAACCGGATTGTTTCATTGACTGCCGCCCTCTAGTCTGCGAATGGTTCGCCGTGTGGCCGTTGGCGGACAGGCGCAAGCCCAGTGCCCTAATGGTGTTAACTTGTGGGATGACAGCGGCCGTCTGATGTGCGTAATTAATTTTTTATATGCGCACTCGAATGCGGAATCGGCGTTCTTGGGTTTACGGCCCCTGCGCGAGGGTCAATAGAGCAGGAGCTCCGATTTAGCGGCGGAACATTCGAGGGCCAGTGTCGCGAAGATAGTCCTGCACCACGTCGACGGCTTCCTGCAGCGTTTGCTCTACGTGGCCGTCATTTCCCTCGGCAACCCAGAGGGTGATATCATCGGCGTACAAGCTATGGTGGAAGCCTTCTATCTCACCGAGCTTCGTGGTAATCCGACAAGCACGAGGTTAAAGAGCATGGGCGAGATTACGGAGCCCTGCGGCGTGCCCGTACAACCCATGTATATGTCTTGCGATTCTAGTCCACCGATCGCTAATCGGGCCCGGCGGCCCGTAAGAAAATCCCGTACGTAGTGCCTACGTTCTCTCGCCCAGTCCCAACGCTCGTATACTTTCAAGTATCGCAGCATGACTAACGTTGTCGAACGCCTTTTTGAGGTCGAGGCCCGAGTATCTCTTTGGTGGATCGTGTGGGATTGTCTACAATTGAAAAAAAAAATAATTAATTCTATTTCAGTCACAATATCAATGTACGAACTCAGTTTCCAAGAGAAAAATAAACTGATTCTATTCATTAACAAATTAACCTAACAACCCAACCTAACAACCCAACCTAGCTAAAACTTCACATTCACAAATGTATCGTTACAAATGTTTTAGTCGCTACTTGACATTGTGTTCTCCAACTTTACCACGCTTTAATGTGCTTCACAACATTTGATATCGCAGTTTCGACTGTGAAAAGCACTGTATCTCAATAGCTGACAATGTTTTATGTGGTTTTATGGCGTTCATAACCTAACTACCTACCTTCGCACTTGTATCCACACCAAAACGCCAGGTCACACTGTTTCATGCACTTTCTGAATTTGCATGACATCACAATTTTCCACCCACTTGGTACAGTACAGAACGCTGTATCTCCTAGTTGACATCGTTCTTGAGGTTCACGTATGCTTGCATCGCGCTTTCACGACATTGCATAATAAAGTAGTTTCGCACTTCTAACGATAAAAAACGCAGTATCTCGCAGGTTCACATCGTTTTGTGCACTTTTACATTATTTCACGGCATGACATCGCAGTTTCGCGCTAGCAAGAAAACAGAACTTTATCTCGCTATGTGACGTCATTTTGGGTGGTTTCACGACGTTTTCCCAACTTAACCCAACAAACATCGATATTTCAGACTGGTAACCATGAGAAATACTGTAAACGCTGAATAGCTGACATTGTTTCGTGCGGTTTTAAGACGCTTCCCAACCTAACCTAACCTTTGCTTTTTAATCTTTACAAAATGCTGCATCTCGCTGAATCGCATTCTTTCGAGCACTTTTACGATATTTTCTAGACATCACAATTTTCCATCCACTTGCAATAGTACGCAACGCTGTATCTCGCTAGTTGACATCGTTCTGTGAGGTTTCACGATGCTTGCATGTGCTTTCACGAGAATTGCTTAATAAAGCAGTTTCGCAATTGTAACGGTACAAACGCAGTGTCTCGCTAGTTCACATTTTTATGTGTGCTTTCACACAATATTTCACATGATACCACAGTTTCGCACTAGCAACAAAACATAACACTTTCTCGCCAGTTGACGTCGTTTGGGTGGTTTCACGACGTTTCCTAACTTTAACCCAACAAACATCGATATTTCAGACTGGTACCCGTGAGAAACGCTGTATCTCAACAGCTGACATCGTTTAGTGTGGTTTTAAGACGCTTATAACCTAACTTATCCTTACCTTGACATTTTAATACTTCAAATTGCAGTCTCTCGCTAGATAGCTTCTTTCGAGCACTTTTACGGTATTTCCATATCAGAGTTTTCCACTTACTTGTAACAGTACAAAACGCTGTATATCATTAGTTGACATCATTTCGAGGTTTTACGATTCTGTCATGCGCTTTCCCGATATTTGCATAATAAACAGTTTCGCACTTGTAACGGTACAAACGCAGTATCTGGCTAGTTTGCATCGTTTTGTGTGTTTTTCAATATTTCCCTTGATATTGCAGTTTCGTATTCGCAATAAACAACCTATCTCGTTAGCTGACGTCGTTTTGGGGTGGTAACGACGCTAGCGCGCCTAACCTAACATAACTAACCTAACCTAACCTAATCTAACCTTCGCACTTCTAGCGTTACGAAACGTTTTACTCGCTACTTGACATTGTTTTCTGCAACTTTTTACGACGCTTTTATGCGCTTGCACATTTGATATCCCAGTTTCCGACTTGTAATCGTGAAAAACATGCATCTGAATTGCTGAAATTGTTTTCATGCGTTTTTTATGATTAACCATACCTTCGCACTAGTATCTTTACAAAACGCTAGGTCACACTGTTTCGTGCACATTT